>OY744537.1:48602041-48632041 GCA_963556195.1 Sepiola atlantica | reverse complement strand
TATTCTCTATCTGAATTGATCTTTAAGGCATGCTGGTCTTGACATTATGGGCTTCAGAAGTCTGCCTATTAAGAACTACTTTTATAGCTCTATCGGTGGAGTAGGATTTGATTGTTGTAAATAAATTGTCAGATATTTCATGGTGTGAAAGTTTATGAAGCAACCCTTTGCGACCGACTCTATAAAAGACCTTATATATCTCTACATCTATTGTTCTAGAAACAAAGTGAACATCAAGAGATCCATTGTTTCTATTCAATATTAGTCATCACATCAGCGGTTGGCCATACATGGTGAACTCCACATTGCTTGCTATAGAGCAGATTATTTTTTCTGATGTGATTGGCGAGTTCTTTTTATCAGAAATTTTAACAGCTTTGTCATGACGTAAAGGAGACTAATCAATCTACACTCTTATACAGAAACACAATTTCCAGTATTTATAAATAACGATCAAACCGACAAAGTTTTGAAACAAACATTTCACTTTTAATGAATGATCAAATTAATTTGTACATATAGGAGCGAATTGCAGCAACATCCTTTTTAGCAGTAGGATATGAGTAATAATTACCTTGCTGGCATCAAGGTTCTTGATAATTTCAGAACATTCCCGACAAATATATGTGTATCACTTAGAGTATTGTCCGTCATGAGAGGACATTCTGGAAGTAGGTCGCCTTTATCGCAACGTGTGGAATTTTTAAAAAAATGAATACGCTCTAATATTGGAAAACACACACAATATACACATTCAACACACTTAAGCTTCTTTGAACACGATAATTTAAGAGACAATATTTACATTTTAAGGGATTTTTAGAATTAAGATATTTCAAATAAATTGGGATTTACTAATATTTTTTTTGCACAAAAAAGTATCTTAAGCAGCTTCCAGGATACTTTATTGTTTGACTGTGACTATACAGCAATGCGGTTACCCAGTTTTCTTTAACGGAAATCGTTCCAAACAAGGCATGAAGCCATGTGATGTAATGGGCTTAAAATACCACTTCAAGGTCTAAACCTAGTCAACGATAAGTGTTAGATGGATGAATTCAAACCCAGAAACAGCAATTCCTACTCCTTTGTCAGGAACATCGCTCATTAAATGGGAGGACTAAATGAGAAAGTAAAAGAAGAGAATGTTACGAGGCTGCTGAAACTAAAGCCAAAGTCTACAATCTATTCTATTTTTGAAGTCGTGTGTCAAGATTGTGATACCCGGTCACAGATGATTATAGAAATTGAGTAAACAATGCATCGAATTTTTAAAAAATGTATAATTTTAATTAAAATGCATTCCCTTGATGTCACAAGTTTCGTTAATATATTCTGGGAAAATTATGATTATTTGAGACACACATTCTATTACAATCAATTAAGTGTATTTTGAAGATGATCCTAGAAAAAATGTCTTTTTAACAATTTTATTTTTCTTTGCTTGAAATTATATAAACCACATTACAACAAATTTATTATAGTTGAACTAGAAGATCTAAACAATAGTCTATCATGGAATTCTATCATCAAATCTGGATTCATTTTACAGTTTGCTTTGAGATTCCAAAAAATTGCCTCAAACAATATTCCCATTTGAATGACTCACATTTTTTAAAATACAGTAATTTAAGAAATAAATACAAATAAAAATACCGTTGGGTAAAATCTTAGAATATAATGACCGCTTCAATTTCTTTTCATTTACTTTGCAATTAAGAAAAGACAATTCACATTTGAATTTATAAAGAATTTTTTAACATGATTATCTGAAAAGAAATTATGAAGGGTGGGATTACGCAAAGTAGTTTTGCTTTAAAATCTAAAAGAAAACTAAACAATCTTCACAGGTCAGCCAATTAATCATTCGATGCACGATTATTTAAAAAGCGGGAAAATTATAGACTTGCATAGTAGAAGCTCAATCTATTTCTGATTTGGCTTTGAAATATGAGAAAAAGAAAACCGACTACACATTTCCAATGATTAAACATTTTCGATCGCCATTCTACCAGTTAGGAATAGTTTTCGATAATATATGAAGTTTTTAAAATGTTTTTGATGTAGTTCTGGTGGCATATACAAATGATTTTACTTTGACAATTGTTACAGAAAACTTTACCTTATATCAATTGATCATATTTCTATAAGTAATAATCGTACAGGCTTTCACCAAAATTCACAAAACAAAGAATATCAATTTAGTCAAGACGAAATAAGAAAGTATACTGTAGAGCGTATATACTCATGGTTTATAAGCAGATTGAATTGTTTATCTGCAGCCAATGGGCTTGTTACTGCAAATTACTCATGGAAAACATTTTGTAAATAGAATTAACAAAATAGTCAAACTTAAACTGGTTTGGATTATGTGGATTATTCGGACAACTATTCTCATCTTGGATGTTATTTTAACAATGTTTCGGCCGATGTAACCTCCAACAGTCTTCAGGTGTATCTTTACCATGGCTTTTATTGATGAATGGAGGAAATACTTTGTTTGTTTCTTTTTTTGCAACAAACCGTAGTCGTTATAATTCAAAATATGTGATATCTTTATGAAATGGGAATAGCGTTTCCTCATTCCAATTCTCGTATTAATTCGGGTCCGTACCGATTTGATATAATGTTTCTTAATTTTCTAAAATGAGTATTGATAACATGTATCATTTATATATTTTCAGACAACTACGTTGTTTAATATCTTAGCATAGTAAAACTATAAATCTTGATTTCTCTAAAAAACAAAGTGAATTCGAAAATAATAAACGAATAGTTCCAAGAAGTTTAAATGTCGGGAGAACGTAAAACAGACTTAATGATCGTGTTAAAAAGATCGGTATTTGTTTTCTCATGCAGATTAAAAACTTGGGTAGAAGGAATGCACTTAAGAAGTATACGGGAATTGCCATACCGCCCACCTATAGAGTACTTCTGCCACATCTGCGGAGGTACCGTTCAGAACATTCTTTACAAAATCGACTCTGCATTCTAGTGGGCAATCCTTTCTTCTCTTTTCTTACATCGCCTTTCTGACAAAAAAGACGAGTCTTGTTTATCTCTACGATATTGTTCATTCCATGACAGGTGATCTACTGCGCTAAATTATCTGGTTATTCCCCGTGAGACAATCACGACCAAATCTCGTCCTTCTATTACCACTCCTAAGAATGCCTTTGAGTAGATTTTAAAGAATCAAACAGAGAAGACGGCACACAAACCCCAGTTATTTATAATATTTTGCCATCCCTTTTTTCTGCAAAAAAGTTCGAAGATCTGAAGTCGGATTACTATACAACCCCGTTTTAGTTTACATATTTTAGCTCTGATTAAAATAAGCATAGTCTACGGTTATATCACTTAATCTTCTAATAAACACCTTATTTCCTTTATTGTATACTCTCTACACGTCGTTTTCATGTTCTTGTTTTTCCTTTATGTGTTTTCTGAGGCTTCAAGACCACTTATTCTGTAATCTAATAATGTATACATAGGAAAATACATAGGAAAAGCAGCGTTCATTTTTCATAGTAGTTTTCATTTTGGCTTTAGGGTTATGACATTTGCGTTTGCAAGTGTACCCGTTTTTTTTTCGGAATTAATTTCCAATTTTTGGTCAACAAAAATATTTTCTAGGTTATTCTAATGATAATTTAAAGTTCTTTTATTACCGTCGAAGAGCATCTAAAAATCTATATAATATATTCCATGATAAATGCCAGTATAATGAAATCATATGCCCTTAATATAAACTAAATGTACAAAAGCAAGGAAATTCCCAAATGTTTACACTTTTATTGTAATTAATTAAGGGTATGACTACATATCAACCAAACCATTTCATTATCACATCACTACAGTATAAATCTCTATGCATGAGTGGATGAGGTGTGCGAGGTGCGCTGAAGAAAAATTTCTACCAGTACAATACATATCCCTATTGTGCTCGCATACCCTTAATGACAATAAAATTGTAAAAATTTAGGAATTTCCTTACTTTTGTACATTTAGTGTATATGAATTTTCATCTTAACCCTATTAAGGGCATATGATTTCAGTATACTGGCATTTATCATGGAATGTCACTACTTTTGTAAAGGCTATGGTTCAATACAATGGTAATTTTTAAGGTATTTTAAGATTTTCTGGAAAATTAAGGTATATGGTAAACTGAAATTTAAATGCCATCAACTAGACCCTAGAACCTCTATCTCTGCCAAAAATCAGCTGAATCCATCAAATAGTTTATGAGATAGGGGTGGCACATACGTACGTACTTACAGACGGATAAAACAAAATCATGCCTGACCTTTCTGGATCTCTGGGTTGCCTAGACTAATGATGCTGAAATTGTACACACTTATAGAATCTATCAAAAGAAAAATGTGTGCAAAGTTTTAACTAATTTGGTTTATTGGTTTTTGAGTTATGATTGATAAAACAATGAGATTTCTAGCATAGGCCGTTTGTGAAGTCTATTAAGATGTTTAACATATTAGTTCTACTTATGTGAATTAATGGGACATGCCGGGTGTGAACGACCTGAAAGTAGAACCGCATTTGTACGCCCCAGACGTGACGGATAGTTAAATAAATGACGATGAAGGTTACTTCGTAAAGAAAATGTATGGGTGTGAACGTGGAAATTCGAATAAAGAATTACCTATATCTATTATGAAGTGCCACGTTGCCTTGACGGATGGAAAATGCATGAATGAAAGTGAAGGGGAACCAGAGGTAATAATTTACGATAGGGACTATAGGGAAAACAAGAGAGTTAGTGAAGAAAATAGATGACCGATATGTAAAAGGGTTAAAAAATAGAGATACGAACCCAAAGTCGATTCGACTGTTGACTGTAAGAAGACAAAGATAAAGAAGAAGAAGAACAACAAGAATCTATGTTTATTTCGCAAGCCATTCATTTGATTAGGGGCACAGATAATCCTTCTAACGTAAAAAATTTAGGTCTCAACCATATAAGTTATTGTATATTTCTGTTTTATGAACGGAAATTATGAAAACAGAAAAAAGTTACTAATCTTCTATATTAAGTTAAGACGTGTTTTCCCTATAACTTTGACGAGAGTAAGAAAATAACCACATGCATCACAGGCTACTAAAGTCACCACTCAATTCAGCTGATCTACTCGAGCGTGTTATAATAAATTTATGATGATCTTCTCCATCTAACACTTTTGGTCCACCATCGTAGACTCTTCCCATAACATGCTCCATGGAGATGGTAGCGAACACTTTTCTCTCTTATATTTTACTACTATTACTATCCTCTTTTAGACCGGAAACTAATAAACAACAGACACTTTTAAAAACGTAACCATTGTTATTTTCTAATCATCTGACATTAATTTAATACATAATACGATACATCACGCACAAATTCAATAGACGCTCTCTCAAATTCCGCCGATTTTCGAGAATATCGGATTACATTTTTTCTAACTATTATGTATAGACTTATTCACATTCCGGTTTCTATGGATTACATTTAACGAACATAATTTCTTATCGTGTTCTGTGATTAAAATGGCGGCTACTATCTCTTTAGCGATTCGACTTCAGAAATTATTCTATCAGTCTTCGTTTGCTTCAGGTATGATTACATTTTTTACTTAAATACTTACACAATTCCAGAAACACCACCTTTTTAGCCTAAAACTCTTTTTCAAAATTCTTACCGAGTCAAAACAAACTGAAGCTTTAATTTCGACAACATTCAATTGTTGATATCAATTCATTGGAAGCACGTAATATCAGTTTCTCTACAGACCTTACCCTACTTAAACTAACAGAAAAGACAAGCTTTTTATTGAACTTTTGCCCAGCAATACCGAACCTAACATTAATCCAAAAGCTGTGCTTTTCTTTCCACGTTAGGTATTCTTCCTTTTTTATTTGTGTAGTGGTGGATTGCGTAAAACGTTTATATTCTTCTTTACATTTTTCTATTGTAACCTTCTATTCTCTCACATTATCTCACTCTAACTCCCCTCTCATTCTCTCTCTCTATCTCTCTCTCTCTCTCTCTCTCTCTCTATATATATATATATATATATATACATATATATATATATATATATATATATATATATATGTATATATATATATACATTTCGTTCGCCACAATTTCTACAAGAAACGTGTTTACATCTTCGCAGCCTAAAAACATTACAAAGATACATACATTTCTCTTTGCTCACATACGATTAAAATTAGCATTCGTCGACGTTTTAAAATATATTTTTAGAATGACGAATAACGTTCCTTTACTTAAGTAACGAAAGTTAGAAGGCACACAGATCGGCGTCTCTAAAAATGCTACTGACAATGTGCCCTATTTGCGTGATATCGGCATTTTAATAATAGATAGTTTCGTCTTTTTGCACTTATTCTTGCTTCATACTGTGTTTACTAAACGCCACTTCAAATTTGTTTTACATTTTTAACTCTATAAGAAATTAGGAATTTGCTAGACTAAAATAGTAATAAATCAACACCTTAATTTGTGCAATTCAAATCAAAATTGATTTTTATAATTTTTGTATTATTACAAAATATATATATATTGATCTTACGTGCTTTAACTAAAATGGACATTCCTTATACAAGGTCCACTTTCAGTCACATGTGACTACCAACGAGAGCAGAGTTTGACACAACGTAAGTCCTTAGTGTTTCGAAAATCCACCAACATAAATAAACATTTACGCATATTACAAGGTTTGCTTTCAATGACGGACAAGAGAATAAGTAACAGCTTTATACGAAACAAGTATTTTTCCCATAATCGGTCAGTAGAGGATATATCCTTCTACATTTTTTCAATTTCTATATTTGTTCAACTCAAGACTAATTATTTTCGTTGGTAAATATAGTTCGATGTGACCTATTTACGTTCTCTCGAATGTTGACAAATTTAAATTCATTCTTTTATTTTTTTTCTCCCAGGCAACGGCGGAGGCCGGTTCTTGTTAGTATAAAATAAAATAAAACAAAAGCATTTCGAAGCGAATGCTTACATAAAGCCTCTTTTTCTTTGTATTAAAACAACAAAGCGTCTTACCGGTTAGACATTGAAACGAAAAAGAAAATTGACAAAAGTGGCGAGAAATAGAAAATAATAGAGAAGTGACAAAGAAATGAGAATAAGATTGAAAAAAGAGAAAGACAATCAATACGCGCAAAATATATTTAATAAGAATTTACAGTCTAAGGTACATATTCAAAAATAAAAAATAAGACTTCTCTGGTAGAATAAAGATACCTAAGTTGATTAAAAGAGACACATTTAAAATTGGCAATGAAGAGAAAAATGAGAATTCGTATACAGACTGTAAAATGACATTTCGGAGGTAATCATTGTTTTTGTTTCTTAATTACTTTGTGGGTACTTTTTAAATTAACAAAAACAAATCCGTAAGCAATTTAAAGGGTGCATCAGTATTTTGTTGAATAGTTATTTTTTTTAATCTGTCTTTTAACATTTTTAAAAATATGGAATTATTAATCTATACGAACATATAAACTTGATGAAGAAAAACAAAATCAAAGTATAATTTCTGAGAAGATTTCCAAGCTTCGCAACATGCCTAAATAGTGATCAGGAAAATAATTGTGACAGATTCTCATAGAAGACCTTGGGTTTACTTTCGGCAGCCTTGTCACTCTCGTTTCCCTTATTTTATCCTTTAGCCCTCACATCCCATTAGGCATATTTCTGACAAAAAGAAAAGAATTGCTATTTTCTGGGTCGGACTCTATCCACATAACAATTATCGCTTCTCGGCCTTTTGGCTAAGATCAAAGTGTAGTATCTGTTCCGATGGATACTGCACGCTTGTCCTGTGCCGTTCTAGGAGGTTCACCCTCCCAGGCTTCGCCTCCCCTCTTTAGGGAGGAGTAAGTTTATTGCTAACTGTCTGAGGCGCCGGGGAATGCCGACGGGGCTGCCCAGGCAATTTTTAAATGGCCAGAGTGCTCACCTCTCGAGCGCTGGCTTTTAACCCCACTTGCTCGACCCGATCTTGGGTCACATCTTACTTGTGGGAGTAAGATAAAACTGGCCTTGTGCCTAACTCCTAGCGAAGGAGTAAATAAATATCCACATAACAATTATTGTTGACCTAGTTTTTTACCTTGAAGTAGTTTTGTTTTGTAGCTTCTTAAATCAAGTGGCTTCATGCGTTGTCTGAAGCGATTTACTTCAAAGAAAATCCTTTGAAATTTTAAACTAAAAATTAAAAGTTAAAAACTACACAAATATCAGCGAATTGTGGCAATATGGATTCTTACATTTCCCAACGGTATTATCAAAAGTGGTGTAATAACACTGGTAGAAGTCGTTAATATTATGTCCCGGTAACAACGCCGAAATACTTACAAGTCTAATATAATTTGGGAATTAGTTTGTGGATTTGCATCAAGGAAATGTTTCCAATTATAATCAATTTGCACTTGCGTCCATTTATCGTCCGTCTATATGAATAAAGCGATTAAAAACGGAAAATACGATTGGTTGGAAGCATTAACATTCTTCAATAAACACCAGAAAATCTCAAGGGAAATATTCTACATTTGGCAGAAGAATAATGCTGCCTAACTAATTAGACTGAGTAGGTGGATATGACACTATATAATTGTTTAGAATCTTTGAAGTAAGTTTTAATGAGAAATTATTAAGTTAAAAAAATGCAATGTATGTACGCGGTTCCGGTATGATAAGCACAATTGTAACACCGTGACTTGATAGAAAAACGATCTTATACAGTTAATCGCGTTCAAACTATTTTTTTTTTCTTTTTCTGTGCCGATTTAAAGATGGACTGCCATACGCGAATCAGTCTTCAGCCACAGTAGAGAGTTTTGTTCATGTGTGCATACACGGTGCATCCACTGACACTCGGTAATAAAAATGTGGATTCATCTGCATGAATTAGAAAACATTGGGCGTACTAACATTGATAGTTGGCAAATATGTGTAACAGTAGAACATAATTTCACTTAGTTAAACAAAGGCGGGGGTAGATGTGGGTTTCGCCATGGTAGATTATGGGGAGTGGTTAACGTAGATGGGAAAGTGTGGGGCATCAATAGCAGGAGTCGATAAACTCTATGTTTAAATAGACTGTGTACATCTTAAGATGGCAATCTTTCTAAAATCAAAGTTCTTATTACTTGATACATTATGATAAGTGACAGGATGCTGAAGGGGTTATACAGATATCTTCATTCCTATCCAGAGTGTCCCCGTTGATTTTAAACTGATATTAAATCTAACTTTACACTCGTGAGAAGTCAACTATATAGAGCATAGTAGAGACGTATCCAAACTTTGTTTTTCTACAGAAACATTGATTATATGCAAAATATGATGATGACATTTGTTACTATAATAATCCGCTAATTAAACGAATGCCACTTGATTTTCTCGATAATAGCTGTACTATATAGGTTGTGTCTATTTCTTTCTCTTTCAGGATATGAATTAAAAAAAAAAATACAATGATCCAAGATAACATTTCCAGAATTGTGCGTTAAATCCAATGGTGGAATAACTTTATTATCAAGGTGTTTACACGAATATATTGTTGTCTGCGTCCATGCCAGATAGGTATGAAGAGAAAGGATGAGGTTTTACTTTACTTTATTTTATTGAAGACTTGAATATTAAGGATTATAGAAATAAAAAATTATGGATAGATATTGAATAAATAAAAATGGAAATTATAATATTGGATTCAGAAAGTCATCATTCATTCCTGGACAACACTTGTTGGTAACTGATAAATTCACAAATGCATTTGGCGTCCGTAATAATAAAAATAATATTGTAATATTTTTTTTTTATCTCTGTACTTCTCTTTCTTTCCTTCCAACACACTTCAACTTTACATATAACCAATCTTATTTTTCTTCTTCCTTCTATTTTACTTTTCAATTATCGTATCTGTCTTTCTTTAAAATAAAACATTGATCTGCTCATGTCTTCCCTTTGGGGTTATACTCCGTCGTTTTCCCATAATTCATCATTATTCAAACAAACTCTCGCGTATTCCAATAGATTCCACATACAATAAGACTATTGTCATCACAACAATTTCCTGTAGAATTTAAGGTAAGTACAAGTCAATGTACTTTTTAATGATTTTATATACTGATTTGATACGCCCTTATCCGAAACATTATTTCACATTACTTAGTATCGCATTAAGAGCAGTGCATGACATATTCAACATATTGCGTAGCTACTGTTTCTTTTCGATATTCTTAGCATTTACTCCAGTTTAATATTCATCAATAAAGATTGATATTGCGTTGGTTCAAATAGATATATATGTATGTAACTAAGTTATATTTATATATTAAAGTAATATGTTTAAATACACCTTTAAAATTTAGAAATTAGTTCCATTATGTATTTATTCTTCTCACGTACGTTTTCTTTTTAATTTTTTCAAGAATTTATATCTTGATTGAATTGAATGTGACCTGCCTGACAGTGTTAGCCATTTAGTTTTGTTTTTCAATTACATAGTAGCGAATTAAACTGTTTACATGTAAAAGGTGACGGTAATTCAAAAAACATTCTTGAATTTAATATTTTCGCCAATAGATAAGAACATAGGTTTATTTATTTGTGTGTCTCATTACCGCAGAATTATTAATTCATGTAAAGATAAATATCTTTTAAAGTTACGAGTCTCCTAATTCTGTGAGATTCTCCACAAAAGAGTTGTGTATCCTTGTTTTGTTTTAAAAGCTCGGTAACTTGATTAAAACATTTCCATTTGTAAGGGACATTATTTCATATAAAGTTATTTTTATCTGCAAACGTGCATTGTCAGATTTAGTACGGCTGGGCGAGCTCATTTTTAACAATAGAAAAACGAGACGCCTGTTATTAGGTCAGTCGAAGTTGAGATGAGGTGTGTTACGTTGGGGAAAGACATAAGTATGTTGAACGGGCAAATATATTAGCATAAGAAGTTGATCTGGATTATGGAAAATCGACAACATTCCATTACTAGTTAGTAACAAGTAGCAATAATTAACACTGAAAGGACGAAAATGGACTAAATGTCACCCACCTTATAAAGAAATGTAAAGTTCAATATGGCCTATAATCCTAGCATAATTATGCTCTTAGACACGGACCGATCGATAATGCAGATTAAACACGGCGTCATTGTCTTTCATTGCGTAATTATACATTCTAGTAGTCATAATGTAACTCCGAAAAGCATATTTTATATTTCAAGAATGTCTTAACACATCCGATAGTTGACATAATGCTTATTTGCAAATAAGCTATGATTGTATGTGGTGTTCTCCTTGGCATGTTTCAGAGTGTCGTCTGCTTCTTAGTTGTTGTAATAAACATGTGTGTGTGTTCGGTAGATAACATGAAATAAAGATTTTATTATTAAAACATAAACCAGTTGGAATCATGCATAGAGATAATGTTTCGGAATTTTTTAGATAAGGATTGATAATTTGGATTGTTCATTCAAAATACTGTTTTGAGCTTGGATTCTTATAACGTTTCGGCCGATGTAACATCGATTTTCGGCGTGGATGTTCGCGTTGTTTCCAATACAGAGGGCATAACTAGCTTTGACTAAGAAATTAAGCATAAAATAAAAAAAAGAATTTCGGACGCTGAAATAATCAATCGAACAATGAAACAATGTTATGTGAAAACAGTAAATTATTATTGTTTTCAGGGGGGATTCTACTTTTTAAGGCAATTACGTGTGATTTTACAACCTGAAACCACTTCATATTTTAAACGTATCTTTATCTTTAATCCGTAAAAAACATTTGTTCGAAGGATGCAATTTCTGATTAGAAATAAACAGTGATAATCAATTTGATACGTGCAAAAATTAAAATGAACAAACATTTAGATCCTTCTCTCACTTGAAAAGTCAGGAAATCATGCAATTTTTAAAATATGTAGTGGTTCCACGTTGTAAAAGAACACGTAATTGCCTGAAAAAGTAGACCCACTCCGTAAAAAAAATAATGTTACAGTCTTTACATAACATTGTTTCATTGTTCCATTGATTATTTCAGCGTCCTAAATTCTCTTTCAATGATATGTTTATTTTCTTAGTCAACCCTAGTTATTCCCTCCGCCCTGCATTTGCAACAACGTGAGTATCAGCGCCCGATTTTCTTCGCGGTCCACTTGTGAAACTCTGGATTATCTACAGAATTTCTAACTGAACACTTTATTTATTCCACGTGGGCAGACTGTTTTCATCGGTAGAATTAAAAGGTTCGAATGCAAAATGCGATAAATCTAATTTGTTTAAATTGAAACATTGGAAAATAAAAGAGCGAATATATTAAATCTATACTTCGTCTAAAAGCGTATTTTAATTAAAAGCAAAAATGAATTATTCCCGTATAATATAATGTATAACATGATTTCTGGGTGTGGTCGTGTGTAGAAATGAACCACTTTTTCTAATGGTTTCTTCGTAATTTTTTAAATGGCGTTTATCGTGTTTTGCATTCGAACTCTTCAAAGTATATTACTAGTATCGCCCGCACTGAGGATTGAACCTTCAACCTCCAGAAGACTGTCACTTAGAACTAATTATTACTTTAGCACTTTTCTCCCTTACGTTACGGGTATTTGTGGGCAATTCCAGTATAAATTCAAGGAGCCTTAAACTTATTATTGTTTTAAGTATGTAGTGTTTCTTCGTATTACTACTTTATAGAATATATAAATATATATTTTTTATTTTATTGTTTACATTTTTTTTCGTTATTTTTTATTTAATCTACTAGTTATAATTAATGGTTTCTATATTGTATTGATTTATATACTAGGCCTACTTCGGATGTCATTGTCACCTTACACATTCTGCGTAAATGCGTTTAGTTAAAGAGTTGAGAATTAACAATTACCTCATACAGGAATAAATAAAAGGTATGAAATGCGACATGATATAGGTGTACCACAGTGATTACATGAAATAAAATAGTTTGAAATTTCTGGAAGGTTACTTACGACTCTTTTCCGGCCTTTTGGCAAAGATAAAAGTGTAGTATCTGTTCCGACGGATGCTACACTCTTTAGACCGGTACCGTCTTGGCCTTCTGGTGTTAATTTCGCCAGTCTTAGGGAATGTGCTGTGAAGTCCTAAGAGGTCCACCATCCCAGGCTTTGCCTTCTAACCCTTTGAGAAGGGGTTAGTTCATTGATAATCGCATAAGGCGCTCCTACCGGGGAATGTCGACGGGTCTTCCCAGGCACGTTTTGTAGGCCAGAGTTCTCAACCTCTATGGTGCTGGCTTTTCAATCCAACTTTCCGACATTGTGTCACATATTACCGCTATGGGAGGGAGATAAACAAAGAAAAGCCATAAAAAAACAACCGAATCATTATTAGAATAACAACAACTAATATAACGGTACTTACAGATAAAGCAAGCAACAGAAACACCTGATCTAAAAAATATTATCAACCAATTGTATTTTTTAATATCTTATGAATAAGAACAAATTAATAAAGCTGATGTGTACGAAAAAACAAACACGTGTAGCAGATTGCGGTTATCCTGATTCATTTTTATGTTTGGTTCGAACCCATTTCTACTGATGTTATTATATATGTCGGGTGGCTATACTTGTGATCTTCAAATAGGTTTATATATTTAAATAGATGCATATTCTCTGACAGATAGGAAGCAAAATGACCTGGTGAAGTAGGGCTTCAGAAGCCAATTGAATGATTAGACAAATATATAAATAAGTTGTAGCTATTTAACCGGAAGTTGTCCAAACATACGAAGAATTCATCTTCATAATAAAACGGCTTTTTCCACTTCCTTCATCTTTTGATATCTTGTATTCTATGATTGTTTACTTTTTCCCCCCTTTTTTCTTTTTTCTTTCTTTTCTCTCTTTTTCATCTACATTCTCTTTTTCTATTTCTTTTTTTCATCCTTCTTTTTCTTTTCTTTTTTTTGTTCTTATTTTAGTTTCTTGTGTTCTACGTTATTTTTGTTTCTTCTTCGCTGCATCTTATTTTTTATTTAATGATTGTTTACATTTTTCTCCTTTTTTATTTATTTTCTTTTGTTATCTACATTCTCTTTTTCTATTTTTTTTATTTTCATCCTTCTTTTTCTTTTTTTCGTATTATCCATTTTCTTATTTCTCTTTAATTATTATTTTCTTATAATCCTTCTTTGTGTTCTTCTACTCCTTATGATATATTTATTCTTCTTTTTTATCGTTCTTATTTTATTGGCTTCTTCCTCTTCTTTATTTTTCCTTCTTTTTTTAATCATTTTATTTGTCATGATTTTGCTTATTTTAAAAAAAATATTTTATTATAATATTCTTTTTCTTCATGAATTTTCTAATGTGTGTCCCTTAGTATATCTATCAATATAATTATTCTCCTAAAGCCAACCCGACCGATACGATATGGCTCAGGTAACATACATGAAGTCTATCTCCAAGTTGTAGGTATACAGAGATATAAAAAGACGAAATTAATACACGAATGTATATGTCAGGTAAACCTACTCGAATAATGCTCTATGAATATTACGGTAGATAACTCTTAGAACGTCTAAATTGTGTGCGGTGTTTGGTTATTTAATTCATAAAATTTGATGAGTTGAAAATCTTTAAAAATCCTTTATATCACGTAAACATTGCTCAGCCAATGTCTTCTGTAAGTGTGTATTTAAAATTATAACGTGTTTTAGACATGTACGTTTTATTTTTGACACGAACACAAAACACGTTTTATATTTACTAATATAAAGGCTAAAAGCCACTCGGGAATACTGAGTGATGGGATTGTCAGTTAAATGATGAACAATACTATGAGAGGACTTAAAAAAATGGGTGGAAAGCGCAGAATTTGATTACTTTATTATTTGATAGGACGGTTCGATTAGCATTTGCTGACGTTAAACCTGAAGAAGACCATGTTGTTGTCAGCAGGGAACAGTCCTTTGGCATTTTACTTCACGGATAAGTAGTTATTTGAGATAAACTCTGTTCAAGGACGTTCTGTTTTGTTTTTAGTATACAGAAGAATGAAGAACTGTTATGTTCAGTAATGTTAGCTAGACGAGTTCTTACTGTGAAGGTTTTACACGGCAGGAAAAGATGCAGATGTTTGAGCTCGGTCGAGAAATTACGATTAACATACTGATAGAGTTAACAAAGACCAACAACATATCTACTGTGAAAAGGGGGCTGCAGGGAAGAGAAGGGGACATCACCCACTAGATTGTGAAGTCGATGTGGTACTTTATCAAAGTAAGAAAAAGTTTGCTGTGCGCTGACTCTCCAGATGTGACAGCAGTACCCTATCTTAAGACTATCTGCCACGTTTACAGGTGGAGAATCGCGTCAAGAGCCAGGTAACTTCTAGATCGCTAGAATGTTCAAAACATTTTTCCAGCGACCTTAGCAAAGTATTTGATGTAAGTCTTCTATTTCAGTTCTGGAGTGAAAGTCAGCCCAAGGAGATTGTCAAGGCAATTGGCTTCATCAAGGAGAGAACAATTCGTGTAAACATAGGCAAAACAAAGATCTGCGCGTTAGTCATGAAAGATGAGAAAGTTAGTTTTAGTGGGTGTAAACGTAACACGCCAATTTCTCCCCATTGCACTACGTGTTTCAGCTTGGAAGTGAAAGAATAGCAAAATCTTGATCACTAACGTCCTTAAAAGTTCTGTCATAAACACCTGTGTATTGAACATACATGTTAACGAATGATCTAAGAATATGAATTTGATGATCATTACAATAACATTCATACTGCCCCCTCCCCTCCTATAAACGATACGTTTAGGTAATGCCTGGGAGGATAGTATCATGACTATAGAAAGACGGACAAGTTTTAAGGATGATAATATCTTATAAATTAATATTAAAGATAGAACACATTTAAGAGAGAGAGAGAGAGAGAGAGAAGCGTTGACGTTATATTACATGGTTTTTAATCCTAAATACTCAAATATAAACAAAGAATGATCAATAATACGCTCCCTTCCCTACGCATATATTCGCTAGTATATATTATGTAAGAGCTGACTTTTCTGATAAACAGCCGATCTTGATCATTTCTTGCTGACGTACACTGCACCTCAACAGATAATGTAATGCCTTCAAGAATGATCTCATGAAAATAGAACAAAGACTACAGTAACTCTCAAAGGACGGTGTAATGTCAGTAATAATGGTCTCATGACAATGTCATAAATAATGCAGCCATTCATCCAAAATAGGATTAGAGTATGCCTGGGAGGACTGTATATTGACAACAGAACAGATCTTACACTACACCCTAAAAAATATGAGATAATACCTGGGAGTATGTTATCATGATAGAGGAACATATATTAAACAACCTGTCTCCCAAAAGAGGATGTTATACATCTGGTGCGACGTTCCCATGACTACAAAACAACCTCAAAGAAGGGCGTAATGCATGGGTGAATGGTCTCATGATAACACATATAATACACTGCATGAGGAATTGAGCATTGCAATATAGTTCATTAATCTGAAATAATATAATAAACTTTGTTTGAGCACTACCATGACTTGTGTCCTGGCATTGCCCGAGGGAAATATGCACAGAGCAAGAACTAATCGGCAATGGAAAACTAGAATCGTTCAGGGGGGAATAGCGAGCTAGGCTACCTACCGTTAGTTTACATAGGAGCTAAGCTCCCCTCCCCGCGACTCATATTTTAAAATCGATATTTTTAAATAGGTATTTACTCTGTTGTTTATAAGCAACTAAAATAGTTTTGTTTTCTAATTGTTTGTAGTGTGGGTTTAGGTTCTCTCACCTGTAGTTTTAAATAGGTGCTAAACCTGCACATATTTTAAAATAAGTATTTACTCACTTGGTAAAAGTGCAAAATAGTTTTCAGTCGATAAATTGTAAAAACAATAACAAAAACAAATCACTTATACCAAACACAGTAGTATTTAATTATCTAGCGACCTGTATGTTTAAGTGTATTTGATTTTTACATACAGAAGAAAATGGCTGCTTTTCGCTACACTGAGGCGCTTAATTTCTTATAAGGTGTAGAAGAAATTACTTATCCTAACACTAACCATAAGTCCAAGTTGCAAGAATCCCCGAACTTATCTTTAGTAGTAGTCATTTTTTACAATTGTAATTGTAAAATTATTTTTTATTACCCATACACATTTTTTTTATAATTGATAATTTCGTTTTTACAAATAATATATGTTTAGTTTATAATCAATGTTTTTCTGTTGTTTGTTTGAAAATACCTTTTTTAAAAAATGCTGTATTTTGTAAATAGTCAAATAGTTTTTAATGAATAGAAATTATATAAACTAATTAAAACATCTATTGTAAATAATAAAATTCAATCTCTTACAGACTAAACTCTGAATTATTTCTCTATAATTACTTTTAGCGGATATATTTTCTATCGCCCTTAAAATCAGAATCTTATAGTTTATTTATTGGTAAACTACGCCGTATTTAAAGAATATAATTGTTTAAGTAAACTGTTAGTTAAAAGTTAGAATATATTTCTAAATTGATTACTCAGTCTAAAAGTCAAAATGTGTTTTAATCTTTAAATTTTTTAAGCGGATGTATATTCGTGCCTTTTTACACGTAATCGGGCCCCCAAAAATTGGAAGTTTTTTTTTTTGTAAATACCAGTGTATTTATATAAGTGAATGTGTATTTAAAGTGATCCGCTATTCTTAAATCTAATTTTCTTTTTAATGCATTTTGGCGGATATTTTTTCTCTTCTGTTTACACGTAATCGTCCCGCAAAACTAGAATAGGTTTTCATTTATTTTTATATTGATACAACAGTCTAAAAACAATTTTTTTTTCATTTCGTTATAGCAGACATATATGTTCGTGTTGTTTACACGAAATCGCCCCCAAGAGAAGAATGTGTTTTTATTCGGTTATAAGTAAACTAAGTTTTATTTAAAGAAGAGATATTACTTGTTTTTAAAGTAATCCTCCATTCTAGAATATAAACGTTATTTTTAATTACTTTGTAGCGGATGTATTCTCATGCTATTTACACGTAATCGGTTCCAAAATGTAGAATTTGTATTTTTTATCTATTTGAACTACGTCGTATTTATTTTCGCGCTGTTTACACGTACTCGCAACAAAAATAGAATCTGTTTTTTTTTTGTACCGGTTAAACTACGCCGTATTGAAAGTAGAGTATGCATGTTAAAAACACGATAACAGTTACCTAATCGTGTTAAGGAAAACGTTCTGTCATGGACAGCGAGGAATCCGTAGCAGAAATACTATTGTAAATAAGTGGTATTGAAAGTGTCGTATTAGGAAAATCTTGTAGACTGAGGGAATGTGTATTTCTTTTTGGTAACCGTATTCTAAAATTGCATGTTTCTCTTGATAGTTGATATAAGTAGACATGAATACAAATAAACAAACCAACGTCAAAAATGTAGTTGCGTGTGAACGGAAATATTGCTTGCGACGATGTGTTCGTTGAAACGTAATGTGTTAATCCAAAAATTGTAAGTTTCAAGCAGCCGGAATAGTCAAATGATATTCGGATAATTTTATATATAGTAGTGAGTTAACTGGGAATTTCTTCATATAACAAAATACACGGTGATGTGAGTAGCTGTTTAGGTAGATAATAAAACGTGGGCGAAAAAGGCTGGACACTTTCTCATTGGTAGTTTTGTTTTGCGAGAGTCATGTGTAGTGGATATAATATAACACCTATTGAAAGGAGATAAAACTGATGCATTATTTCTAGAAACACGCATGATAATTTAGGCTAATTACTTAAGGGAACGCAAAAGTTTAGTTTATTTTGCTATTGTGACTGAATATGAATATGAAGGGGAAAATCGACTTTATTTCGGTATTTAGATTAAATAATGGTATGACAGTAATATATTACAAAAAGCAATAGTATAGTTTCGGTTTCAAACATGCACATGCAAAATATACATGAATATGAGAAATATGGAAGCAGGATTATTGATATTTAGAAATCTAATTTAGTTTATTTTTTAGTTATTAATAATTTAACAAAAGTTAAGTTCACAATTTGATTTATTAGTAGAAAAATGGAAGTATTAATAACTATTTTATTTGGCGGTTTTAATCGGGCAATCTAAATGATAGTACAGCAAGTGTTTTATTTTGTATTGCGTGATAAAATTCTGAAAAGTATTTTATAACATATTTATAGGTTTACAAACTATTTGGATTATCGTCATCTTTAATTCAAATCAACGTCCACTTTTGATGACATCGTTGTTATTTTTAAAACTACACTCACGCAGACATATTATATATATATATATATATATATATATACACATAGAAATATATTATTATTATTTTATGTATACACGTATGATATTATAATGTGAGATGGTATATTGTGTATAGTATTTCAGTATGTACTTCAACTGTGCTCAATACGCGAGTAGAGATTTGTAGTAGTAGTAGTAGTATAAAATAATATGTATGGCAAGTAAGCTACACAGAGGTGTCCATGTCTCATTCCAGCAGGAACTCATCAAGCTAAATGCGCGTAATTTATGTTAACGATAGTTGTTATGTCATGGTAGTGTTTAGTCATTCTAACTAACCATAACATCCGTAGTTATTAGTTCCTCACAGGGTAATATTTTTATTAGCAAATAGCCGAACTTCCTTCAACCAAAGGTCTGACTTTATTTTACACCATGGTGCTATGTATATGTATTGTTACGGCGTAAAGTAAATTGATAAAACAAATCCAAAATGTAGAATATGAATAGATGTATGTATATATATATATATATATATATATATATATATATATATATATATATACCACATACAGTATATATATATCAAACTGAAAAATAAAAATTAAATAAATTTAAAAATACATGTATGTATAATTTTTATTTTTAAATTTCTATTTTTTTTAATATGAAACTATATATAATAAAATAATACACATACATAAAACTATAAATCACTTAATAAGTAGTGTAATGAATTTGTCTGAACACTATAAAATAAGATACATTTTCTTAAACACAGGCGAACAACACAGGTGAGGAGTACATGTTATAATAACAATATAAGTTAGCAAAACATTAATCTAGAACAAAACTTAGATCCAATATACGTAACGTTTTTGTTCTTGTCTTTTAGGGGAAGTGGGGTCTGATAAACTCTACTGAGAGACTCTGAGATAAAATACGGTTTTGTTTTTTGAATCCCGGAAACAGTTTTTAATGGTAAACCACTGATGAGCACTTAAAAATGTTAAGACTAGCGTAAATTCTTGGAAGCAAAATTATATCGTGAATGTAAAAGAAAATTGACTTACAAGAAAAGTAATTTTCCACCAAAAGACCTGGGACTAAAGTGTTTGTTATTTGATTTTTTTACATATAGTTTTAATGGTTGAAGAACTTCCGAGACTATATATATATACGAAAACGTTGTTAAACATAACGTTATTTCCTAACTTGATTGTATATTTCGTATCTTTTTTTCTAATCATATTTTTTTGTGTCAAAATCAAAGAAAATAACGTACGTTCCATATGTATCACAATTAATTTTAAAGTGGTTACGTAATACAATATAAACTGTGGCGCTAATTATGTCGCCTCAGAATTTAAATTGTTAACGTTTCTCCTTGAACTGCACTGGTTTGTTATTTTGACGTTTAACTGATTTCACGTGCGTTTTCGCGGCTGCTTTTTGAAAATCTTTTCTTTCCTCTATTCTTCGCGGAGGATGTTACTCTATAATCATACCAAACTAAGAATCGATACAGTACTACGAAACTATTGTTTCGATTTGTTAATCAAAATAGTTATACGGTCTTAGTAAACATTAAACAATACTTTTGTTAAACTTTAAATAAAGGCATTAAATTAATTAATAAAAAAGTTATTTATGTACTTTTTTGGTCGGCAGCGAGCACTGGTAGTTTACACTCGATGTCTTTTAGTTATTTATCTGATTTATTTAATAAAAAACTAAGTACTTACTGTTAACATATACGACGTTATTGCATATTGATAACAAAAATAAGACAATGCAGTTCAAAATTAATAATCCCAAATTTTAATTAATCATGAACGGTTTAAAAATATTTATGCAAATTAGACAATTAAAAGGTTATCTTTTAATCGTTTATATGCACTATATATACAGAATATCAAGTTGTTGTATTATTGATTAAAATAACAGTAACCCGTTTTAACTATTATATAGTTGTGATTAATGAAAAGCAATTTCGTATTTATTAATTTATATATATGTATACATATATATGTATATATTATGTATTTCACTGCTGTTTTATTATACTAGTTGTTACGTGGGTACTGGTATTAAGTAAACGATCAATTAGTCCATGGGCACTTTTACAGAATTCGAACTTGTGCGTCAGATTATATTGTCTGAAATTAATTCCATTGGTTACTAAAAAACCTGTTCATCGTATTTGCTGAAGATATTATGGGTGGCCATATTAGTAAAAACATGAACAACGATTCCGTTCAATTTCTATTGTCTAAGATTATTGTAGGTTGTTTGAATCCAAGTTCTCTCGGGTCGTCAAACTTTTCTCCGGCATTTTACCTCAATATATCTGCATGTTCATATTAAAGAGTCGGTCCTCTCAACAAGAGTAAACCAATGTAGCCCACTGATCACCAGGAGTTTGTTAAGCTTTGGTATATTCAGCTTCGCCAGCAAGGTATCAGAGCTGATATACTAGGTCTGATCTGACCTCACATTACACATCTATCTGATCATTGCTCTGTAATTACGTGGAATCCACGAGAATGGGAACTGGGTGATGACTAATAACTCATATCCATACGGTGTCACGCAACAAACACAGCTTCCCATTGTAGCGAAAAGTATATCTTGCAATATCAGAATTGGCAACACTTTGCGGAACTTTCCCACATGTCGATCTTACTCATATGGTAAAACTCAACTAAACAAATAAATCGTTTACTTAATGGTATTACTCAGGCAAATAAGAGTACGCGTTTCCTCTCTGTGACAAGAGATAGAAGATACAATAAGTCTTTTGAAACTCCCTTATAAAAGTTAAATGATACGCTTCTTTAGGAAGATGGAATGATACAAACTTAGAAATAAACAGCACTTACATAAACACTAATTTAGTCACTATGAATTAAATTTAAAGAAAGATATTATTTGTGGTTGATTCGTGCGTCGTTTAATTTAGGCTTTCATTAAAATCATCAGGGCGCCAGAAAAAGTAACGTACATCAGCATTTACTCTATTAATACGACGTCCGCATTGTCTAAAGAGTTCAAATCTAAATTTCTGAATGGTTATTGATTCTAACAAAACACCTGAAGAAGGTCGTGACATTGCAAATATAAAAACCCCTATGAGAATAACAGCTACCCCAATGAAAATACCCCAGACTAACCTGCAGCAAAATCTGGCCTCTTCACTGTAGAGGTGCCTAGATGCAAGGAGATTTCCTACTCTGATAGTTTTTTTTTTCTCGAAAGGTTTACGTAAAGAATTCCCTTCCTGCTCACTGTTTTGCCGTCGGTACGAATATGCAGAAATGTAAATGCAACATGAACAAATATCTTGCTGACTAACTCCTCACGAAGGTCACCCCTAATTAATATGGCCCCTATCACACTAGACCCTTACGCACCAGTAAAAATAAGCCTTATGGGGCTGAAATAACGTAATAAAAACACGCAAACAATTCGTAGAACAAAAAAGATCTCATACCAAAATGATGGTAAAAACATGTGAATATTGCCAGGAACAAAATTACAACACAAAAACATGCAAATGATATGAATAAGTGCATTTATTGATGCACAGACGAACCTCTATGTAAGAAACTGTCAAACTGTCCGTCTGTCCGTCCACCAATCTGTCACGTTTCAGTTTGAAAAGCATTTCCGTTGGTTTGTCACGCTTAAGTTTCAATTTTTTAAAGATGAAACGATAGTATGCTACCCTCGTTGAATGAATACAAAAGTTTCGTCCGAGATTCCGTACAGAAGTTCGACATAAAGGTTCCCGTGTTAGAAAAGACGTACTTGGCGAAAGTCGAAGGGTATATCTACCGAAACGTTGTGGGAATAGCATCTAATATGAAAACAGTAGTTCGAATAATCGAAATAATAAAAAAAAACGTAACGCTTAAGATTGACATGATATTTTAATCGCAAAACGCGCAATTTGAATGGACGCATTTTAAGAATATATGATCTTGACTTGATTGAAAGTCGAATAGCGTTTTTAATCACCTTTTTTATTTTTCATAGTAGAAATACCAAACATAAATCAGTTCATAGGGATTCTCGAGAGGTTTAAAGGGACATCGACATTAATCCCTTAGATTTAATGTTTATTGATTCACATCAATTTAACCTGACTAGGATAAAACCTGAAAAGGTGAAAGGTCAGTGGCTTTGTGACCTTTCGTCTTTTTCTTGTTCTCATCTTGGCAGTGTTTTTTTATTTTCTTCTTTTATATTTTCTTTTTGTAAATCGTGTCGTGCCTAATTTCTTAATTAAAATGTTCATGTATATTGATCTGAGTTTAACATCCATCCTATTCCGAAAATGAGATGGAATTAATCTCAGCTAAACGAACGAGCCTGATTGATGTGCGTCTGCAGTAGATTGCAAAAAGACTGTCCACGTCATTTGCCTCGACAGGACGGCACTAGTAAATAAAAAGAAAAAGGGAAGAGGCGAAGAGAAACGTATACAGTTATTGCTATTAATTATGTAATCATATACATACACACACATATTTTAATATATATATATATATATTTATATATATATATATATATATATATATATATATATATATATATATATACGTATACAATAAAGTAATGAGTCGAAATTAGAAACACGCAAGTACGCGCAGATTGACACGTATAGATTCCATTATATGTAATCACATTTCAAGTATATATATATATATATATATATATATATAAATTCTTTTACGCTTACGAAGTGGAAAATACTACGAGAAAAAGTATGCTCTACCACTAGTAAAAACAAAAACAAGAAATGATATATATATATATATATATATATATATATCCGACCAATACTGAATAGTTATATCTCTATGTTGATGAGTCCCGATTAATAAGGACGAAACATATACGTACATCGATTATACTAAAATAACAAATATTTATATATATATATATATATATATATATATATATATATATATATATATAAGTATACATTTTTATTTATACAAACATTATTGGTTACATATGTGCATACATGTTTCGGTTGCACTTTTCCCAGAAAGTCAACCTCATCAGACCAAGAATTTCAGAGAAATTTCTCTGAAATTCTTGGTCTGATGAGGTTGACTTTCTGGAAAAAGTGCAACCGAAACATGTATGCACATATGTAACCAATAATGTTTGTATAAATAAAAATGTATACTTATAAACAGCTCTACTTGTTATCGAGCACTTTTTATAAACACTTGAGTTTCTACGGATTTACATTTACTGAAACTAATACAATACATGTACTATATATATATATATATATATATATATATATATATATATTGGGTTAATTCATTTCCCATAACATTCAACAAAATTAAAAGTAAGTCAAAGTATGTCCTTTAAAATCCCGGATTTTTCAAGGAAAATATTCTTTACTTTAGAAGGTTATCAAATGATTTTCGAAATAAGCAGCTTCCAATATGATATTCATAATAATATTAAAATAATAAAAAGAGAGTATAAAATTTATTGCAGTATTGATAAATAATGCACATATATATATAATATATATATACTATTAAAGCTAATTATGCAAATATACTTAATCAATGCAATCTTCACAATCAAAAGGAAAATCCTACTATTTTCTTTAATATGATGCTATAAAAACTAATATATTACACCCCAACAAACTACCAACTATCTTACTTTTCATATAATATATACCCCTGATCAAGATGCTCTTAAAACTAATGTAAATACATTTAATCAATACCATCAACGATCGTGCCGGGTAACGCGATGTCTCACCGTTCACCAGTAAAACTTGTTAACCTCTATCCCCTAGTCAAACGCTTTAACCATTATTCTCGAGTAGCCTTTGGGAAATATGTCTATTTTTGTCGTGTATAATTCATTACAATACCTTACTTTGCGCATTCACTTTTTATCATTTTTCTTAAACTTTGATGTCTCAGAAACTATTGTTACTTAGGGCAATAAACACTAATTAACGTTCTTCATTACTACACAATTCAATAACCTCTTATCTGCTCTGTTACACATGCGGATTTACACTCATCTACTGATTTATTTATTACTACACTAATTGATGTTGTGCCTAATGCAAAAGAAAAAGGAATCAATCTGTTTTCTCTTGATTTTTCTAATTATTGTATATAGTTATAAGCATTATTTATCAATATATAAATTGTGTTATACTCTCTTTTCGAAAAATAAAAGCATCAATTTACTTTTATTATTTTAATATTTTAATATTTTAAAAAATACTTAAAGTAGATTATTACAAAAATCCTATTATAGAAGAAAAATATTTTCTTTGAAAGATCTGGGAGTTTAATGGCATACTTGGACTCACTTCTGATTTTTGTTGAATGTTATGAAATATAAATATATAATCGCTTACATTTATCGTATTAGGAACTCTTTCATCATACTTTTGAAAATATATGTATAAAATACTATTTTATAATGTGTTTTATATATACATACATATGCATATGTATATATATATATATATATATATATATATATATATATATATATATATATATATATATATATATAATAATAATAATAATAATAATAATAATAATAATAATCCAGGTAAAACATCCATAGGGTAGTAATCCAAAGAATTTTAACCGGGTTTTTAAAAAAGTGCTCAATATCCAATAGAGCTTTTATATATACCTATTTTATTTACGCAGGCATGTATAAAATCTGCGACACTGGCATGTCGATGTTATCGATCTACAGCTATTACAAACTGAGATCGCATCAGGAAGAGTTAGAATCCGATCTTAACCCTAGATCATATGATGAAATGGAGAAATAAAGAAAAAGAAAAAGAAAATAAATTTAAATTTAAAAATTTAGGGAGTCACGTGGTGGGAACCGTTAAGAATAAAAATATGTGGTGATCTAATAGATCAATAGTTATTCATATATATATATATATATATATATATATATATATATTCACCATTGATCAATGAGATCAACACACCAGTGTAGCGGTTTTTTGTACTTGTCTGTATCAATGAAAAATAATGAATAAATAGCTCTATTTACAATTGTACACATTCTAAAATTCCAATTGAAATTATGTGGATTTTTATCTTGTGGATGTCTACTTTACTCGGATTACTATATATATATATATATATATATATATATATATATATATATATATAATGTAATACTGGGAATTGAAATTTCGATTGAACATTGATTGATAGCTGTCGTTTAGGGGGAATTGGCCTAGGAATTACAAACATCACT
This sequence comes from Sepiola atlantica, assembly GCA_963556195.1. Taxonomy (NCBI): domain Eukaryota; kingdom Metazoa; phylum Mollusca; class Cephalopoda; order Sepiida; family Sepiolidae; genus Sepiola; species Sepiola atlantica. Next base: position 48,605,414 of record OY744537.1, on the reverse strand, counting down.
CCCTCGTGACTCTGTTAGACAAATGACAAAAATACTTGAATTTATCATATGACTTACTGTTAAACTACAGCTCTCATTTAATACTATTCTCCACACTAGCAATGCCAGGGAACGTATTTATACAATAGATCAATATATACACTCAAGTCCTATCTATTGAGTAAAAAGAATCATCTACAGTATACGTGGATTTACAGTTACGTCTAAATCGGATCATTTTGTTAAATTGTATCGACGTACCCTCTTTTTCTTTTTTAATCAGTATTTTCGGACCATACAGGGAATACGGACCACAGATAAATGATACAGCGAGATGAACGCTTTTCGGTCTTCACCGGTGTCTTTTGCATACGTTTTAATAAACACAGACGATTCTATTTTTCATGCTGTTTATTTTGAGATAAGAAATATATGAATTTTGTTAAATTTAGGTTGCGTTTTTTCTTTTATTTAAAAAAAGGTTTTCAATAAATAAACGAAATGTATAAATATTTTAAAAATTGGCGGACTTGAGTAATCTTCCGTTTTGCCTCCTCATGAGGGCGGAGTTAGACTTCAAAAATGAGTTTCTCAACTGAGAAAATTTAAAGGTTTGTTCTAATCAAAATTGCTCTATTTAGGGAGAGATAGATTTCCCCATATCAAAAACTGACCTTAGAAATGTATAAAATAATACATATATTTATTTCTTAAAAAATACAGACGTTTGGCCTCCTCACTAGGGCAGATTAGGCACAAGGTTAGCTTATAATATAAAGGAAATCAAACTACCCTTAAAAGGCATTTTGGATCGTGATGAAAATGAAAATTGCCTCAGTCTAGAAGTATCTCTCTATCACTGACCGTAGGAAGTAATGATGAAGTGTGATATCAAAACAGATACTGAACTTTGATCCTAGCCTGGAGATTCAAAATAGAGTTTATCATTGCTAATGAACAGGTTCCTATAATGAAAAATCAAATTTGCTACTCTGAATGAAATATGATATTACTAGAAAAATGTAATTGATGACAAACTCCGAAAATCTGACATCATACTTGTATCAATTTATACATTTTTTACGATCAGTGGCCTAAGTAAATCAGGAATATTTTTAGTAAGAATTACATTGTTTTCCCAATAAATGTTTTGGACATGTGTATGCGTCAAAAATCTCAAACGATTTGCTTAAAAACTGGACGTTATTCAAAAACACGAGGGGCACTCAACCAAAAAATCATTTGGCAACAAAACATTTTACGGCATTATAAACTTCCTCCTCCATCAAATAAGTCTAGACTAATTATTAACATGAAATAATTAGGTTTATTGGTGGCAGAATTTCAAAGTCCGAGTGAATTTTACGGTAAATTATCATCAACTAATATTTACTATTTTATAAATAACTGAGTTTACATTTTCATTTATGTCTTTCATATTAAAGATGGTGTCATATTTTTTAGCAGATTTTTAACCTGACAATTAAAAATAACTACATTTGAATACTTTATTTTATATCAAATTCTATACATTTACGTCGATGTATATTTAATATCTCGCTAAATGGTATATATACCAACAAAGAATATGTCTATAGAAAACGAAAGCGAACCCTCATTTTAATACGAAATAATAGAGTAAATAAATTGAGCACAACAAGTTGTCATTAATAAATTAATATTAATATTAATGTTGTTTTATGTTTTATTAATGTCATATCATTTCTTTTAGGAGGTCTTTGAAATGCGATTGTATTTTTCTTTTGCTCGTTCTTACTAAAATGATCTCGCTATAAAAAGAATAAAAATGGATATGTTCTTTCAACACGCGTCATAATTAATTTCACAATTAGTGTACACTGTAACTTTTCTAGCCACACATATTAAAGCAGTGTTAATGCTATCTGTGTATATTGGACGAACCACCATAACACTTTAGAAGAATAACATATGCAAGTCACAAGTACACATTTCAGTACATATACAAAAAATACGAATGAATTATAATGTAATATATATATAATCACGTTGAGATATCGGTTTCCATCAGATCATCGACGTTAAGCAACGTTGAGCCTGGCCAGTACTAAATGGATGATCATTTCGGAACACTATGTGCTGTATGTGGCACTACCAGGTTCTACTATTCCCACAGAAAAGTTAGGACAGATAGAGTATCTGTTTGACTCACAGAGGACGTTCCCGGACGTTATGGGGAAGACAAAAACAATAAAAACTAGAATGTAATTACGACGACTATCTATCGATGGACTAAAAAGTAATTTATTCAAAGCAGAATATGCGACTTGTTTTAATGCTCAAATGTGTTCGGTAAAGATTTTATATGAAGTCAGCCTCAAGCGATAAGTATACTTCATGACTCGTGATAAGTAGACTTGCGACAATACAATGTTTTCTTGTTATATAATGGGACGCATGTGATGATAGACGTACAGAGAGGTCGCTTAACTTGCGCGATTTGTAACGGAGTCATCTCGTGTAACTTTGGTGCGATATTTTTCTCACGATTCTGGGTGACAGTTGACGAGACCTCGGGTCAGGGGTTGGGTCGGACCTGTGCGTATATCACGAGATTTCGTGACGTCACAGTTTTCCCGGTAAGTAAACTGCAGTGATTTTGAGAGTTCTTGACGAGAAGCCGACGAGTAAAGTCGCATTAGCCATGTAGCAATTAAATAAGATAGGGAGATTCAGATCCCGAAAAATGAGAGAAAAACGATGTCCTCTCCTCTTTCCTTTGCAGGAATTAAGTAATTAGTTAATTAACTAGCGTAAGCTTCTCTCTCTGTGTTTCAACGAAAGTGAAAATAAATGGATCGGAACTAAAAAGAGAGAAGGCTTGTTATATTTTGTTATGTGTAAATTGATTTCAGTTACAGAAAGAAACCGCCTGTACGAAATGGTGACAACGACAAAGCGTCTGCAGAGAGTGGTGGTGGCAGCGACGACAAAGCGTCTGCAGTGAGTGCAAACATTGAAAGCAGAAAGAGAAAAAACAGCAAGAAGAAAAGGAAATAAAATTCTCGAATTGGCTTTACTGCTGTGTCAGCTGAAAGGAAGAGATTGAGGCCGTGACCGAGTAGAATGACCACTCGACATCGCCCAGATCGAGAAACGACATATCGTCCCGTTAGCAAGCGATGCCGTTCGCTGGATCAACAAAGGAGCTGTTGTACTACGCTAGATTCCGACATACGAACTTATTATTATAAACGAAATATTCAACATTCTACTATAGACAGAACAACAATATTTTACTAAAGAATCACACGATAAAATCCATTCAAAAGTTCATTTACAGCTGGCATGAAAAATATCAGTTATATTTATTTGATCTAGTTACATTTGTTATAAAGAGGTAATTCCCTGAAAA
>OY744537.1:48577041-48597041 GCA_963556195.1 Sepiola atlantica | reverse complement strand
ATAATGGCCGGTGAAATGTCTCTGCAACTTATTTTGCTGATAATAGTGGGAGCGAAATTTATCTTTAGTCCTTCACTATATTTAGAAGCCGGTGACTAGACTTTATCTACATATATACATGTATATATATTTATATACGTGTGCATATGTGATCGGAATTTTTTTTTACTGCGGGGGCTCGGAAATGCCCGACTAGTAGACGAGCGCAGGCTATCCTCTGTCGGATTGTTGGACTCGTAGACCTTGCCAGGTCATCCATCTAAGAGAAGGAAAACTCTGACAATACAACCTTGCTACCAACCATATAAGTATTGGAAGCAAACTGTTGGGGAGGGAAGCCTCCTTAGTCTTGGTTGACAACCTTCCTAGAGCTGGACTCTCGAACAAAGTATCCGGTTTGCAAACCTATAATTGCTTAAGGAGTAGATAGGCTCTGCCTATCGACCGGCCTTCGCACTCCTTCTTTGTCTATTTGCCAGGCGTAGAAGTACAAGTACCGGAATCCTCAAAAAAGCCTGGTACTTGGCCTTTTTTCCTGATAGGGCAATGAATGCCGTCTCTCTCTCTTTCTCTCTCTCTCTCTCTTTCCCCCTCTCTCTCTCTCTCTCTGTCCGGGCATATTGGGAAAAGTGTTTTGTCACTAAGTTTTACATGGCTACTCTGGGTCGCCATTGGTCCGACAGGTTGAGAGTACAGGTTAAACAACTTGACTGGCTGCTGTTTCCGACTGACAGCAAAGAGTCAAAACTTTTGGGTAGCGCAAATAACTGCTGCTCTATCATCAGTTGCATAATATCGTGGGTAGTTGTATATGCCATGTCGCGCATGGAGAGATTCCCTATAGCTATCCCCGGTGGGCTTTCCCCAGGCCACAACCCCCATGGACGAAGTCACGACTAATGGACTGGCTGTGTGAGCTTATTGGAACCTAACAAGCACCAATTTTGCCTACTCAACTCTAACTCAAAACAAACATGAAATTACAAAATAAAACAAGCAAAGCTAAACCAGAGACCCAACAAAAACATCTTCGCCTCCGCCTTTGAGTCTCACATTCACAAATATCTGGGGACCTAGAACCAACATTAATGACGTAGAAACTGTTCTCTGGACAAACTCCCCGGATATCTTAGCTCTAACTGAAACAGTCCTTCAATCCTCAATTCTCTCTCATCACTTTGACATGACTGATTTCCTTCCACTCTACCGTAAGGACTCTGACAAACATATGCATGGGCTAGGAGTTTATGTTCGGAACATCCTCCCCTTGACTAGAGAACATAGGTTAGAATCAGATGACCAAGCCTACATGTGCTTTAAATTGACCTTACATCACCGAGTTAGTTACTTATATTTCTTATATCGGTCTCCTTCGACCCAGGACTGTTCACTACTTGACTCTGTCTCCGAAAGCATAGATAGAGCACTCTCACTTGACTAAAATGCCCAAATACATGCATTTGTCGATTTTAATGCACACCACCGTGACTGGTTGGGATTCTCCAGCGTTACTGATACAGGTGAGAGCTCTACTTTTAATATTTCCTTAGCTCACAACCTCTCACAGGCTGTTACTTTTCCGATCCGTTTTCCGGATCGCGCGGACCAGCAAGCCTCACTTCTCGACCTGTTTTTGACCTCGCTACCTGAAGCTTGTGTGACGAATGCCCATAGCCCGCTCGGAAACTCTGATCATGTTGTGGTAATGGTACTTATCATCTTAAAAACCTGTCCAAAAGCTGAAGAACCATTGATTAAAACGATGAGAAACTATGAACAGGCTTATTTTTAATCTCTCCGGGATCACATCAGTAACGCTTCATGGGGTGTAACCTTCTCACTCCCTGCTGATCAGTGTGCAAATGAGTCTACAGAATGGGTCAAAGCAGGCATTGATGCTTATGTTCCCACGCGAAAACCCTCTTGCAAACCCCACTCTCCTCAATGGTTCAGCTCAGAATGTGCAGCTGCTATTGCTGAGAGGCAGAAGACATTCCGTACATTCGGCCGCCATAAATCAACTGCGGACAGACACAAATTTGTAGAGGCAAACATGATTGCGAAGTAGTGATAGATGAAGCAAAGAAGAGGTATACATAGATAACCAAAAACACATTAAGTCACAGAAACTAGGTACTCGTGATTTCTGGAAAATTTATAATAGTCTTATGAACAATAGACAATCAACAATTCCTCCGCTATCTAATCACAACGATGTTGTATGCACGGCAACTGATAAGGCTGAACTTCCTACTCAGCGATTCGTATTAAACTCCAGTCTTGACTCGACAAACAACCCCCTCCCTAAATTCCCACTGCGGGCTGAAGCCACACTTGGGAACCTGATCATCACTCCGTCTCAAGTGAGAGACATCATAAAAAACCTCGACACCTCCAAATCATGTGGACCTGATCTTATACCAGTAATAGCAATAAAGAAATGCTCTGCTGAGCTGGCCCCTGTCCTCTCCAAACTATACAACAAATGCCTTACTGAATATTGTTTCCCTGATAGTTGGAAAATTACCTCTGTGGTACCAGTCTTCAAGAATTCAGGAGATAGAACTGATCCTCTAAACTATCGCCCAATCAGTCTACACCCAATATTTGCTAAAATCTTTGAATCATTAATCAATCTAGCGATAGTCAGGCATCTAGTTAATGTTGAAATTCTTTCTGATCATCAGTACGGATTCAGACAAGCACGATCTACTGCAGATATCCTAACAGTCATCTCTGAACGCATATTCCATACACTGGACAAGGCAGGTGAAGCTAGGGTGGTAGCGCCTGATATATCCAAGGCCTTTGACAAGGTATGGCATGAAGGGCTTCCCATAAAACTCAACTCATATGGTATTATTGGACAAATATTTAAAATAATTTAATCCTTCCTAACAAAACGAAATCTCGAGGTTGTACTCGGTGGCCGTTCTTCTAAGCAATATAGCATAAATGCTGGTGTACCCCAGGGATCTATTCTTGGACTTCTACTGTTCCTGATTTTCATAAATGACCTCCCTGGTGCCATTGCGACTGAGATAGGAATATATGCTGACGACACCACAGTCTACTCTCGTCATGTGGGCAAAACCGATGTGCACATATCTGAGTCAATGGTTAAATCCTTAGAAAATGACCTCCAGCCTGTAGTGGAATGGGGTAAAAAATGGATGGTAACTTTTAAGGCTGCAAAGCCAAAGCTACTTTCCTTAATAACTACATGAAACCTCTTTAACCATCGATTGTCATGGCAAATAATACTCTACTTTAGAGTTCATTATTCAAACTCCTCTGCCTAACTCTCACAGATAGCATGAATTGGAATAAATACATCGAAAACATTGCCAGGGCTGCTGCAAATATGGTGGGATCTCTATACTATGCCAGTAAACTTCTCACAATTACATTATCCTATATCTCTACAAAGCCACCATCCGCCCATGCATGGAGTATTGTTGCCACATCTGGGCTGGTGCATCATCCGCTGGTCACCCCCTCTTGGACAGGGTTCAGAAAAGAGTTGCTAACTTGATAGGTCCTTCACTATCCACCAAGCTCCAGCCTCTGTCCCATCGCCACAATGTTGCTTCCTTTTGCCTGTTTTACAAGTACTTCAATGGTTTGTGCTCTGATGAGCTTGCTGCTCTGGTGTCCCCACGACGTACATTTACTAGACAAACCCGACAATCTGCCAAATCCCATCCATACACTGTGGATGCCCCAGATGCCGTAGAGCTTTCTACTCCAAAAGCTTCTTTCCTCGTACTGCTGGACTCTTGAAGTCCCTCCCTGCTTCCTACTTTCCTGATGTTTCTGACATGCAGAAATTTAAAACTAATGTAAACAGACATCTCGCTGCGCAGCCCATAATAAAGGTTGAATTCCACCCTTTTTTCTCAGTAGCCTCTTACATCAACAGCGGCGGTCTGCCTTGTTTGGGGTGAACTATGATTTAAAAAACCCCCAAAAAACTAACAACTCAAGAATTAAAACCTTAAATAGAAATGCAAGAAATAACGTTTAAAATAAGTTAACCCATCATATTGAGACAACAAAGAAACAGGATATAGCTCACTCTATAGAAAACAAAACAATAGAACAAGAATTAGGAAGTAAAACCAACTGGACCTTTGTTCGTTAGAAGCCCAACGATTGGTTAAGAGAACAACTAAGAATTTGATTGATGAACTAGCTAGTCGTATATATAAAAACACCCGGCAAAACTAACTTCGTGCGTTTTATCCTGAAGAGTTTTCTCCGGTTATGAAACGCGGGAGCCTCTATTTAGCCTAATTACCATAAATATATTTTCATAACTTACTACCTAGCTCAACGTACGTATCGAACACTGTTGGAGTAAATACTGAACATTGATACATAAAATTATGATACAAGAAATAGTAATATATATATATATATATATATATATATATATATATATATATATATATATATATATATATATATATATATATAAAGGTAGAAGAAATAAGAGTGATAAACATGTACGAAAGTCCAGATTTATTTCAAACTTAGATTGTTCAATGCAAGGTATATTCTGTAATAAACTAATGTTTCTTGTTCTTTTCTTTAAGACAAGGCTTTTTAAAGACTGAAATATTATCATCAGAGGAGATATACAGATAGATAAGTTGGCTGTGGAAAAGCCAAAGTTCAACCATTTGAAAAAAATATCATTAAAAATGGAGTAAAAAAGAGTTCATGTGAAAAAGATATGGTAATGGTCCGTTACTAAAGTGTCCAATGAAAAGGATATTTTGAAGAAAGAGCAAACAATTTTTTTCGTAGAGGCAGTATGGAAAAGTGTTCAAAATGAAGTAACTCCAGTGGTGAGAAGTCAAATTTAAATCGCTGATGGAGCGCACTTATACGGAATTGATATGAGAAAGCTGGCTATTCTAAAATCTTCCTGGGCCAGTAAAAAAGTAGATGACTTTAGTGGTGAAATATTAAAGCGATTCTGATAAAAGATCCCTAAGTTAAAAAGCGAAGCTAAATTAGGAGGTGGGCTGGAGAGAAGAAATGGTGAAGCATGAGGGGGGAGGATGGTAGGGTCAGTTGAAAAAGCCGTGGTTGTGGTTGGAAGGAAAGGGGGGAGGGGAGGTAAGTTCCAAGTGATAGGGGGTATAATATAGGAAGGGATTGGCCATGGGTGAAGAGACAGGTCAATTGAGTGTATATATTATTTGAAAGGAAAAGAAAAGAAAAATGGGTCATAGTTAAAAACGGATTTTGGACGGAGGGCAAACTAATTTCGAAGTTTAATAGTATTTCCGTTGCAGAGATTTGAATTCTAATGAATTGAGATCTGAAGTGTAAGTTGAGTAAGTTTTTGTTGAGTCAGTAAGGGTCGGGCAGAGACTAGCGTTAAATAATTAACTATTCTAAAAGTTTAAAAGGGCTATCTAGTTTGTTAAATGTATAATTAAAAATAAGTAATTAATTAATAAAATAATTAAAAAAATTATCAAATAAAGCCCGGATGAATAATCGGATGAATAATTAAATGATTAAGCAATTAAAATATTAAATGATTAAGTAAGACAAGCTCAATGTATAGTTATACCTCTAGGTTGTCCTACTCAATTATATTAGCATTTAGGGTGGGGGACAATTTTGGGGATAAGTTTAGACTGATTGTAACAATTGATTTCTATTATAAGTATTATGGGGTGGGGTTAGGCTGGGACAAGTAAACCTGAATATAATGCCAGTGCTTTGAAGTAGTAAATGGCTTTATAGGGGGGAGTAAAAAGACCGATTGAAGGAGTAACCGAGGAGCGTAGTTAAATGCGAGATAAATGGAAACTACAAGGGAGGTATTGTCGGTAGAGAAAGGCATATACAAGATCGATTGAGAGGGAATAAAGAGGAGATAAGAAGGAGGTTAGATTAAAAAGCATAGGAAGCAATGGAAAAGAGTATGCGGGTAAGGTTTAGCCATAGGTGGAGGTTTAGGTTTTGCGTATATATAATTTGAGAAGCAGGGAGGCCGTAGTCAAAGTGGGTTTTGAACGGAAGACAAAATAATTTTGAAAGTATAAAAGGGTTACCGTAGAGGAGGTTAGGGATCCAAAGAATAGAAATATATAGTTTAAATGTTGAAAATGTAATAAGTCAGGCAAAGATTAGTGGAAACTAGTTAAATATTCAGAAAAGTTTAAAAGGGGTTCCTAGTTGGTTAAATGTATAATTAAATAAAATAACATGAAATAAAAAATAAAATAAAATGAAATGAAAATGAAAATAAAAATAAAATAAATAAATAAATAAATAAATAAAAGTAGATAAATAATTGAATAGTTGAATATGGTCCAAAGAATAATTAAATGATTAAGTAAACAAAAAGTAATAAATAAGTAAGACAAGCCCAATGTATAGTTATACACCTAGCCTGTGCCACTCAATCACAATAAAGATTTAGGGTTGGGGACAATTAAGGGGATAAGGTTGGATCATTTGTCACTATTGATTTCTATCATAAGTATTATGGGGTGGGGTTGAGTTGAATCAAGTAGACTTAAATGTAAAGTCGGAGCGATTGGAGTTGTTAGTAGTTTTATAGGGGGAAGCAGACGGACCAATTGAGGGAGTAACCAAGGAGTGTATTTAAAAGTGAGGTAAATGGAAACTACGAAGAAAAATATTGTCAGTAGAGAGAGGCTTATACAGGGTCGGTAGAGTGGATACAAGGGAGATAAGAAGGGGTTAAAATTAAGAAGTAATGGAAGAGTATCTGCACAGGTTGGCAAACAGAAGAATAAAGGAGGTAGATGGAAAAATGAAGCAAAAGAAAAAGGAGCTATAATGTTGAGTAGGGATAATGGTGTTAGAATTAGAGTAGTTACGGATCGGTAGGATGCAGGAAGAATGATGTTAGTTCTTAAATTGGAATAAGTGCTGTGGGTTGATGTAGTAATTAGGTGTACTGGGGAGGATGTCATATTAGGATGGTTATTTGTGAGGTTGGGGGAGTTAAGAATAAAGATATGTAAATTAATAAATTATAGTATTTAAAAATTTGTCTGATGCTAGAAAGGGGGTTGTTGGCTGGGGGGAGGGGTGTCAGAGGGAGTAATGAAATTAATGTATTTAAATTTCCGCTTGTGTCTGCAAATAGATATGAGCTCATTTTTAGAGTTAATAACATTTAAGCTCTTAGATGTTGTAGCTCTCATAAATGTTTCCAGTGTACATAGTTGACAGAAGGCGGATCCTGGGATGTAAAAATTAAACCTTATTAATATAGTCCAACGTAGAGAGTAGGGAGTATTTTTAATGTTAAAACTTTTTATTAGATTGGATAGAGAGGTGCTAGTGGCATTAATATTATTGTGTTTGAAAGAGTAGATGTGGTTTGAGATTCGGGTCTTAATGAAGAAGGCACTTGCCTCAATATAAGTGTGTATTTTGTGTAAGGTTGCTGTTACAGTAGTTGTTATTTATTGTATCGGGAATGCTTTGGGTTTGTATGCTCGAGTTCTGGGCCACATTTACGTCGGGATTATTAGTTGGGGAAGATGGGATACTTTGAGGGGTTAGATAAAATCCATTATTAGTTAGCGAGGATTGTTGGTTAGTGTACGAGGTGTTATTTAGGGTTTCGTTTGGTACAGAGGGTTGTATATGGGGAGGGCTAACGGGTGAGTGGGGACTTTGTATGTTGGTATTAGTTTGCATAATGGTATTTTGGGGGAATTTTTTAATAGTACATGCATTGATAACGTTACTTTGTATGCAATTACCATTTAATGGGCATTCTCTAGATTTTTTGCAGTTGCAGTTATTAGTGGGGTGTACAACGGGTGCAGGTTGTTGGGCAGATTTAATTTTTGTTGTTGTTGGATGTGATGATGGTGTGTACTATATCGGGCATTGTGGAGTAGGAAATTTTAATAGAGTTTTTATTTGAAATAGTGCTGTACTTATGCGGGTGCTTGAATGAGCTATCTAAAATTTTGAAAAATTCCTTAGCAATTTTAGTTTTCACATTGCAATTATAGGGTGGGTTAAACCAAATACTATTCTTTCTTCTATGTTCTTGAGGTTTAGCGGGTTTGTCAATATTAACAGTTATAGTGGGTCTATTAATATATGTCATAGGTTTCCTGGGTAGCGTGGTGTTACCTCGTTGCTTATCCTGTATTGTCATGTTTTGTGTAATTACATTTAAAGGTTTGTTCTTTTGGATAGAGGGATTATTCTCATATTTAATTTTATCAGTGTATCCCGAGTTAAGGAGTGCATTATTATAGAAGCTGGAATTTTGTTCGAAGATGGATCTATTGGCAGATAACCTTTAGCTTCTATTTGAAACTGAAGGGACTATAGAGTTAATGATGGATTGTGGGTGGTTAGAAAGCTTATACACGTAAAATAGGGTTAGATTAGGTTTGTGGTAAGGACTAAATGATTCGGAGTTGAGGTCCAATGTTAGGTAAAGGAAGTTAGATATTCTTTTCTCAGGTTCTATAGTTATGGTTAATCCGAAAGTGTTGTTGTATTGTCTAGATCTCTCCCTAGGAACAAAGAGTGCATCGTCCCTGTATAGCCCACCGTTTACATGTCCGAAGTTGAACTTCAATTCTCTCAAAAAGTATAATCCTACAAGGTCAGTAACCTGGGCATAGTCCGAGACTCCAATGGTGATATGAAAATTATTGGGGGTATCCTTCCTGGTCCAAAATTTATTGTCAAATTTAAGTAGGGATCTTCTGGCCAGAATTATTAGTTTAGTTTATAAGTCTGTGATGTCTGAATTATTCTTAGCGAAGATTAAAGCTTTGTTTAGTAGGATAGGAGAGATGGACTGATAATAATTGTTAATGTCGAAGGTGATGAAATTCAAGTTAGTTAGATTTATCTCTGAGGTTTAGAAACAAATTGGTGACCGCACCAGATGATTCCCAGAGGTTGTATGAAATTGTTTCTTTTAAGTTAGGAATGATTCTATCTAAGACATGTGTGCTTATGATGTTTCGGTCAGATTTGGATAGGCAAATTAGTCTAATGGATGGGTTCTCATGAAAATTTATTTTGTGGTCTTTTAAAGTGCATCTAGGTGTAGCTGGGGTAAACATTTCTGTGTAATTAAATTGTTTGCTCTTTCTTCAAAATATCCTTTTCATTTGACACTTTAGTAACGGACAATTACCATCTGGACAAATCCCATATCTTTTTCACACGAACTCTTTCACACCATTTTTAATGATATTTTCTCAAATGTTTGAACTTTGGCTTTTCCACAGCCAACTTATCTATCCGTATATCGCCTCTGATGATAATATTTCGATCTTTGAAATACCTTGGCTTAAGGAAAGAACGATAAACATTAGTTTATTACAGAATATACCTTGCATTGAACAATCTAACTTTGAAATAAATCTGGACTTTCGTACATGTTTATCACTCTTATTTCTTTTACCTTTATAATTGCTCTATCTCGTATATTGAGCTTAAACTATTTGACTATAGGTTCTATTTACTAAAAGTGAACATTTAGTTTATATTTGATCATATATATATATATATATATATATATATATATATATATATATATATATATATATATATATAGTTCTTCATTCAGTTTTGATGAGCTAAATATTAATGCCTATCAGGATGTGCAACTTTGACTTCAAGAAAATGATCGATTTCCTCCTAAGTTATCGTTTATGCACACCCGTCATCGAATCATTAAATTGTACGTGACTTTTAAAGTTAATCAGAATTCATTTACTCTTCAGCAACCGATTGCCCTTCCAGTACAAGAATGAGTTACTGATAACTCTTTCATAACAATGATTTTCGTTTTCTCTACTATACAGGAAATCGACAATTTGGATAAAACACAGTGTTGAATGTACACTTAGTTGCGTAATTACAAGTCACCACATGACATAAAAATCTGTAGATAGCCAAATTAAGATATTTCTTGCCATGAATGAATGCGATCAATTGGTGTAGTTATAAAAAGTAAGCTGGATGTGTCTCTCCCATGATCATTTGAGATGAAAGAACACTCTTTCCAATCTTTCTAATTGATGCACATATCTGATGAGAACGCATTGCACCTGTTTTGATCATTGCCGTTCTTTGTATTGTTTCGATGGTCTCTTTGATTACAATTTCTCCCAGCCTTTTCTTCAGGTTTTTGGAGATTGGTCCTTGTTCTCCGTCGATTATTGGTATTATACTAACTTTTTCATTATCCATATTCCTCTAGGTTCTCCGGCTAGTTCTGTGCATTTACTTCGTGTTTCCGTGTTTTTGATCTTTACTCTGTGTCTGCTAGAAACGGCAAAGTCTACGATTTTACAATATTGTTCTTTCTTGTCGATTATAACAACATCAGGTCTCTTTGCTTGTATGAGTTTATCTGTTTGTATATACATATCTCAGAGGATTTTGTGTTTTTCGTTTTCCAGTACTCTTTCTGGTTTATGTTTTTACCATTTGTCTGCGTATTCGAAATTCAATTCTTTGCACATTTCCAAGTGTATTACTTTCCTAACACAGTCATGTCTGTTCTTGTATTCTTTTTGGGCAAGTTTGCTACATTCACTTATTATATGATTTACTGTTTCGTCTCTTTGCCCACACAGTCTGCATTTACTGTTTTCCTTGGTTTTATCTATTTTAGATTTAATGTAGTTTGTCCTAATCAATGGTTCTGTGCAGTCATCAGTAATGATTCCGTTTCTCTGTTCAAGTTTCCTTTTCTTAGCCATGTCCAGCTATTTGCGTTTGTTTCCTCTCTTGTGAGTCTTATGAAGTGTCCATGTAGTTGTATTTCTTCCCACTTTTCTTTACTTGTCCGTTTGTGTCCAGTTTCGATGCTTTCTGCGTTATTCGTTAGGAAGGTGTCTCTTGATGCGGTTATCAGCCTTTCTGTGTTCGGGGTTTATGTATTTTTCCAGCTCGTTTTAATGTCGTCTACACAGTCTTCTATACTTACCAGTTTCCTTACCCCTTCGTTTCTCTTCACGTAGAGTCTGTATGTATCGTATTTTGGATGTAGTTCGTTGTGCATAGTAATTTATTTTCTAGTCCTCTGGTCAAAGTGGCTGAGTTCTTCTTTAGTCCATCTTATGAACGGTCCAGAATATCTTATTAGTGATACTGCTCAGGTATTTATTCCTTTGATTAGGTTTCTGCTATATAATTTTGTTGAGGAGGTTTCTTGTTCTTCTCAGGTATTGTTTCCAAGATTCTCTTTAATTTCTGTTTATTTGATTGTGTCTGCTTCTAAAACTCCCAAATATTAATAGCTGGCTTGTTCATCTAGCACCCTAACTGCTCTTGGTTTCATGCCCTCATACGTCTCCAGCTTTCATTTCTAAATCTCTAGCAATACACGCTTTTCTGTTCCGAATTAGATTTTAATGTCATGACTGAAGATGCTGGTCGTATTAATCAACTTTTCTAGTTCCTTTTTGCTTTTTGCAAATAGTTTCATGTCGCCCATGTACATCATATGGTTTATTCTTTGTTCTCTGCCTGTGAACTTGTATCCGGCATCACATTTCCTGAGTATGTCGTTGAGTGGCATAAAAACTATCATAAAGAGTACTTGGGATATGGAGTCTCCTTGGAAATGCCTCTCTGCAGTTTTATCTCCGTCAAGTGTTGTCCCCCAGCTGGTTGTTCTAATCTCCATGTTTCCATTGCTTTCATGATAAGATTAATAATCCTGTCAGGTATCTTGTACATTCTTAAGCATTCAATTAGTCATGCTTGAGGGATTCTGTTGTAGGCTTTATTGTAGTCAATCCATGCCATAGATATGTTCTTTTTCTTGCTTTTAACTTCTTTCAGGATCTTTTAATCTATGTATAACAGATCATGCGTCCCTCTTTCTGGCATCCTTTTTGTTCCTCTGGAAGTATCCCACGACTGTTCAGGGAATGGTAAATTTGCTCACTCAGTTGTGCCGTTAGGATTTTCCACATTGTCGGTAAACAGGTTATTGGTCTTTGATTGCTTGAGGTCGTTCCCTTCTTGGCGTCTTTTTGTATGAGCGTTGTTCTTCCTTTGGTCATCCACTCTGGTACGTCTGTTTGATGGATACATCCTCTCAGTTTCTATGCTAGCCTTTCATGTAGGGTCGTGAATATTTTGAACCAGTATACATGTATTCCATCGTGACCAGTTCGTCATTGTCGTTAGTGTTGTCTTAATAGTTTATTTATTAAGTTCTGTGTCCGTTCCTTCTTCAATTTCTAGAAGTTTATCTTTTATGTCTTTCAGCCATTTAGCATTTTTGTTTTGATCTTCAGCTTTTTCCCATATCTTGCTCCAGAAATGGTTTGTTTCTGTCAGGTGCGGTTGTTCTGTTGTTGTTCGTCTCCGTTTACGTTTTTGTAAAACTGGCTTTCCTAGTTTTCAAAGGTCATGTTCTGTTTGTACTGTTCCGATTTGTATCTGTATCGTATCAATATTCCTTCTGTTGCTGCTATCTTTTCTTTTAGTTCTTCATGTTTCTTATTTAGTCTTTCCTTGCGATTCGGATGTCTGTTCTTCCATCGTTTACTGTTCTCTTTCATCCTATTTACGGGTTTGGCTTTCTTTTGAAGTCTGGTGATCTAGGTTTTCAGTCTTATCTCCCATCCAGATTTCGACTATCCATTTTTTTGCCCAGTCTTCTTTTCCCTTTTTAGTTTCATACGTATTGATTTTGCCCCCTCATATATCAAGTTGTTTAGATCTGTGATAGTGTATGTTGGGATGTACGTGAGTTCTCTGTTGACATTCTCTGTTTCAACTTTTAACTTCTTCCAATCTTCGTTCTTTAGGGATGGAAGTTTTGTTGTGTTCTCGGAGATTAATACGTTGATGTTTTTCACTTCTCTTGCGTCTTCCTTGGATAATTTTATAGTTTCCTCGTCCTCTTCAGTTTCTATGTTCATGTTTTTTCCCGTTTTTTCCTGGGAGTTTTCGTCAAGTGGTGTGTCTTGTTATGTCACGCCATTTATCTTTTCTTTAATTTCCGTCAATTCCATCTCCGAGACTCTTGAGTATCGACCTTGCTTGATCTGCTATCCTTTGTGCCGTAGTATGATAGTCAGTAAAAATGTCCCATAGATCTTTCATTCATTTCCGGTATCCTCTTTTTCAGTGGGGGTAGCGGTTTTTGTAGTAGCATTCCATTACCAGTCTGTTCTCTTTTGTGATCCATTTACTTCTATGTTTTTTTGGTCTGTTATTTTAATTCTTGCTTTTTTGTGTTTGGTCAGTGTCCTTATTATATTTGGAATGCGATGGGTTACTTACCTGCTTTTTGTCGGTGGTCTTGTTCCTGAAATTAAAAGAGGCCAACATTCGCAGGATGCGGACCGGGTCCCCAATGTAGGCCATCGAGGGATCACCTGCTCATCATCACACTCAGCTCTTTCTTCTGAGTCCCACGGCGTTTATTTGTATTCATAAATATTTACCATGGTTTGTTGTCTGTGGCAACACCAGGCCCAGGCTTAGTTTACATTTGATGCTGTCACAGGGATAGGTTTTCTCTCATTTTCATGAGGTTCACAGTGCACTATCACACATACATGAAGACACATTCATGAAAAAAAACTAATTAGTAAATATAATACAAAATAATAAAAAATAATAATAATGATTATATATATATATATATATATAAATATATAAATTACCTAATAACATAGTGTAAGTTTTCTAGGATACTTTTAAATAAAAAGACGATAGATTCCCCTCCGATGGTTTTCTTATAAATGGATGCAAAGTTACCAAACGTTCGGTCGAAATTTAAATGAAAACGTTCACTTTTTTTTCTCTAACGTGACCAACTACTTTTTGGGGAGGGGGTTTCAATTACGTTTACCTCAAACAAAAAGCAAAGATATTATCTCCCCACCCCCGAAGTAAAACCTCAGAAGCGTCTTCTTAGTTAACATTAAAATTCACAGTAAATATCACATTTGTATATTTACCAAAAAGACGTCTTCAACTGATACGCTCGAGACTTTAAATGTTTACCGGCTCCTGAAAAAATAACGGTGACTTTTGTTCTCTAACGTGACTTGATGATGATTATTATTATTATTATTATTATTGTTATTATTATTATTATTATTATTATTATTATTATTATTATTATTATTATTATTATCATGTAAGACATTTTATTGAAAAGTCATACTTCTGATTCTATCTTACTTAAATAATTTTAGTCTTTCCGACTTATGAATTGTGCGGAAATGTTATATATGTGTTTTTCGCCCTCCAAAAGATGTGTATGCTTCATGTACGATTTTATTAGACTAAGATATATTTTACTAAACCGAAACACGCGACATTTCATAGAAAGAGATATATTCTTTTCCTCTTACATTTCATCATGTCAACTGATTAATGGCTGACACATTTAAATTATTATTATTATTATTATTATTATTATTATTATTATTATTATTATTATTATTATTATTATTATTATCAATATTATCATTATTATTATTATTATTATTATTATTATTATTATTATTATTATTATGATGATCATCATCATCATTATTATTTTTATTATTATTATTATTATTATTATTGTTGTTGTTTCATAGTAGTCTCAACTTTTGGATGCTATTAGTTGGATGGTTTCTTTACGGAACATTAAGTCAATTCCATTGACTTTAGACATTCAAGATTACCATAACAATTTCGTTGTTCCTAACAGTTTAGCCTTTTTCAGAAGTTGAAAAGAAATTATCTTGTCAATCTGTTCAAGCCATTTATGGTTGTTTTTCGTTATGGTTCCAAGCGTTCCAATTACAACGGAGATCACCTTCACTTCTTTACATTTCCATTGTCTAACTAATTCTTATTTTATATCCTATATTTATATTTTTCGTGTTCCTTCCTCTGCATTCTGGTATCGAAGGGGCAGCCGAAATCAATGATTAATGAATTATTATTATAATTAGTATTAGTAGTAGTAGTAGTAGTATTTGATATTCAAATTATCATATCACATTGTAGTTTTAAGTGTAGTGTTTTTTATTTCATAATAATCACTATAATAAGTGTAATAATAATAGTAATTATTATTATTACTATTATTATTATATATTTATTTATTTATGTATATATATATTCGTGAAATAATAACTGAATTGTTTTTACATTTGGTTATTGGAGAAGTGGTAATTTGATCAGTAACACTAAGAGCCATAGCTGTTTTGTTTTTAAATCTCCGAAACAGTTACATGAAAAACAGCACATAATTCACATTACCTGTTAGCAAAATAAAGTTAAGGTCCCTTGTTTATTTTTCACTGTTATATACTTAGATCCCCTTTTGCATTTGTAAATTTTTCAGTGGTAAGTCGGCTTATGCGAGTGCAAAGTTTGCGATATGTTGGGTTTAATTAGTATCACTGGATAATTCAACTGAATTTGTTTTCTTTCTTTAAAATAAGCCAAAGCTTATTTAGATTATATATATATATATATATATATATATATATATATATATATATATATATATATATATATATATATATATATGGAGAGGGAGAGAGAGAGAGAGAGAGAGAGAGAGAGATACAAACTATTGATATAAAAACAAAACATTACAACTTCATAGTTTTTACCTGAATAATTAGTATTTTAGCTTTCGCATTCTTACGATCGAGCACTTTATACTTATTTTCAACATAGCCTGACATACAATATATATATATATATATATATATAAACAATTTTGAACTACTAGTATGTCTACTTTAGAAGATTAAAATCAAGATGTAACGAAATGATTATTAACCTTATGTCTATAATTATTAATTTAATTCCGATCAAAATCTACAACCTTATCCTTTTTCTATGAAATATTTTAATTAAAATTCTTAGCTTAAGTGGTCTTAAAAAACGAAATTAATCCAGCTTAATTAGTGTCTAATTACTATGGATCAAAATCAATGCAAATCGGATATGTATATATATATATATATATATATATATATATATATATATATATATATATATATTATTTTTACGTTTAATATACATTACCATAATCAACACAAAACCAACATCTGTTCAAATGTGATCAATACAAAGTAAAACTTTTATAAAATTAAATAAGTATTGGTTACAGTCAACACGAATCAATTCGTGTGTCAACACCTCATCGTCTTCTGAAGACTGTATCTGAAAGTAAAAAAACGGTCTTGAAATCAGTCCAGAGTAGCAAAGTTGAAGAAAGGGGATGAACGAAGATCACATTAAGAGAGCGTGATTATATATAATGAACAAATGACAATAATATTCAAACGTAATGGAAAAGTTAGAAGAAACAATTATACTTAAATAACAGAGAAAATGTGTGGTTGTACAACAGACCTAACTCCCAATAAAGACTGGTGTGGTTCCAGGTATTAAATTCGTTTCCCTCAACATGAATATGTCGCACAAGGCCGGAGAGTACAGTCAGCGCCCCTAAAGAATAAGTCCTCTGGCTTTATAAGACATTTTGGGGCAGCCCCGTCGGCATTCCGCGATCAGAGCTAATCAGGCAGTAAGCAATAAACTTATTCCACTCCAAAACGGGGAGGCAAGGCCTGGGAAGCTGAATACCTCAGCCTGACAGTTAAAAAGCTTCAGTAATGACTCAGTTCCTGCTGGACTGATTGTCGAGAACTAATCCTAGTCGGCATTCCTCGGTCAGGGCGCATCAGGCAGTAAGCAAAGAACTTACTCCATTTCAGAGAACGCCCAGTTCCATGCCAGACTGATTGTCTAGAACGAATCCTTGACTCGTATTATCCCATCCCGATGTCCTTAATAAACCGAAGTTAATGAAAGGTCAAACGTATTTAATTGCTTCTCACCGCAGCAATATGTGGCACAAGGGCGGATAGTAATGTAGTCCAAGCCAACACCCCTAAAAAAGGAGCATTCTGGCCTAACAAAAATAGCCTGGGTAGTACCGTCGGCATTCCAGGTCAAGGCGCCTCAGGAAGTAAGGAAGGAACTTACTCCACCCAAAAACGAGAAGGCAAGGCCTGGGAGAGTGCACCCTCCCAGGACTACCAAAGACTTATAACTTATCACGACAGAAAAAGGCCACTGAAATGGCCAATTTTCAGCCGGACTGATTGTCAAGAATGAATCTGCGACTGGTATTTCCTAAATTAACCGAAGTTAATAAAAGACTGAACAGATTGGAGCATGACCCAACACTGAAGATCAGGTTCTTTCAGTATTTTTACTGCGTTGAAGAGTCCAAGTAATATGTTATAGGTAAGGTACCGTAACAGTATGGACTGTTTTTTTAAATTTATTTTTATACCTTTTCACACGACACCGAGTCGCTGGATTTAAAAAGTATGGCACAATTTTTATGTGTAATAAATGTTTTTCATTGTTTTTCTCAAAATATTCTCGAGACAAACCCACATCTAATGTAGGTATTTATACTGTCGCATGCAATAATTGTCATCAGAAATATGTAAAAATTTCTTTGAATGCATTGCAACACTATAATTATTTTTACTTTGAACGAGCTAGACTAATCAAATTTGTTTCAAATTAATATCGACTCCAAGTTCTGTAATCGGCATTCATTATAAACTGTAACAGCTTTTATAATTTATCTCCTCTAATCGGCAAACTTATATTGACAAAAAAAATGATACAATAAATTGTCAACATGACTCTTTACATAATATCGATAATAATAAAAAGTAAAATAAAAAACATTCTTTTAACGTCAAAATCTCGCCACATTATTTTAATTTCTTGAATTCAGTCATCCTGAGGAAGTCTTTCTAATGAAGACGAGACGTTAGTAAATACATAAATACTTTTGGTTTTCGTTTGTTACTTTCCATGTATATATATATATATATATATATATATATATATATATATATATATATATATTGACTGTAAAATTATGACTTCGTTCAATTGTATAGTTCTTAAAGATGAAACGGCAGGATAATTAGAAAAATTGGTCCGGTAAGAATACGCACACACACACACACACACACACACACACACACACACACATATATATATATATATATATATATATATCGCGATAACCGTAACGATTGTTGTAGCAGGGCATGCATTGATTATTTACGGATACGGTTCAACAAGAACTTGTAGTCGGCTGGGAAGTAGACTCGCGGCACTGTGTTCAACAGTCGGGCAGTTCTAGGAAAGCAACTTTGCCCATGCATGTTTAGTTTCATCTTAGGGAACGCAGAAAAAGAAAGGGGCACTATTTACAGTGGCAGTAGCTAGTTTTAGTAGTGACTGTTTTATAAGAGGAGAGGGACCATAGATTTAAGCTCATTCTAGCACTTGCCATAAAAATAATTTTAGAGCAAAGAAAGACTAGCAACATCTCTTCTGTGAGGAAGTGACTGTAGGGAAGAGAAGAGGACATTCCCCACTATATTTCGCAGTCGATTTTTTGGACTCTGTCAAGGCAGTAAATACTGCTCTGAGCGGCATCTCACCATATTCACGTATTTGACTCTTGTACGAGTAGAGAATGGCGTCGGGCGTGAGATACTTACTGGAGCGGTAGAATGATCCAACCAATTTTCCAGCGATTTTAGCAACTGTTTTTATATAAAGCTTCCATTTCAAGTCTGAAAAGAATGCCAGTCCCAGGAGCTAATCAAATCAGATTGCTTCCTTATTTCAATTTGGACATGGTTCGGATCGGAGCGTTGGTGGTGAAAGCAAAGGAGCTTGGTCTTTGGCTCATTAAAAGTAACTAGTCACCTTTCCCCCCATTGCACGACATGCTCCAGGTTGAAAGAGTGAGCCAGAAAAAACCTGATCAGTAATGCTCTTCGAGATATTTACATAGATGGTTGTGTCATCAGCATAAATGTCGACGAATGATCTGAGAATGTGGATTGGTAGATTATTTATGAAGATCAGGAAAGAGCGTTGGGCCTAGAATCGAACCGTTGGGAACGCCAGTGTTAATACTGTGTCCTTCATACTTCTGTCCATCAACGACTACTTTTTATAAGTTCATGAGAGAGAAAATATTTGTTGGTTAAGAGTACCTTACCAGCTATTCTATAGCTAGCAAGCTTGTGAAGAAAACCTTTATGCCACACCCTGTCAAGAGCCTTTGATATATGAAATGTTAGTGGTCGGGAAACGAAGTCTCTGTCAAAAGATTCACTGATCATCTGTGATATTACAGTCAGCACACCGGCTTTTGATATTTCAGCACGAAAGTCATATTGCTTGTCGCTAAGTAGGCTGTTTTTGTTAAGGTGATTACAAACTTCTTCGTTCATCACAGATTCAAGCAACTTACTCATAACGCACTAATTGAGATGCAGCGGACCGGTCACCATTATTTTAAAATATTGGACAGACTGACAAGATTTTCCAAGGTGTAGGGTAGCATTTCTCCTTTAACAAACGATTGTAAGATTAGCAGCTAGTTCAAGTGACAGGTTTTAATCACGATGATTTAGATGTTTTCAGGTCCAGTTGCTTTGTTCGCATCACAATTTGGATATATATATATATATATATATATATATATATATATATATATGATTATTTGCACTCACAGGGAGTTCTTACACAAGTAATCATCAGTGATTGCTCAATAATAATAACCAGTGTTGGTCCATGGAGTCTGAGTGACAACAAGTTACCCCCATATGTATTATAATTAGTAGTAGTACTCACCAGGAGTTATCACACAAATCATCATCAGTGATTTCCTACTGAAAACAACTGGTGGTGTTATCATGAGTATGTGTGACAACAAGCCTCCCCAGATGTCCAGTACTCTCCATCTATTTTCGATAACCACCGCAAATGACCTTACGGTATCGCAACAGCCGCTTACCATTGATTTCTCGCTGGTAAGGACGATTGGTTGCCTTTGGGATTGGGTGGCAATAAGTCTTCCTAGTGTCCCAGCACTTTCTGCAGTTTGTTCTATTGGAGGTCTTATTTGT
>OY744537.1:48457041-48572041 GCA_963556195.1 Sepiola atlantica | reverse complement strand
AGAATTATTAAAATGAGTAGTAAGAACAGAGATGTTAAAAAAGGGGTTTAGTGTCCATTATTGATCTTCGGGAAACGCTTAGTACGCCTCATAGAGTTTACAAAGTTAACTAAATGCATTTGAATTGATGCAATTACTACCACCACCATCCTCACACATAATTCTATGAAGAAAATCAGATTATGTTATAAAATGTACAGAATATGAATAAAATAAAACAATTGTTATCAGTGAGCATTAAAAGACACATCTGTTTCTCATTCAACCCAGGACAACAAGAAATATTCCTGCCAGTGTATACACGCACACACACACACACACACACACACACACACATATATATATATATATATATATATATATATATATATATATAGCATTATGATTGCCTATTTTCATATAGTACCTGATGATTTCTTTCGGGAATGAAAGATGAACGTTTCGAAGTAGCTTACTTACCATAAATATATGTTCATACCACTATTAAGCTTTACTCGCGTAGCGAGCACTGTTGAAGTAAATGCGGAATATATATATACACGCGATATGTTATATTACTTATAGTAGTATGTGCGTATATACTTGAAATAATAAATGATATATATATATATATATATATATATATATATATATATATATATATATATATATATATATATATAGTATATCAGCTTATGCTGAAAAGAAATATTGAAGTGCTCAATCGCAAGAAAGTGATAGCAAAATATAAATAATTTATTTTAAAACTATGTTACATATTTCAGAGTCGTACCGTTGTTTCATCTAAATGGACCGGCTTTTACACTTTTTAAAAACCGTCTATCACCCATAAGTACGCGTCAGTGTTCCGAAATGTGAACACAGGGTGCAATGGCGCTTGGAATCACGGTTAGCCGGTGTCTTGCTGAATTGTCCCTTTTGAAGAAAGTACCGGTATCAATGTTATATTTTTGTTTCGTGTGATTATTAAGTGTTTATTTTATATTAAGTTTTATATTTTAATGCTTTATTTTATTTTATTAAATGTTTTATTTTATTTTTTTATTATTTATAGTTTTGTATTGTTTAAATGTATTCCGTATGAGCGATAATATAAGTTATATAGACATAAAATCAATTTTAATTTTGTGTCAAACTAATGGCTGACTTCCATGTCACCGGGTGTTGAATTGCTATTAAACATTGAAAGAATCTGATATCGAATATTTTGGTCAACAATATTGCTATTTACATCTTTTTCTATTGAATTTCGTTGCTGTTATTAGTCATTTAATGGGTTTTTAATGAGTTTACAATTCCGGGTCTTCTTCATCTATTTCAGAAACAGTGATATAACGTTAGCACTAAGATATAACATAAAATAATAATATAGCGTGGTTGATTTGCCAAATAGATATATAGGTGTGTTATTGTGTCAGTTACAATGTATATAAATAATATTTGCTCTATTGTGATCATTACGTTTGGAAAACATAAGAAAGTTGGGATGTTTAGCAGGGTGTATAATTGCAATGTATGCGGATTAAAAGTCTGTGCTGGGAGACATATTCAGTTAAGAAAAGAGGGAACACCTAAGAAATATGTTGCTTTTTTGAATAGTAATGTGTTCTTAGATACATGGATCCATGCTGTGATTATAAACCGCTAGAGTTTTTTGTTAGTGATGTTCATACCAGATGGTGTACCTCATGGGCAATCAGTTTTTATGTCCATAGATTAACAGGGTATAACCTCGAGTGGTCTCGCGGTATGGTTCAAGTGACATCTCTCTCTCTCTCTCTCTCTCTCTCTCTCTCTATATATATATATATATATATATATATATATATATATATAGTATACGTATTGTATTAGTGTCTGTAGATGTGAATGCGTTGAAACTCCAGTGTTTATAAAAAAGTGCTTAATAACAAGTAGAGCTGTTCTTAAGTATAATTTTTTTTATTTATACAGACATTATTGGTTACATGTGCATGCATGTTTCAGTTGTACTCTTCACAGATAGTCAACCTCTTCAGACCAAAGAAGAGGTTGCCTCTCTGTGAAGAGTACAAGAGTACATATGTACATACAAGAGTACATATGTAACCAATAATATATATATATATGTATATATATATATATATATATATATATGTGTGTGTGTGTGTGTGTGTGTGTGTGTGTGTGTGTATTCCAGTAAAAGAGCAGTTGGGTTTCTGTGGTACTCAGAGAAATATAAGCAAATATTATCGTTCGGTTTGACTTATGTTTTGATTTGGTCGAGCTCAGAGTTCAGATTGCAAGTCTGTCGTTTGCTCGATAAGTATTATTCCAACCTCTAAAAATAAACATCGTCACTTGTTTTAAACTTGAGTTGTAGTGTTGTGCTGCATAAGTGACCTTGACCACACCATCCCATATGTGAATACACTACTCAATGTATGGGCGAATTGTGAGTCTGTAGAGATATAAAAGACTAGTATCTGTGACATTTTTTTCTAGCCCGTTAAAGGAGCCCACTTGTTTTTCAGCCTACTTTACAGTATTATCTATGTGTTTATTTCAATTCATGTTACCTGTGAATATTTGTCCGAGAAGATTGAATGTTGAACTCTCTGACAGGGTTCTATCAGTAATGCCAATCAATGGTTGATAAGTTTTCTTATAACTATTTAATGAGATGAGATGTGCCCTAGTAGTATTCACTGTTAAAATCCATGAATGGCCCCATTCTACTACAGACTGGGGGTCATTTTCTAAGGATTCAGTAATTTCCCTGGATATATGTGCATTCGATTTACTCTTATGCCGAGAATTGAACGTGATTTTATCAGCAAATATACTAATCTCGAACACAATGGCATCAGGGCGGTTTTTTTATGATAATCAGAAATAATAAAGGTTCAAAGATCATCGCTCAGGTACACCCGTATCAATGTGATGTTATTTAGATGTCCGGCCATCAAGACCGTCCTGGAGCTTTTTTAGCTAAGAAACATTTTATTATATTAAGTACTTGTCCAGAAATACCGCATTAATTTATTTTATTGTGAAGGCCGTGTCAAAGGCTTAAGGTATATCAAGCGCTACCGCCCTAAAATAGCTGTGGAAATGCTCTACACTGTGTGTTATTTTGCTACTTATCTGCTTGATATTAACAAATTCAACTCAACTCTGAAATATTTGAATTCTCAAATAAGAGGTTTCGCCTGTATTATTTCCCTAAAGCAAAATAATTTTGCATGCTCATTTGAAACAGCAACTACATTTAGATAGTTAAACAGATGTTAAATATTAAAAATAGAATTTAGGGAATATTTATTAATGTACGTATTAATTATTAATTAATTGTTAAGAATTCCACAACAATCGAGAATATCTACATTTTTACGAAGGGCATCTGCCCAATTTTTACCCATTTTTATTAAACTAAACTAAATTAAGTATAGCCTACATTACGACCCCCTTGGACCTAGACGAATGATCATCGGTAATTAGTTTAGGAGTTTCTCCAGTACATACAAATATATAACATACACACTTTGCTAAGTTATATATATATATATATATATATATATATATATATATATATATATATATATATATATATATATATATATATATATATATATATATATAAGTATTTAAATACGTGTCGGTAAATACAAGAATGTATATACATGCAGTATTTGAACATGTATATATATATATATATATATATATATATATATATATATATATATACATGCATATTGATACATGTTAAACACTTGCATAAAGGTGTCAAGCTAAATAAGCTACCAGACTTCGAAAATAAGTAAAAGAAAATATTAGGTATTAGGTTAAGGTTAGGGTTAGGGTTGTAAAGGTGTTGAGTCATACAACACCACAACAATTATTACTTAGATTAATAAGCTTATAGAGAGTGGTAGGATTTCTTTACCCTCAAACACCTATTTCTTTAATCTTATGTTCGAGCCGATGAATGAGAATTCATTACCGAATATAGTTTTATGTATTATGCAAGAGAGATTATATTTAACCCATAGATGGAACACTGACATGTAACCACACTCCAGATTAAAAGAGACTTGGAAATATATGCTGATTACACTCGCCATAATCCAAAGGTAGGGTCTGACAAGATAGTGAATCAAATCGATAACACTTTCAATATATACAAATGATGATTGCTTCTTCTTGACATAGGTTTTCCATTTGATCAATTAGTTGGCGTGCGACCGTGCGCACGTAGGAGGATCTTAAACCTAGCTTACATCTTGCATGGACGTTCGTAGATGTGACACAAAAACGTTCCTTCTGGTAAGAGGGGTTTAAGTTAGCTTTATGAATCTTGTCAGCCAATTTATGATTTGCAGATTAGACCACAAAGATGACAGCGTAGCACTGAATTATAAATATGTGTTTATCTACATACGTGTACGTTGCATCATTCCGGAATCGTCAGTGTATAGATAATTATTCAAGCCTGTCGCAGGATACGAAATCCCGGAAGAAGTCATGTTATAACTCAATCTACCTATCTACATTTCACTTTCTCCGCTGGACTTTTTGACACCGGACTTTTTTTGCAATCGGACATTTGCTTGCATTCGGGCAGAGTTTTGCCTTGTGTTTTTTCCCTACAATTTTTATTTTACTTTTTCAAATTTTAAATCTTGGCCTTTGCCAACTTATCTATCCCAACGACTTCTTCTGATGATAAGATTTTGATCTTTGAAAAGCCTGGCTTAAAGAAAAATTCAATTTGAATAAATTGCCTTTTTGCGGAATATACCTTGCTTTGAGCAATTGAATTGAAAAAAGATTTGACTTTTGCTTTTCTAATTCCTTTTCATCCTTCTACATATCTATCTGCTCTATCCTGGATATTGAGCTGTATACTTTTCACAATAGGTTTTACCTTTCCTAAAGGTTCGCTTTTAGTTCACCACTTATATATATATATATATATATATATATATATATATATATATATATATATATATATATATATGGGAAATGAAAAAGGAAAAACCAAGATATATATTTTTTATATATATTCATCAACGTTTCGTCTTTATTTGTAAGACTTCCTCGATGTGAGTAGTTTGATATTTTGTACTTGTAGGTCTACGCATATCTGTTTATTATTTTTAAATTGAGAACTTTAAAGTTTTCTTGTTAGTCTAGGGAATATATATCCAATATTGATCTACAAATATCGGATAGTCTTCTGTTGTAACGAAACAGATCCGTAATTGTACCTAAGGTGTCTTTTTTTTTTAAATTAGACGTAAAATGAATACACTCTTGTTTCCTTTAATGTAGCAAAATGTTTATATATATATATATATATATATATATATATATATATATATATATATATATATATATATATATACAGAGAGACAGCGAGCGAGAAAGAGATGCATTACTACTGGATATTCGGCATTTGTCTGAATTCTAAACTATACTATACATTGTTCTATTTACTATGTATTATTATGACTTATACTATATATTACTAAATGTTAAGGCTAAATTCATTTTAGCAGACTATTTAAAAGTAATGTATAATAGTTAAATGTTCAACTAAGATGGACACATGTCATTTCTATCACGGATGTTCCCGATTCTTCCTTGAAGACTAGGGTGAATTCCTTGGTATTTGTTTTCTGACTGTGATGCCAATGGTGTAGTATCAGTTCTTTTGTTATGAGCCCATCCTCACAGGTATTACATCTACACTGGGGTGCTAACATAATTTTTAATGTCGCGGATCATTTGTCATATATACAAGCACAAATATGCGACTGAAGGGAGCACATTATTTTTCATAAAGATAAATATATTACGGCTTCAGCTTACTATAATAGTGGAGATGATCTTGTTTCATCGTTTTGCCTTATTAAATTTGCCATACACATGTGGTTTTATTCGATTTGTTTGCCTTACTATTTTGGGAAATTAACTTGTTTGGCACTGGGGCGTAAGGGGCTACTGTAAGAGATAATGCATCAAAGGAACACTATGCATGGAAGTTATGCAGCAAGATGTCTGTTCTCATTACATTTAAATTTCAGGGAGGAAATTCCAAAGTCTTTCAGTTCGAGGGAGAAAATCTGTTCGGTATCTAAGGGTCTCCACAGTGAAGGGGTAGGATTTTGCTACTCGTTGGGTTAATCGGGTGTATTTACGTCGAGGGGGCACAAATGCTAGGAGTTCGTCAGAGCACATGACATGAAAGTACATGTAAAACATGCACAGGGATGCAATATTGTGACGATGGGACAGTGGCTGAAGTTGGTTGACAGTGTGAGACGAATTTGATTGGGGACTCTTCTTGGATCTAGTATAAATGGGAGAGACTGTTAGTAGATGAACCAGTTCAAATGTGGCAACAATACTGCGGTCATGGGTGAATCCTGGCTTTGTAGAGGTTGGCCGGTTTGAGTAGCTTTCTAGCGCAGTAGAGCAAACCTTCTTGTCAGCAGCCTTTGCAATGTCTTCTATGTTTTTGTTCCAATTGATGTTGCCTGTAAATGTTAAGCCGAGGAGTTCGAATTATTAACTCGCAGGTAGTATTAAAGCCATGGAACTTGGCTGTTTAGGAGGTTTCCTTGTATCTTTTAAAGGACATAAGGTTAGTTCTAGTAGCATTAAATGTTTCCATTCATTTATGTTTCGATTCCACTAGACTGACAGTCGTTTTACTAAGGGTCCAGCCATTGCCTTGGATGTGTGCACATTTGTGTTTTCCAAATGTCTGTTATAGAGCATAGTGTCATCAGCAAATATACCCCTTTTAGACGCAATTTCATCAACGAGGTCGTTTATGAATATCAGGAATAATAATGGTCCAAGTATCGATTTCTAAGGAAAACCCGCATTAATATAATGTGTTTGGGGTGTACAGCCGTAGAGGACACTCTGGATTTTTCTTTTGTCTAAGAAGAAACTTATTATATTAAGTATTTGTCCAGTAATACTGTATGACTTAATTTTCATGAGAATACCTTCATGCCAGACCTTGTCAAAAGCTTTGGATATATGAAGAGAAAACCGCCATTGCGTCCCGTACTTTGTCCAGTGCATGGTATATACGTTCATAGATGATTATTAATATATATGCAGTAGAACGGGCTTGATTAAATCCATACTGTTTGTTAGAAAGAAGTTTAGCATTTACGAGGTTGTTGCCTAGCGCTTGAATGATTAATGATTTAAAAATATTAGCGAAACGAGATGGGAGACTGATGAGGCGATATTATTCGTATTGGAATTCAATTTTTTGGCATACTATCGATAGATGTTCGTTAAGGCATTGGACAGTAGCTGTTATTTTTCTTATAGCTAAGAAGGTGTATACATAGCTTCCTCAATACATAATTATGTAAGTTAATATGATGATAATGCTTAGGTTTGAAATCGTCACAGACGATTCCGTTGTCCGATTCTATATCCACATGTTATCCATAAAACAATACTTTCAAAAGAATTAGATGCATACAATTGTAAACAAAGCGAAAAAAATGCATATGTATAGAGATATTAACATGCTTTAGCATGGACACCGAGTACTTAAAGTTCCGTTTCACCTCTGAGATAAAAGTTGCAAACGAGTCGAACACATAATACACCGGTGTATTGTAAATAGATGTTATCTCTTTCGTCGTGCGTATCTGCTACCGTGTCATCCTTACAAAAATCATAGAAATATTTAATAAATCAACATTTTTCTTTATAATCTTATAAATAAATAAATGTATTTGGTTTTATTTTAAACAATATTTCGATTTTTGTAGCAATATTATTCCTACATTATTATTTTGTATGTCGGTAATGCGGCTTTTGCTTAATGACTGACCTGTTTACATTGAAATTACAGCAAGATCCGAGATAGACGATTTCTGCTAGAGGTCTCACTTCAAATTTACAAGTAAGATCTAGATCGTGCGTTTATTTTAAATAAAATAATATATCGTATTGTCACAATGTCTAAATGAATAATGTAATGTTGTATCATTTGTCGCCATATGCCTACTCTGAACGTCGTGTAATATTTTAAGCTCTTCCTCCGAACACTCTTAACATCTGCATGTGCTATTCAATGTAGTATTAAGAAATATCATATGTATTTATTACATAGCTACATGCCAATAGAAAAAAGGTTGAAACTTCCGATAATTGTCTGATAGGTAAGTGTTTTTTCTTCCCTTTTTTCTCTTATTTGTTACCTCTCTTTTGAATATTTTTTTCAGAATGTCTTTCGTTTAACGGTTCTCTTTATTATTATTATTATTATTATTATTATTATTATTATTATTATTATTATTATTATTATTATTATTATTATTATTATTATTGTTATTATTATTATTATTATTATTATTATTATTATTATTATTATTATTTGTAAACTAACCTTACCTATACTACTTCATGGTCTTAGTTTAAATAAACTCAAACGAAACAACTAATATTATGTTTTAAATGTTAATCAAAAGTTATAATAAGTTATACTGATTGGGAATTCGTAACAAATAAACATGGAATGTCTATTATATTTCCACAAGAATGTAATTTCCCGTATTTTATTTAATCTTTGTTATTCAAATGTATTATAAAATTATATTATAGAAATCTTGAGTGTTGCAGTGTAAAAACAATGTTAAAAACAGTAGTTTCCATATGATTAGAATAAGCACACAAGTGGACAATTCTGTTAGAAGTTAAGGATTAAAACTAGAACTACGTGTCAGGATATTACGACGTGGAGAAGAACTACCCCAACTTAATAATAACAAACCAACGGTGAAAAGATGATACATGTATAGAAAATAAATATATATTTAAATAAGTAAGACTAAAAGAGACTTTTGTAAATGGCTATTTTTTTGGAAGTCGCTCCAGACAAGGCATAAAGCAACTTTATGCAAGAAGCGAAAGCCACAAACGTACATTTCTAGAAATATAAGGAAAACATAAAATAATTATGAAACATCAAGAAAAACCTAACAGAAGATTCAACGAACATAAAAACAGTGAGAAAACGAATGTATTGAAAATGGTGAATATACGCATATGCCATTATTACTGTATGTGTAATATAATTAGACTGAGCTTAGTAGATGAGAGTTAGAGAAAGGTACACTATTTTCAGTTATAATTATTATCATCTGACATAAAAGGTAATCTAATTATTATAACTAAATGTATGTCGGGTTAATTATCGCTATGCAACTGTCACTGTCGGTGGTTTGTATTTGGTGTCGTAAGTAGAGTTTTATAAAGCAATGTTTGAAACAAATGAATCTGTTTATATTTCGCCGTAACTAAGTTTTCTCTGAAGTTTATTCGTGAAAACTCGGTAATTTTCGTTAGATTGACGGTAACTCCATCGTCAAACTCCCAGAATTCACTTTAAACTATATGTCTCCCTTTCACAATCGGTTAAGGACACAAATAGACACATTAAGTTACAATGTATTAAAGTTGGTTTCAATTGTGACGGTCCGTCTATTAAATATTAAATGACACTTTCCTTAGGAGTGAAGTAGTACTGAGAGATAAAAGGGTGTTTTTTGTTAAAGAATTTTACGTTTTTGTCAGATACGTTTTTTGAAATCGTAATTTTAATTACGAGCCAAACATGCACGTAGCCATATGGGTTGCTCACCCTCGTGACGTTGGAGAATCAAATTGTAATTAAAAATCCTCAAGACCTATGATCAATGATTATTTGTTAAATAAAAAAACTCATATTAGAAATTGTCTATGCCATTCACCGGCATTAACTTATATCATACCAACTATGATGGAATAAATGACAATATTGCAATATGCCTCACACGTAAGAGATTATACAAAGCTACTAAGTCAATCGGAGGAGAATCATCCAACCTCTATTAAACTGAAACAGATACGTCTAATTTCAGAAATTATATGTTAGATAATAAATGTTATAATAATTCGCTAAAGGTTCGTCCGTCCAACATCACATTAAGCGTAAAATACATGATAAAAACATCATGATTTGATAGATGTATCTCTGAACTACAAAATTCATCCGAGGTATGTTAGTATCTATAATTCGATCATCTAAATAGATTTAAGCCGGGTTTAAAATGATTCTTTTTTAATTTGCATTCAACTTAAACAAGGCATATTGCCACTGAGTCGTAAAGGGTTACTTTGATTGGTCACCAGATTTATAGCGGGCATCCTAAATGAGGAGTTGTGAAGCAAAATATGTGTTTGCATTACATTTAAAGTTTTACATGTTGGTACAGTAAAAGAAAATAGGAGCAGAAAGGGAATTCCGAAGGCAAGCTATAAGAGAAAAGCAGCTATTGAAATAGAAAGTTATTGGAATCTGGGGACTTCTACAGTGAAAAGATCAGGGTTTGATTTGTCAGTGGTGTTTACATTGCGGAAATAGAAGTGAATAAGTTAATCGGATAATGTTCGGCAGAAGTACTGTTTAAACCTGTATTTGGATTCAACCTTGCGGTGATGGGGGAAATACTGGAACTTATTAGACATTGCGAGGCCAATTAGAGTAGGGACTATTTTCGTACTATGTTCGAAAGAAAAACTAGCACCAGCGCAGATGTGAGAGCAATACTCTATGCATATGCGAATGGTAGCTTTATAGCGATATAGGATACCGGAAAGTGTGATAATGTATAGGACGAACAATTTAACGTTCATAGAATTTAAGCAAGAAAATAGTTTTTAAAATGACGTAGTAATAAGGAAAAAAACACATTTTAACATGTTTTCGCCATGAGCGATACAAAAAACAATCATTGCTTCCAACTTATAATAACCGACTTCCGGTGCATGTATGACGCCAGCTTGGAAAATGTTCGATTATATTAGAATATTTACTAGTTTAGAACGTGTGTTTCTTCAGATTTCATGGGTAACACTTGGTTCGTTCCTCTTTCTATTCTCTTACTTTTTATGCATTCTATTTTTTGCATTCCACTTTTTCCCCCATACTTCCTATCTATTTTCCATCACACGCTTTCTTTTTATCTTGTTTTAAAACTTTATTTTACCCCCTAGGTGTCTAGACGTTCGTTTAGTTAACTAGAGAATTGTTTCAATCGATGACGTCATCATTTATAACCTAATTTATGTGTATAGTTACCCTCCATCTTTATTATAATAGATACCGCTTTTCTTTATTGGCGTCTTCCTTTTATTACTGCATCCGTTTGTGACGCCATTAAGTGTGCACCGAGACAAGCAAGCATTCAAAATTACAAACAAATAGTGATTATTGATTATATAGTGCTAAGCAACTGTACATTCTAATCAATTATCTATTTAAGTGAGACAAGTCGATATTATATATTGAGTAATAATTGAAATACAATTAGTGGATTCCAATTATGCAAGTAATTGTTAATATCAGGAGGTTAATAAGCAAGTATTCAATCCCCGTGTCACTTTACAACAGAGTTAATGTGATAGAATAGCAAATTTAAATTAAAATGAGACGAACAATTAGATTTACTATGGGATAACAGTGAAACTTATTTCTCCTTGTTTCAGATGTGAGTGAAGAGATAAACTCGTGGTATTTTGTTTTTTCTAGAGTGTAATACACAATTAAAGTATTGTATTCAAAGCTATGTCAGAATTAATGTATATGTAGAGAAAATAATAGAAGGAACACACACAGTTGATAATGTGTTACAAGTAGTATACAGGTTGTTCGGAAAAGTTGACGGCATTATTTCCGGATTAAGTCCTATACGTGTAAAGGAAACATTGTGTGTTTTGAGTGTACTCTTATAATGCCTGTGGACGAGTGGTTATCGCACTTGTCTTTGGACTGGGCGCCCGGGTTCGGTCCCACACACGGCATGCGAATTTTCGGGTCTGAAAACTCCCTCTGTCAACCCAGCAGTAAATGGGTACCTGACTAAAACTCAGGGAAGATTCAAGTCAGCGGAAGGAGAGGGATGGGCTCTGCCTTCCATATGCTGTGCCCTAGACACGGTGATTCTTAACAAATCACCGCCGCTACGGCCATGGGCAGTGTGCGATGTCGGCAACGACACTCGTGCGCGTCCAGGCTATGCGACCTTTACCATTACCTTTATAATGCCAATTGATTACTAGTATAATTTATATTATTTCCTTTGTGCTGTGTTTTGCTTGTGCTGATAACATTTATTCGTCTGTACTTTGTGGATTTTTTATTATAATAAACTACGGAAAAATCTACTAAAAAGCCACATTTAGAAATTCATATTCATATTTTTGTCTTCTTTTCTAAAACGTACTCTTTAACAAATCACGTTCTCTATATATCTTTCAGAATGTACCTTCATGCAGAACTACCTATACGCAATTCTTGATTTGAAGAATAGGTAACGTAATACTTTTAAATGAAAGAATTGGCATCCGTATTCATCATAAAAGTAGTTTAGTCTTTTTAAACAAAATGAATATTGCGCGTCAAGATACTTTACTTATAACGTGTAAAACTTTACAATCGGTATACCTATGTTCATCTACATTAAAATAAAGCACCATCTAGTTAATTTGTAAACTTTGATATTCAATATCGTCAGCCAGCAAGACATATGTATATAAACGGCTGGTGTCTTGAAAACTCCTCTGTACAACTATAATAACATGAGTAAGCTACCGACCGATGCTACGCCGACAATGAGTAATAGTCATGATAAATGTCATAAAAGCAATGCTACTCAAATAGTTATTAAGAAAAACTCAATTCGTTACCATGACAGTTTCGCTACAAGCAGAGTACATAATTACAGCAGCAAAATAAAAACAAAATTAATGTCGCAGGAGATAAAGTGCGCGTAATAATTGCGCTGTTTTATCACGAGCAAACACATAGAACGAGTTCAGTCTTATACTACATATGTTGTGTCTATCTCTGGGGATGCAATTAGAAAATAATCCCTATAAATAGATCAAACCTTTCCGAGTATAAGTGCTGACTTAATAGTAAGTAAAACCCTTTCTATGGTATTAATGGCCATATTTGTTTTATAGAAATCGCTGAGTCAGGTGTTAAATGGGGCCAGTTTAGTGTCTCTCAGTGATCCGGTTTTTGTATTTGAAAGGTCGCACACGAAAAGAGACTTTTGATGAAATGAAAGAAACTTACGGTAATACATACCCAATCGTATGACCTTGTGAGACGCTGGCATCGTGAATTCAAACATGACTAGAAGTCTGTGAAAACAGTTCCCAGACCTGGTCCACCCTCTTCTGCAATTGATGAGGCATCTGTCTGTCAAGTTGAGGCTGCCATTTTAGAAGATCGACGCATTACTATTCGCCAAATAGCCCACGAGGTCAAGATTATATAAGGGTATGTGGGAACAACCATTCATGACCATTTGCATATGCATAAGGTGACTGCCAGATGGATTCTCAGGTTGCTCACACGTTTCCAGAAACAAGAACGCGTCGAGTGCTCGAGGATGAATTTAGAGATGTGCCAAGAAGATGAATCAAAGTTTTTCAAAAAACTGATTACACAGGATGAAACTTGGGTCCATCGCTATAATCCAGAGACAAAGCCCAGTCAATACAGTGGAAGCACTTGGACTCACCACCTCCAAAGAATGTAAGGGTTCAGCCCCTCTGCTGGCAAGGTCATGCTCCCAGTCTTCTGGGACCAGGACAGAGTGTGATGACAAATTTCCTGCCAAAGGGTACCACAATCACAGGGGCATGTTACGCTTCACTTTAGATGAAATTAAGAGAAGCTATCAAAATCAAGAGGCGGGGAAAGATCAACAAAGGTATCTTCCTCCTGCAAGACAACGCTCCGGTCCACAACTCGCATGTCGCCAGATCCGAATCACGGGCTGTGGCTATGAAACCCACCTTGCACCATCTGACTTTAATCTCTTCCCAGCCATGGAGTTGTTTTTGGAAGGAAAACATTTTCCAGATGATGCAGCCTTGATTTCTGAAGTTACGACGTGGTTGGAGTGTTCTACAAAAACGGTGTCCAGAGCTGCATCAAACGATGGGAGAAATGCATAACTCTGGGTGTTTTTTATGTAGAGAAAGACGAATAACTGTGCCAAGTTTCATTAATCTACTGCTATGGGAAATGGGTCAGAGGCATTACTTATTAAACGCCCCTCGTATTAGTAATGTTTATTATGTAAATTCCATAGAAAATGTTTTCCAAGTGATTCTAGTTACAAAAGTTGTAGCTATGTTCGGAAACAGAATTCCAAGTAGAAATAGTAGTTTCTTTTTATTTTACAATATTATTTCTCTGTAAGTAGAATGCATTCTCTATTTGAACTTGACGTTACCAAATATGCTTGTTTGTTTGTTTATGTAACTATCTATATATTCGTCGATGCACATCAAACTTAGTATCAGCAGCGGATAAAGTGAAGTAGTAGTATTGTTTGTTAAAAAACGACCAAAGTTTTTCTTCATTATAAAAGTTATAAAAAATTTTATAAATAATAAAAAAAAGTATTCTGTCATTTTATACGGCACAATAGCACTATTACCTGAAACCTGAGATGTTTATATATTAAGAATGACATTTGCGAAGATAACTGATATGTCTTATTTATATAATTATATAAAAAATGTAGTTCAAATAATCAGCGTTCAGTAACCAGCCGACAATTTTTCTACGCATTATTTATATTGATTAACCCTAATGACGGAGTCAAAGTTTGCGTGGCTCCCAAAGTAAAAACACGGAAAATAAAACTGAGAAAATTTGGGCGCAGCAACGTATCGAAATTATCGGCTACTACGAATCTGCTCGTCATATCTCCGTGTTTACGTAGCATGCGCGAACGCTCCCGACGCGAAGTTCACGGAAATTGGGTCAGGATCGATAGAAGTACCCATTTCTGTTACAGTTGTTTGCAGTATTTATCCCGGATCTGAATTGTCTGTTTTACAGCATATCTACCTATTGAGGTTATATTATTCCGAAATATATATATATATATATATATATATATATATATATATATATATATATATATATATATATATATATATATATATATATATATATGTGTGTGTGTGGGTGTGTACTTGTGTATATATTAATTTGTGTGCACGTGTTCATTTTTTAATATTAAGACCAGATATTTTTGATTGAAAATATATATATATATATATATATATATATATATATATATATATATATATATATATATATATATATATATGATTGACTTATACGGAGATTACCTAACTTTGATCCAAATCTATCATATTTGGTCATTTGTTTGTATAGTTTATTTCATATTTATATCTTAAGGTACAACATTTCGCGTATCTATAATTATTAAAGAAATATTTATCTGAAGAAAAAAAACTTTGTTTAATTGTAGTAAGTCTAATACATATAAATCTATTTTATTATTATTATCATCATTATTATTATTATTATTATTATTATTATTATCATTTATTTTTTTATTATAATTATCATTATTAATTGTTTTAACGACGTATCAATGAATAAAATTTTCATGCAATTAGCATTCACTCGCTAATTGCATTTTGTTTCACAATTACATTTGTTCACATGTGTACTAGTTTTAATTTTGTGGTAGTGACTAATTGTGTGTAAGTACATTTTGCTCTTTATTAACGACCAATGTGTATCAATATAGTATTTTCACTTATGAATTCACTATGTTTATTGTGAGACTAAAATTATGTCGCAAATAATTTAAAGAATTATGGATATTAGTTTCCATATGGTAAGTAACTTATGTAATGTTTTCAAAATCGATATATTAATCCTTATCTATCGTATAGTGGATTATTGAGCTTGTATTATACTTGCAAGCTTCTGAAATGTTGTATTCTAAGAATATTTCGAAAGAGGATTTGAAATCTATATAAATATATAAATATTTAAATCATTTATATATATTGTGTCATGGGATTTTGTTTACGAGCTATTTTCTTTTATTGATGGCCGCATTATTTGTTCACACCAATAATTAAATACAAATCCCACTGACACATATACATAGTTCTTTATTATTTTCAAGATACTTCCTTTGGGCTGAGAGAAATATTAATAGAAAGAGGTAGAGGACTAACTGCTGACGACCTTTTAGACGTAACGTTTTTTATCGTCTGTTCTAGTTAAAACTCTAATGCATGTACCCTTAACATTCAATGCGATTATATGGTTTTCTTCACTTCAAAGCACAATATATCCACATGCATATCATATCTAAACTGATCCTCATAATAGTGGGTCCGGTCTCGGCTGCAAGAGAGGTCTCCATAATGCAACACTATCAATTTAAAAGAAACATATATATTATAAGATATACGGATGTAGGTATGAATGCAATAGGCTCGTATCTGTCATGCTTCCTGCGTATCACATTTCAACTCCAATTCCTAAGACAGCTGAACACCCTCACGGCCGTTAAGCCAGGATTGAGATGACTAAAATGTTCTCCATAATGTAACTATAGCAATCCAAAATACAACAGGACGTGATGGGGAAAAATCCAAAGCAAATGGTAAAAATAATATTGACTTACCGTATTGTCGCCATAAATGGTCTCGTCTCTTCCAGGCGTGCAGACACCATATGTTAGACAGACAAATAATTTTAATGCGTATTGACCACGTGCGACCAGTGTGCTTTTTGTCTATAAAAGACTAGTCTATTAGAAGTTGTCATTCGTATTTACTTTAAAATAACATATCAATGACTTAAATCGAAGATTTACAGTAGGTATTTTATTTCGGATGCGTCAAATCATCTGTCTGAAAGGCTCTATGAGTCAGGCAATTTCCTAAAAGGGTTTAAGTAACAGTTTTTACGGAATTTTACACTTGCGTTTGCCATTGCATGTACCATTGTTTATCTCACTTATGTTTGAAACAATTATTTCATCCATCTACAATAAGCCCTGCTAGAATAGATTAATCTGAAAAGAATCTGTTGCTGTTGAGTCGTAATTAAATATTAAAAAGCAAATGGGTATCTTTCTAAAAATGTTCTCGTTTTATTGGTTTTTGTTTTCTCTTTTATCTATATGATACTCGTTGAATAATTCATACTGCCGCTATTTTATCCATTTCTTAATATTTTTTTCAACAGGTATTGAGTCATCTTCATTCGGCATTCAAGGAAATGAAAACGAGGCTCGTTAAATTTTTCATCATGTTTCAGTGTGTAAATCCGTCAACTAATTACTTTCCAACAGGTTTGCTTTCATTATCATTTCATGAGTATTCTTTATTGGAGGTTTTTACATGCGTCTTAATGCATGGAGTTTTAGATGAACACACACACACATACACACACACAATCTCTCTCTCTCTTTCAATCCCTCTCTCTCTCTCTCTCTCTCTCTCTTTCTCCTTCTCGCTATATCTATATAAAGTTAGGTATGTGTATATGAATATATGTGTATGTACAAGATTGATTCGTACACCATTAACTAACCGATCATTATAATTTTGGGGTGTAGATGCTAAGCGTAATCCTGCGTAATGTGAGCTATATTTTGTTCAATGTAGTTACATGTATAGGCGGCAATAACAGACTGTAGACCTTCGTAAAAATGCTGACACCTCTGATTTTTGAGAAAGTTTTACCATAGTAATTAGACATCAATTACTACATGTAACCCAAATTGCAGGGTATTTTTTAATATGTAAAAGGCTTTTTTAATATAAGAAAAACTTAAATTTGTAAACTAAAATATGCCAGATGTGTAGTAAATTCGATGAATATTTCTTGGAACAAAATTTTACCAGGATTTAATGAATTTCAATTTCGTAAATAAGGTTAGTTTAAAAAAAATATATTTTGCAAACTCAGTCTTAATGATAGCCTTACCAATTGTCAACGGTCGCGACTGATATCTGTATTTTATATGGAGCACTGTTTTAGGTTCGATTCCTTTCTGAACACCGATAACAGTTGTAGGTCTAGTCTATGTCATTATACAGGCAACATCTACAAGGAAGCAGCTGAAACGATTAACCAGAGTATGCCGCTCGGATCCACACATTAACAATTTAGGCTATGCGTGAGGATCAGGCATGGCCACCCATCATAGTACCCTCAGGATAGTGTAGAGATGTCAAATTATGATGCTACACACCTGTACCCTCTGAAAACTGAAATAGCATTTAAGACGGATCCTATTTTCCCTGTATCTAATATTTTGTGTTATCAGTTTTGTGTTTGGTTTGTCTGACACGTTTAAGATAGAAATATAATGTTATTTTGGCTGTCACGTTTGTTTAAATATGAATTTTCAAATTGAACTCTCTCCAAACAAGGCATGTACAATTTATGTAAGAGAAAAAATAAAATATTACTTCAAAGTCAATAAGAATCCAATGCCAATTGTTAGATGGATAAATCTAGAACAAAAAAACAGCAATTCCTCTCTCTTTGTCAGCAACATCGCTCATGTAATGTGACGACTAAATGACAACATAAAGGAAGCGGGACTAACGGGGCTGCCGAAAGTAAACCCAATGCCCCCTTCATACTCTCTTTTATTATTTCACTGTGCTTACAGTTGAAATACCAATTCATGATGAATCCACACAGCTCTTTAAGCGGTTATGTCTTTTCACTGGCAAGTCTGATAAAGTTTGGAAAAGCATTTCCATCGTTACTTTATAAAGGTATCGAGAAAAATCTGTATAGGAACCAACCGTTGATCAACTCACATTCAGTAGTACAACTTACACATATTATCCGCAGTCCAAACAGTAATTAATGACGCTGTAGTCTTCTTTACAGAAAAACACATAAATAATTTCCATTTCACATTTTTGTAATTTCCAGAAATAAACAAAACAATGGTTGTTATGGTTGTATTTTATATATTCCTATGTTGCGTAAATTGACTATGACTAGAACACAGTCAAATTCTATTAATAAGTAAAAAGAAAGAACAATATAAAAGTTATTTTATATGGTATTTCTTGTATTCAAATTTGAGAAATTTTTTTTTGTATGAGCATAAAAATGAAAATGTGTTCTTCATTTTAAAACTGGTCATATAATAATATATATAAACACCAATTTGTAAATAATTGTTCAAATAGTTTGGTAGGTTTGGTAGTTTTGTTTTACAGCATATCAACCCTTTTTGGGTTATTTAATGCCGAATCTGGTCTTGTTTTCTTCTCTTTTTTGTTTCCTTCCCCTTTTAATATCTGTTTCTATTTAACCCATAGTTGGGACCCTAACAGGTACTACCACTCCGGGTCAGGGTGGACCTGGGAGCAATGGTAATTAAGAGGAGGCTCCACATTCCCCAAAGTCCGTAAGCCGGATCTCACCATCGAATGTAGTTTAAGGTCATATCCAGGACCGGGAGTAGGGTAGGAAAAATAAAAATAAAAAAGGG
This sequence comes from Sepiola atlantica, assembly GCA_963556195.1. Taxonomy (NCBI): domain Eukaryota; kingdom Metazoa; phylum Mollusca; class Cephalopoda; order Sepiida; family Sepiolidae; genus Sepiola; species Sepiola atlantica. The sequence goes on along the minus strand of OY744537.1, from coordinate 48,552,650 downwards.
GAGGGAGAAAGGGAGAGGGGCTGTTGTTTTTGTTTTTGGTTTTGTAGAACATAATTAAGTTTTACAAAAAAAAAAAAAAAAACGTCAATGTAGGTGAATTTCGTCTCAGGGAGCCACAGGGCAGCCTGATCTGGTATCACCATTTGTTCAAATAAAACAATTTTATATACCGAGTTATTTGAAACGGTTACTTTGTGTTGCTCACCTTTATTATTAAACGCACAAAAAATACGTAATGAGGATTTAATAAAATAAGCATTTATTTTCTTTTGTCATTTAGAAATATTAGAAGAGGTTAGGCTTTTTTTTTCGTTTTCAAGGCAAATGTAATAGTGTTAATCTATCATCAACATCTAAACATCTATCACTTAGAACGAAAGCAACAACAACAGCACACTTATGGTTTAAAGATAATAAACGTATCTATTTTATTATTAAGATAACACTGTTGTTATGAAGATTCTTTTAAAGCAGATTATTCCAAACTAATCTAAGCTTTTTCTACGTATACATGTACGCGTAGGTAAACGGAACCGGAATTTGTCATTTGAATTTTTTAAAAATAAAATGGAATTCGAAACTTTAAAAATTAAATTGCTTAAATTAATATTCTTCTTAATACTAATAATATTAATATAAAGAAAACTATTCAGCATACTTAATAGGACATGATAATCAAAGTAAAAATGAATCGCACACAATATTAATTGATTGAACACTGTTTAAAAATAAATATGCAAATTAAGTATAGACTTGTCTGTGTTTGTAAGTTTATTTCCGGGATAAATAGCGTATCTGAATATATTTTCTTGCATCATTGAATTAATAAGCCTTTTTTATTTTAATATAGTTCAGATAAATGGAAAAAAACAGTTTCGCATTTATTCGTTTAGACAGATATAATCCAACGCCAGTTTATGCGATTGGTTATTTCATTTTTCATATAAAAAATTATTTGAATTATTATTCCAACGTAATCTAAGCTTTTGTAATGTACGAGTGGGTAAACTTAACCCGAATTTATTTCTTTGAATTTCAAAATAATCAAACAGAATGTTAAACTTGTTTTTATTTAATCGCTTTAATTAATATTACTGTTGATACTAATACTATTAATATCAAGAAAACGATTGCGAATACTTAATATAATAGGAAAATCGTACAGAATATTCATTTATTTAACAGCGTTTAAAATTAATATACAAATGAAGTATAGACTTGTCTGTGTTTTGTAAGTGTTTTTATCAAGATATATAGCGTATCTGAATACATTTTCTTTGACAATATCTCCGATCCGAAACGACACATGGTATGGATTATTATTTATTAAAACAAATTCTCATTAACAAAATGCTATTGCGTTTTCTAGTGCTGTGATTCTGTTTTGAAAATCATGAACTTTCTATAATTGCCTGTGTTCTTCTTCACAAAATTGTGCAACAATAGCTCTTGGAGGTAATTGCCCGCGGAAAAATATGAACGCAAAGTCTTTTTTGCATTACGACTTCAAACGCAAAACAATTATGGCGTTAATTTTTTGAGCAGATATTTAATGGAATTGTGAAGTACGAAACTGAACTGGAGCGATCATTATGTTTAAAAAAATATTGTTACAAACATTTGCGGACATTATATCGCATGACGAATAGTAATTTTAGCAATCATGAAACAACTACAAAATAATCGATAACTAATTTTTAATGTATTATTAATACATTAAGATATTGGTGATGAAATATGATTTTAAATCTGCATAGCAACATTTTCTTTTCGAATTTAGAAGTGAATTGAATAGAAACCTTATTTGATGTAATGCAGGTTTTCTAGATAATTTCCACAAGATCTCATTTAAAATTAAAGATGTTTCGACTATTTGTATGCATTTAATTTAAAATCCTATTTGAGAAAATCCAAAGAGATTTACAGTGGAATAATTAACTACGCATCGTACAATATACACGCAAACATTGACCTATTCCATAAATATAGCAATTAAGAATTTTACTAATTAAATCTTGTTTCTTGAAATGCTTCTATCATTTAAATCACACGTTAATTTTTGTTCTTCTTATGAGTGAGGTTTCATCGAATTGTAAGTTGAATTAAAAAGAAAGATTAAAAACGATGGACTGAATCGACAAAAGCTGATGATGTAAAATTGTATTTATCTCCTGAAATACAAACGATAGAACAGAGGCAAGAGTCAATAACAAAACACACTTGTTATCGCTTTCCTCGCTTGCTGATTAAGGGAACGTAAGCGTAAAGCCTGTATTTTTTATACAAACGAATACGAGGGGAATAACTCCGATAATACGGTGCAAGGGCGATAATCCGCATCGTTTAAACACTACTAATTATTTAAGAGGACGGCTCGAGAGGTAGTTGTTGCCATTTGACTTCACTACAACATCCTGTATTTTACAGGGAAGCAGTTCAGTAGTAATGTGTTCTACCAATCGGGTGTAGTCAGAATGGAAATCTCGTCATAGAAATTCCATTTGATTTTAGGTATTATGTGGGAGAAAGGAAATTTACTTGTAGTGGTGGTAGACAAATGAGTTTTGGCTCTAGATCTTTTACAAGGAAACCAGAAGTAAAACTCAGTCAAGCAACAACCCTGGCAATAATGATGAAGTAAATAAAGATTAACAACGTTTCTTCTGTTACAAGGGGAATGTGGGCAAAGGAAGAGATCACTAGATTGCGAAGTCGATTCAATATAATAAAGAGTGTTCTGAACCGAACCTCCCCAGATAGGAACAGTACTCTATCTTACATAGCACTTGAATGTTTACAAAGTAAAACTTGAATACCTACTAGACACTGTCTTCGAGTGTCTAAGATCTATCTGTAGAGGGGTTTGTCAGGATATAAGGATACTTCCCCTTCAAGAAAACCCTGAGAAAATATTCAAAATAACATAGTATTACAGGCACAAATGATATCCCGACGGTATGGCTTCCCCACACTGGCTTATACGAGAAATGGCGTATCTTCTCCAAGTGATGTTGACTATCGTCATAGAACTAAAGTTGATACTCTACCAGAGTAGATGGAATCTGGTTCTGGAATCCGGTAAGATCCAGAGACCAGAAGACAAATATATTATAACATAGTAAACTGGTCAATTGGAGAGAGTAACACTATTGTTCTTCTCTTCCTTACTAACTCAACGTGTGAGAGGTAAAGACGAATTTAATGGAATATTCGAATATCTATGTATCTCGTATAGAGACACAAGTGTTAGCTCCAGGAATCTAGAGATTTCGACTGAAGTAAAATGAAACAAAAACAGTCAAATACTTCCTGAGGCGGTAGAAATATCAAACAATCTTTGCAGTGACCATAGCAACAATATTGATGCTAGTCTTCCATTTCAACTACTTATTACTCGAAATTTGTACTGGAGTTCATGTCAACAAACCATAAGTACTGTTCGAAACTGTATGAACATGCACTTCATATTGCAATATATAACAGACACACATGTTCTATGCTAAATATTAAATAATAACAAAAGGATTAAGATTGCGTTTACAAGGACTATAAAAGAACAACAACGTGAATTAATGGAAAGTAAAAAAACTCAGCATGATCAACATTAGTAAGATAAATGGAAAAATATTAATTTAAAAGTGTCTTCATGGTATAATTTGAGAATAAGTATATGAAGACTGCAAGTTTTATAATGAATTACTCTATGAAGTACATTAAGGTAAGTGCGATAGTTTGTGACGTGTATCATTTAATTGGCATGATAAAACTAATATATATATATATATATATATATATATATATATATATATATATATATATATATATATATATACATAAAAAAGAAAGCGCTATATACCTGTACCCTGGCGAGAGTAAGAAAATAACCACATGCATCATAAACTACTAAAGTCACCACTCTATTCCACGCATGCACACGAGCGTGTTTGAACAAATGTATGATCATTTTCTCCATCTAACAATAAATACTACTTTTAGAGCACCATCATAGACTCTCCCCAAAACATACTCCATAGAGATGGTAGCACAAACGTTTCCCTCTAATATTCTCTTACTAACACTCTCCCTTTAATCCATGGGAAGTAATAAAAAAACGAATATTTTAGAACAAACATAACTGTTATTGTTTTCTCTTCCTCTTCCATTATTATAATACATAAGACAATACATTCCACACAAATTTAATAAACGCTCCCACATATTCCACTGATTTTCGAGAATATCAGATTACGTTACGCAAAGTCTACATCTCATTTCGGAATTTACCGAATACATTGAACGAACTTAATCACTTATACTTTACATCATTCAAAATAGCCGCTACAATCTAACCCTCAAATCGGTGTTAGACAGTTCCTTTAGCAATCTTCGATTACTTTACATATAATTTAACTTTTTAACTTAAACACTTGCACGTTTTATACATATCGCCTTTAAGGTTAAACATCTTGTTTACCATACAAAAAGAGTAACACGAACTGCAGTGTCTATTTCGATAGCATTCGATTTATGTTCCAATTACATGGAAGCACGTACTATCAATTACTCTACGAATCTTCTACTAATATTTAGCAGACAACACAAGTTCATTGTTTTACTTTTGACCATCCATACATACCAAACATTAATTCAAGATTCGTGTTTTCATTTTCACGTAAGGTATTCCTCTGTTTTTATTTGGGGGTTTATTTTACGTAAGATGTTTTCTTTTCTTCTTTACATTTTCCTATTATAAACGTCTATTCTCTATTTCCCCCATCTCCCTTTATCCACCTCTCTCTCTCGCAACCATTTCTAAAAAAACATGTTTACATTTTTGCCGACTTAAATAATCGCAGCACGCTACAGTAGCTTCGAGGCAATACACATTAAACAGAAACGTACATTTTTTCTGCTCACATTCGATTTCAATTAACATTCACGGATTAATTTATGTATATTTTTATTACTATGAAGACACGTAACTTACTAATAACGTTCTTTTGTTTAATTTCAAACACATCTCGGCGTAATATTTAAAATCATTATTTTAATCTACATTTTCCTATTCATCGAACATCATTCGATATAAATTCATGCCGAATATTATTCAAATTTATTGCATAACTTTTTGTACATACTTTCTCCGACGCTTAAACTGCTACTGATATTCCCCCCCAAAATATAAACTTCTACTTTTGTAAACATACTTAAACTTTCTTTTTCTTTACTCTTCTCGGTCAATGAAAAAGAAATATTTCTAGACTGCAGCTATTTTTTAATTACTTTTCCTCTATTAAACTATTTGTCAATTTTAGAAGAAATCCTTCTAGACTGCGGCATAAATCAATCGCCATATATAAAAAAAACACATGGCCAGAGTTAGACGAATCGTAGATTTTTACTGTTCGTAAATTCAATCTCCCAGAAAAAAGGCACTAAAAAATAACCTAAATCTAACCTTGGAAAGCTTCACACATCTTCCTGGAACTTATTTACTTTGGTGGGAGGAGAAGTGGTTATGTATTTTGTCAAATCAACTGTCACCTCAATCATAGATTTTTGATTTAAAACATCGATAAATCCTACTTTAATCACCTAAATCACAGAGGTTTTTTTCAACTGATTTTTGACGAATTAAAACTCTAATACTTATATGCTCTTAATTTATGTTATGTCTTTCCCACACTAGTTTATAATAAAGCAAACATTCAGACGGAAACAATATCAATCATAAGTTTGAATCTTTCTTACAAAATAATTGTTTTTGTTGTGATCCTGTAAAGGGGCCGGAAGGAAGACACGAGTTTAGAGAAAACTAAGTACATCATAAAAATATTATACAACAGAGAACAAGAGTGGTTGTACGTCAGTACTAACTGCCAGTATAAACCGGTATGGTTCTCGGTATTTACTTCCTTCCAACCGCACGAATATGTGGCAAGAGGCCGGAAGGATGGGATCGACAAGCAAGCGCTCCATACAGAAGAAGCCCTCTAGCCTTTAAATAATTGTGTTGGCAGTTCCAGTGGCATTCCCCGGTCCAGGCACCTCAAGCATTAAGCAATGAATTTACTAGACCTCAACGAAACGAGGCAAGACCTGGGTTAGTGGACCTCCTAGGACTACTCAGGACTAATGCCTCAGCTGGAAAGATAAAAGGTTACCGAAATGGACCAGTTCCTGTCTTGGTTGGGTCGATCTTACAATGAGAAGTATGCGCTTCCAGTATTTATTGTGAGTCTAATAGTTCAAGTAGTCCGTTATAGGTAAGTTACCATAACAGTTTTCCCAAACGATAATCTACAAAACTGCTGTATGCACTCCTGAAAAGCAAATACAAAGAAACTGTATTAGAATTCATAACATATTTTATAAATACAAAAATACTTTTAATTATATAAAACATAAATGTTGTTATAACTTTCTTACCATTTTCATGAAATCTACCTGTTCTCTATGAAATCTTAAGATGCGTGAAGATATGTATATTCTATGACGATCAGTGAAAATTATATCTAGGTATTAAACTCGAAATGTTATATTTGTAATACGTAAATAAAATACCAAACCGTAAAGGCAAAAAACTCTAGATAAACTGATTGCGAAAAAACGCTCAGAAAATCACCCACTTTTAAAATTCATCTGCATCCAAACTACTAATAGAACAACTTAAACAAAGTAGCCAAGTGTTATAAGTAAATAAAAGAAAATAATAAGGAAGGGACAACCCGATTTCATAGGGTAATTAAATAGAATTCCATTTTATATTCAGGGTGCGACAGTAAAACCTTCCTACATTTGAAAGTTTGACTAACGTAGAGAAAGCCGGATTAATGAATAATTAATGTTACTGTTGTTTAAATAAAAGGTTACAGATTTTGTCTATTTCTATTTTTAAATTATATCCTACAAATGATAACTTCTATTCTCTATGCACGTTTGGGTTCGGTTTCTCAAGTTTTATATCACTCGAAGAGTCATTATAGAAACATTTTGAAGCGCAGCACCACTCCATGACTTGTCATCTTCCCAATGGCGTTCTTTCAGCTTCAAAGCAATCATAATTTGTATAAATATACATTGAGATCGGTATGTAGAATTCTCCTGACTGTTTAAGCAGACAATCCCAAGGCATAAGCATGTGTGCGATCTTAACGTGTAGGAAACTGGGTAACAGAAAGTCTCACATTGTCTGAAGTTGAAGCGCTTCGACGTCTTCTAGCTGACTTTCTTTTTAAATGCTGAACTTATAGCTCTGGTATTTGCAGCACATTGAAGTGTTAATTTTCTATCCGGAACAAGATGATTCCAACCTTACATGTCATGAGTTTGAAATACTCTCTGTGTTGAAAATATATTCACTATTCTACAATAAACGTACTTCCATCAAAAGCACAATGTGAACCAGTAAAACCATATTGCTTTCTGAGAGTATCTCGGGAAATAGTCACGTATTAGCTAAATGAAAACATCAGTGTAACTTGCATAAGAAAATTAGCAACACAGAGATAATTATTTACAAAGTGTGAAACATTTCTGTCGCACTCCTTATTAGTGGTATCGTAAGAACAAATATAAGGCAAGTCTATATAGCATGATTACAAATAATAAGTCAGCACAGTAGGCCCTATTCTAGCTCGGATACATATTAATTTGTTTAACTTACTTCAACCTAAAGCAAGTTGAAACCTTATAAGAAATCGAGAACAAATTATTGAATACTGCGTATAGATATGGAGAGCGTACTGTTAACATAGGTAATGAAATGAATGCTTTTATTTTGTCGGAGGTAAATATAAACACTATCAGATCATGAGATGGATTCTAGAATATAAATGCCCGCATTACGTCCGAAGACTGAGACAACAACGGTTTTGTTTTACCCAATTAATATAAATATATGTTCATATGACTGGGTAGATATAATTATGTAGTAAATACTAAAACAAAAATATACACTAAACATAGTGGATTAAATATAAATACACATGTGACACTGTAAAATATATGGATATATACATATATATATTTTTTTATTTTTCTTGTCTGTCCATTTCTGCTGGATATGGAGCATCCTACCGGATACCAGACATTCACCGGCTATTTCAGACACTCCAGCCTAGAGATATTTTTAAGATTCTAACCGTCTCTTTAAGTGCAATTGTTTGTATTTCTCTTGCACTCGGTTCACCGGGTATACTTACCAGATAGCTTTTAAATTTCTTGTTATTAGTCCTGTTGCTCCTATAATTACTGGTCTGATGGATTATTCTATAAGATTCCACGGTTATTTTCATGTCGTACATAATACCTTTGTATGTCGTAATATTTTCCCTATCAGCTCTGTTTAATCCTGCATCATTAGGGGCACTGACTAAAACTAGGGTTGCTACTTTTTCCCTACTGTCCCATGTTACGATGTCAGGTTTAACAGGGGGATTGCATAGTCATAGTGGATGGTGTATAACTTATTTCCAACTGCTCCTTCTAGTATATGCTCCCAGGACTTGCTGTTACACTGATGATTCAACTTTTTACAAATAGTCCAGTGTAGATATTTACACACTCCGTTGTGTCGCATTGTATAATAGCAATCCCCTAGGAGAACCTTACAACTGAATGTCAGGTGGCTAACACTCTCTTCTTCTGTGTCAGAACCTGCATTTGTTATTGTTGCTAAGACCACTCATCTTTTTAAAGGCATTCGTTATCAAGCCTTGACCTTGAGCAGCAATTATCATTCTCTCCTCATCATAATAGATAGATCTTCTTTTCAGTCAGTCTACAGAGCCTTCCTATATATTCCTGGGATAATTCATCGAGGAAACACTTAGCACGTTGTTGGTTGGCCCATTCTTTCAGTTTTCTGGAAGGGAAGGTGTTAGTGTATTATATATATATATATATATATATATATATATATATATATATATATATATATATATATATATATGTGTGTGTGTATGTGTGTGTGTGTGTGTGTGCATGCACGTTAAAATTTATACATTTTTATATATGTATTTCTGTATACACATATATATATATATGTATATATAGACATGTATATTTATATATATATATATAAATATATATTAGATTGTTACAAAAATAATATCCAATTTCAAAAACTCACATTAATTAATGACAAATTATCAGTCAGAATATTACTCTAGAGAACCTATGCAGTTCTGCCACCGATCTACGAGATTATTTATTGGACTAATAACAAAGTATTGATTGTTATGCAACAAAATCTTTGAACGGTGATTCCACTTCTTCATTAGACCGGAATGTTTTACTATTTGAAAATGTGTTTCAGTGCTTATAAATGATAATTAGTAGGCGAATGATCTGGAGAGTATAAAGGATGGTGTAAGGTCTCGTGCCCCAAATCTGTGAGTGCTTGCAAAGTCATCCTTGCTAGATGTGGCTACGCATTATCGTGGGGCAGAATTTGATCACGTCGATTCACCAATGCAGATATAGTTTTTCTTGCAAGCGTATATGCATATCAGGGAGTTGATTGCAGTAAATTTCAGCAGTAATGGTCTTATTGTTTTCCAAAAAGCTGTAGTGGATTACACCTTATGCAGACCACGAGGCAATCACCAGATTTGGAAAGTGTTTTAGAGACTCATCACGATGATGCCATTGACCTGATTGTTTACAATTATCATAAAAGATCAACGTTTCGTTACAAGTGACTATTTGGGCAAGAGAAAAGAAAGTGGTAATTGGTGTTACGCAGACAGAGCATCGAGCACACTTTAACCCGCCTAAATTTGTTATGCTTATTGAGCTCATGAGGAACGTATACATCGAGCTTTTTCACATTTCCGATACTCAGTAAATTATGTGAAACTATTGCAATGCTAACAGCAAGTATTTGAGACATTTATCTTACACTTTGACGTAGATTTTGCTCAACAACTGCATGAAATTGTTAATTGTCAAGATTACACGGCCGTCCTCCAACTTCTTCATAATTCCCTGCTACTCACTACAGAATTTCTGGAACAACCATCGTACTCTCCGATCGCTTGTGGACGCATCTATCTATGCTCTATTGATATTGGCAGACATTTTAGAGGCATTATGCCCAAGTTAGAACTCATGCAACGTAAGAAGGCGATGGTCATGATTTGGCATAGTCATTATGGAAGGTTTTCTGTCTTAAAAATACTTTTTATCCGAAAAAAGTTACGAATTATTTTTTAGAACACGTTAATTATAATATATGTTAAAATTTACAAGAAATAAACTAGAAATGTTGTGTTAAGATTAGTTTTCGAAATTTAGCGCTTAAGCCGGCCATTATTTTTGTAACGAGCGAATATATATATATATATATATATATATATATATATATATATATATATATATATATATATATATTAAATATTAAAGAGCGTTTCACCTATAGACGACGTCGTTTCCGGGCTCTCTAACGCTCATCAATGTGGGAGTGACGAGTTAATTCCGATTGAAATTAAATCTGCGTATTGAGTGTTTTAAAATATCATATAATATATACATTTTAATACTAATTTAGAAAATGTATGTTTTTATAATACTCCTGTGAAATAAAACCCTGTTTACACTTTGGTGTATTACTAATTATGCGTGAAATTATTCACATCTGCAAACTAGAGAAAACACAAAAAGAAGCAACATCTTTGAAAAAAAAAGAAATTACACGAGTTAGGTCAATTTGATTATCTCAGTTATCGTCCCATGATTTTTTCATTGCGTTAAGTTGAGAATAGTACCTTGAGATTTAACTGGAGTCATCCCAATAAAACCCATATTAACTTTTAATCTCCAAATGTAAACAAATTATGCACCTAATTTGAAGCTACACATCTGATTAAAAAACAATTCGGACTGTTTGCCTTCAAGCAAATCGTAAGACCTTGCACCGCTGATTAGTTTCGTTAGTTCTACCTCCATTCTTCAACTTCAAAAGCGATATCTACTATTTCCTTATTGTCTATTATTATCATGCCAGCTTCTCTTGCTTGGATATATTTTACCATTTATATTTTATGTTTTAGAAAATGTTCTACTTTTTCCTTCTACGTACTGACCCCGGTTAGTGCCCATATCGTTTGGTAGAGTTTAAATTGCAGATCTTTACATATCTCTTATTGGACTACCTTCACAACCTAGTCGTGGCTATTTTTGTATATGCTAGCTGCATTAATTTCGTTCCTCTGTCCACAGAATCTACATTTTTCTTACTTTTCTCTCTCGTGGCCTTTATGTTATTTGTTCTGGTCATGTTGTCTTGTACGATTCTCAATAAAGATTCAGATTCTCAGCTCAAATATCGTTTTCGTAGTCATGTTCACGTTTTAAAGTGCGCAATTACGGTGACGCGTCTTTTAAATTCTCGTTTCCCTGCTCTGCGTATACTTCACATTGGTGCTCTGTAATCTGGATAATCTATTTTTGTGGCCATTTTATTACATCTTCTATGCAATATTAAAATTTCACAAGTCATCTTCACCTTTCTTGTCTATTAATACAGAGTATGTCAATATCATCATTCTGGTTGTGTATAGTTATTAGTTCTTGATGTTGTGTTTATATTCCTGACTTCTACAAGCGTTTATCAGAAGTAATCAAGTGGTAAACGGGTGGTGTGAGTTATGTACAAAAGGTATCCACGGAAACAGAGAGTACTGATCATCTCGTGAGAGTTGTTGTCACTGTTATAGTTAAGTCTGCACCGACTGACTTCTCTATTAAAATTAGTTTCCCTTTTATGATACTTAGTTACATTTCTTGGCTTTGATTGATAAGTTATTGTGTATAATAACTATTATAAAATTGTAAACAGATCTGGCGAATATTCATATCGATCGCCTGCAGCATCCTTCCCATAAAAATTGCAAACATACCAATTCAGACATTGACAAATCCTATCATACTGGGTGTTATATTCAGCGGTTAGAAATATAGGGAAACAGTTTCGAGATAGTTTATTGTTTGTCTATTTAAATCACAGAATATGCACCTATTTTATCACGTTTGATATATAATGTCTATTTAACAATCAATACATACTCATGTATAGTAAATTTTACAACAATCTGTATTTCGCAACCAATTATGGGTAAGCCGTTTCTCTATATCATCTTTTTCAGTGCAGGTAATGAGTTGGCCATTATTTTAGACTTTGATTAATTGCAGAGACGCTTGCTTCAATTTTCAGGTTATTTGTGTCTACTTTATATTATCTTTAACAAGACATTAGCCAGGTATCTCTATTTCGTAGTTTCGTGAGAGTTTTTACAGTTGTATTAAGTCACAGCCTGCGTCAGATCTAAACACTTACAAAATATCAACATTAAGTGTGATGTAAGAATATTTCACGAGAGATAAGTAGCCTGTGCTAAATATAGGCTAGCGAATGGGAGTGAGGTAGCAAACAAAAAGTCGATTTCCAGGAGTGACGTAATAGGATTAGGGTTAGATGATCTCTCACTCTCTCACTGGTTCAGTGTGCGAGACGAAGCAGACCTGAGTAAAGACTACTTGTTTCACCTTTCTAGAGGCGTGTTGGGAACGGAAGAGTTTGAATACAAAACGCGATGAACGGATTATTAAAGTGTTGCATTTGTACATTTTACTACACCCTAAAATCATGTGTCATCCAATGAGATAACTGCATGATTTTTGTTTTGTTCCTCGAACTTTACATTTGATATGTTCGTCTTTTTTCGTTTAATTTCGCAATCTAAAGAAATGGGAGTTATTGCGTTTTGCATACGAATCATATAACTCTTTATAAGGACTTTAATGGAAAACTAAACTAACAAATGTTAAAATCAAACCAGATAGGGTGCTGACTACTACTGCTGCTGCTACTACTACTACTACTACTACTACTACTATTACTAGTATTACTACTACTGCTACTGCTACTATAACTACTAGTACTACTACTACAACACAAAACACCAGACATCACAGATTACACTAGTCAACACGCCTTTGTGATATTTGTGACAATAATTTATTCACTGTGTTCCAGATGAGTTTTTTACACCCTATGTTACACTAAGATGATATATATGTGTGACATTTCGCGTTTTAGCATCCATTCACTTAATGTAAACCATGGTCAAGTGTAGGATATTTTAAACAATATTGAGCCACAGTGACAGCCAGATTGTTTATTGCTGATATTATATTTCGGATTTAAACTCCTTGCTTAATCACATAAGTAAACTTCTGTAATATTCCTGTCTAACTGTCTTCTCTTGTTTGAGTATGGTTTATTCGGCCATTTTCGATACCAATGTGAGCACTGTTGTCTAGTCGAACTAGATTCTTTATTTCAGGAAATTTACATCATCTTAAATGTCGCCTTCGTGCCTTTATCGAATAAGAAGTTTATATTGATATTGTCGTCTAAATATATTACAATATTTAGATCAATTAAATCATTGTCGTCTTTTTCAATGCTCGTATTACACATGCAATATAATTGATTAACAAGTTCGTGGTTAATTCAAGATTATAATGTATTCGAGTTCAGTTTATATTACTTTGTGTCAAGTATAGCTGAGCGAGATAGAGAAGTCTCAGTAAAACGTAATCTATTCCTTTTCTGTCATAAAAAATGAAGTTTCTTTCACACATTTTCATTAAATGTTTAAAATATATATATATAATCAATGAGACTTTGTACAGTTCACGAGAGTTTAGGATTTAAGAGAAACGCAAACTATAAAAGGTCTTAGAGCAATATATCCACGTTGGTCAACTACTTTTCTGTTGTGTTTTTAACAGGCATTTAATTAATCAGTAGTTTACTTTCACAACTTTATATGCTCTGTTCTCACGAAAAAAGTCTGATTTCCATCGTGAACACATTGAACACTGTCAGTCAGAACAGACGGGAATTGTTTATATATGCTCGATGAGCCCCTTATTTATAGGATAGGTGTTTATTATTTCTCTTTAAAATGTCTACGGTAGGATTGACAGATCCTGGAATTCAATTAGCATTGTTCATTAATTTTGATGAGGCTGGTATTAGAGTTTTACTGATGGACGACAGTGTTAGAACCACTGTTTGGGTTTTTCTTCATTACCTGATGTTTGTCTATTGTGGCACTGCACTTCGCCTCACATTTCGACGTTCATGTGCAAGTTTATACCATCATTTTTCATTCTATTTTTAATTCACTATACGTTAGTATCATACTACATTTTTTAAGGATGCCGGCACTTCAGTGACATTTTTCTCAATTTTTCTGTAAAATTCCTTGAGATGTTAGGAAAATTCGGAAAATTGTATTTTGCTTACAGTTTTTTTTAATAGATTTTTCATCTTGACGCTTTCAATTGTATTTTCGGTGCAATGGTTATCCTGACTGCTGAGATGTAGGTTATATCGTTAATTTATTTTCAAGTTTCCTTTATTAGTGATTAAACGTTTAGATGCATCTTAATTCCTTGCAATTGTTATCTAATTTCACTATTTAACTTTAACTTCCAAGCCGATTATTTTTGTGTGCTGTTTTATCTCTTATTCATCCTGACTTCTTTTATTTCGTGTGAATCAGATAATTCTGGTGTTGGCATTAGTTTCCTCGATGTTTTGCTACATAGAAATCTATCTGCAAAGACATTGAGTACTTACAGGAAAGACCACGAGAAGGTTGCCAACATCCCTGAGTGAAAGTGGTACTGTGGAATCGAGGAGATTCGAACTTGGAACACCCAGATCTTAAGTTCATGTCGTTATTCACTTAACTACCGTCACCTCCCATTTATCCTGATTGTTTTCCAGTCACTGCTCAACATTTTGCATCTTTTTACATTACTTACACTGTGATGTTCACCCACACTATATCCGTTAGCAAGGTGTGTGATATAACATTGTAGATTCGAAATGTGTTTTTTTTACGTAATCATTATATCTGCTCTATTTCTGACATGTTCTTGGTTGATTATTTAAATTAATTGATGTTTCGCGTCATTAATTAGACTCTTATTTTTAAGTAACTCTGGCAAGATATGTATGAATAAGGTTACGTACGTAATAGATTATTATTATTATTATTATTATTATTATTATTATTATTATTATTATTATTATTATTTCATTACAAAGTGAGTTTTAGTGACTGCTCACTGAATCTAAAAAGGGGTGTTGATAAATATTCCGGCCAAGTGCACTGAAAAAGTTAATTTACATGAGTAAGTGCCCTTTTCATAGGAACGCACCTGGCCGGAAAAAAAACAAAATAATCAAAATGGATGTCAAAAATAAAAATAAATTTTCGTAAAAGAACGGAACAAAAGGTACCGATGCACATAGTTGGTAATATAGGCGTGTCAAATTTCGTTTCAATTAAGATATTACGTAAAAAGGTCTAAAATTTAGTAGATACAGTTGCACGGGATATCAGTCATTAGTAGTGGTATTTATAAATCATTTTAACTTTTACTTGAACTACAAAAGAAAACTTTGTCAATGTAAGCACTGCTAATGGGTACCCATGAAATGTTGAAGGCCTCTCTCGATTGCAGGTTTTGATAGGAAATCAGTCAACCCCCATGACTTCTTTGTTATGAAGAATCTCAATATAAATATAATAGTTGGCTGTGATAGGCTCATGCAAAATCAGGTGATAATGGATTTTAATATCTCTAGATTCGAGCTGCGTATATAACTTTAGAGGACGATGTCTATATTCGATCAATAATTAGATTAGTATAACAAATAGCATTAAAACCTGAGCACATACATACTCACATGACTGTATTAAGAAGCAATAGTTAACAGAATTTAAAATAGTACAACTGAGCACTAGATATGTTAATAACTTCAGTGGCATAACAATAACTAATGTTGTGCTAAAATGAATGTATTCTACGTTCCCGTTATTCATACTGAACAGCACTTATCAAACAATCACTAGGAACACTAAGAACGGTCCGGTACTTTGATTTAGCCGGACTGGTAGCATTAACGAAACTACTATCACCGATAAAGAAAAGAATCAGATCTCTGATGAAGAAACTTGGAAGATGCAAATGTACAGGATGAATTCAAGTTTGTGATTGAGAGGTTATTGAGTAATTAATGATATGTTCGTTTGTGAAAACAAAGACTTAAGCAGAATCGATACGGTAGAGATATGTATTGATACAGGGAAGCATGGCCCCATAATTTTTTTTAACATAGTTCACCCCAAATAGAAAAGCTGCCACTGTAGACATAAGGGGCTACTGAGAAAAACGGTGAGTGCTATTTTATTTGGCGGGGGGGGGTCAACCTAAATTGGGAGATGCGCAGCGAGATGTCTGCTTACATTAGTTTTAGATTTCTGTATGTCAGTACCGTGAGGAAAACAGGGAGCAGGAATAGAGTTCCAGTATCGAACACCGTTTGAACAAAAGAAACTTAATGAAATGATGCAGTAGCGTGTAATCGATAATTTTAGCAGTACCCGATTTTTGAGAGAAGTTTGACTAACAAAGAAATGAATGGACTGAGACATGGAAATGAGCGAAAGGCAAGGCTGTTGACAACCTGAATAACCGTGTCACACAGTAATTGATACTGGCGACAGTCAGGAAATTGTTCGAAGAAAAAGTAAATCAATGGATCAAGAAAGGCTGGTTTGCACCCTATGATGAGCAAAAGCTGTGACACCCGAAGGAGCTGTTTCTGTTGATGGCTGTCGTCCAGCAGAGTAAATCAAAAGTGCGCCTAGTAATTGACCACGGGGAACTAAACCTTGATGTGCATGCATATACTGCAAACGCTGATGTTTGCGCTAGCAATAGAGGCAATGGAGACGACGAGGATCAAATTAAGTCGCTTTATTCTTACCAGAACTTTGTTTTCCGAGGTAGAAAGTACTGTTTAACGAAGTTGAGATTTTGTCTGAATGTGGACACGCAAATAGTGAGATCCATTGTGAACGACGTCTTAACACTAGACGACCACATCAAGAAGGTGACATCGACTTACATCGATGATGTGTATGTTGATGACAATGTCGCATCCGCAACCAGTGTTGCTGAAAATTTGTCGCGCTTTGGACTGGCTAGCACAACTCTGGAGCGACTGAAGAATGGGGTCCGGGTGCTTAGCTTGACTTGGGAGTATATGATCGCGTGTTTTGATAGCGTCGGGATGAGCTGACAAACGCCGAAGACACTATTACCAGAAAAAAACGTTGTTTTCTCTTCGGAAAGCTTGTTGGGCATCTCCTAGTGTGCGAGTAGCGACTAGTGTTATCAAGCCAAGGCCAATCACGGATACAGAATAGTGGGGCAATCAAAACGAAGACGTCGCATTAAGACATATGCAAACAGAAAATTTTAATAAAGTGAATAAGGCTGACCGATTCAAAGGTAAATGGTACGTCAATGGCGAGATGCATCATCTGTGAGTGGACGCAAGTTCTTCGTCACAGGTTTCCTGATCGAATCACATGGGACCGCGATTGAAGATGCGTGTTGGATGTGGCCAGAATAATACACAAGACACATAAAACTCACTGAATTGGATGCTATTATAAAAAAGAAGTCAATCTGGCTATACACTGTAAGGCCAATTTATTACACTTGTGAACCGACTCGTCTATGCACCGATGGCTTACTAACACGTTGAGTTATATATCCAAAGCGAATACTTATGCTGCTAGTGAAATGCTTATCAGAAGATGGTTGCAAACGTTTTCAAAACTAGTTAAAGAGTCCGTGCTGGCTGTAGACATTATGCCCGTGATGTTAACTTAAAATTAAGCCGATAAGATCACTAGAGTCCCGCATAAATAGCTGGAGGCAATGAGTAGGTTTACAAGGCCTGTGTCGCAAATATATGCCACCGCGAATAATAGCATTTAACCGAGCTAAATACGACAGATCTATTTGAACATCAGTCATCTTGGAGTGAAACGAACAACCCAATTTTGTCAGGACGATCGCCTCTATTACAACAAAGGGAGCTGCAAAACTTGCAATTGCATCCTCTCGCAAATGTATGTCTATTGATCGTGCACCGGTAGGATGTCAACATGGGAAGCTTGAATCATCAAGCGTAGAGCAAAAAGTAGGTATAAATATGATCAACTTTGGGGATATTTACTACTTAACCCTCATCGACCGCAGGCCCACCCGATTTGCCATATGGCGACTTTTACGGTGGGATTATTCTGCTGCTCTTATACAGTGCATCAGCTATGTTTTCTTTGAAATGGGTCCAGCCGAAGAAACCTTGACCAAAAACTTTACCGCTTTTAGAAGGAATAGGTTCAGAATGCTTATCAAAAGCTAGTGTCGAATCGCGTTTCCGGTGTGCACACGCACCATAAGAAAATGGTACTGTAGCGAAGTCCCATAGACTTATAAAACGGATTTCTGCCCTGAAGGATGTACAGCGAGAGAGACAGTTTATTGGTGTACTATCACCCCGAAAAAACGATGTTCACAGTGTGACTAATTCGGTGAATGCACTGTACAAGTATGAAGTCCGGGTGAAAAGCATCGATGAAGCCCTTCCATTGCTACCACAACACAAACATAACATTTGTGCAGTGGGGGACGTTGTGCTATTGAGAGCCCGGCGAACCAGGTGCACAAATAAATGGATGGCAAGGAACTGTGACGAAAGTGGTTTGTCTCAAACCGTGTGTGGGACGTAGTGTCTCGCCATGTAAGGACTTTCGCTCGTATCCCCGGAAGGTGAGCACTTCCACAGACAGTAAAAGTCAAGCGATGGCGAATTGTGTGGTGCCACTGATAGAAGGTTTAGGCAGATAGCTCAGTTGATTATGGCCTTAGTCGGTTGATTGACAGTCACGACAACGACAATACCGAAGATCAACGTCTCACTGGAACCACCTCAAGGATAGGTTGTGCCACTTCTCAGGAGAAGGCACAGATGAGGAAGGCCGTCTCGCAGCTACTGTGTCTGTAATGATGAGAACAAGTGGACGTGTAATTGACAGAGTCCATTCGTAGACATGAACGCCAAAAGTAGCATTTGCATAGCGTTCAAGTTAACTGATAAAAAGACTTGAGAATGAAAAACAGGGGCAGCAGCAGGAATGTCTGTTTATTGGTAGGAGATTCTCCGGTTATGAAAAGTGCAAAACTATTCGGGGATAAATATACAAACAAAGTTATTTAATCGTCAATTTTAATTGTTTTTAGTTGTATTTCATGTCCTGAAATATAAGTATTTTTAAAGTATTTAGAACTTTCATTCAATATTTTAATCATTGTGTTTTCTAGCAACAAACATATTTGAACTGTTTGGGAATTTTATAGCACACATAAAGATCGTTTTAGCACAAGGAATAAAATTGTTTTTCATACAAAAGACAAGTTCGAACCGAATTATTAGTTAATATTATTTTATGACAGTCGATGGTAAACAGAAAAGTGAACGTTGTACCAGTACTAACAAAACGTGTTATGTTATGCCGACTTGTCATTGAGTAAATAATATTTCAAATTTGAGAGAAATGCAGGTATTTTCTTTATTTAAAATAATTTTCCAATACAGGTTTGTCAATCATCTTGAATTTTATCTATGAGATTCTTTTATAGTTTTACCTTCAAATCACTATGAGATTTTCAACAATGAATACAGCATGAACAGAACCATCTGTATTCTGTTTAAATACAAAACAATTATTATATCCAAGATGAAATAATTTCAAGCATGAATGACCACATGAATATATCTTTGTGTTTGCATGTAATAACCTTTCTCTTCAAAGCGTCTTTTATATCTGCTTAACATACTAATAGCCGTTACGTCAGCAGATAAATCCGATTTAACGAAAGTTGTGGCTGTACAGAAGTTTTGCAATGAACCCTTCCACAGCATACGAACGTTTTTATAACCCGGAAACTATTGGCAGGAGAGACAGTGGGTGTCTGCTTTGATAGCAGATAGCATCAATTATTGACAGACGTAAAATAAACGACCTTATTTCAAGGAGGATTTCTATAATGATGTAGTAAATGGGTATCCAGATAATAAATCCTTTTCCATAGATACTGTTTGTAGAAAATTATGGTTGATAGGATTACTATATATTTTCTAATGTATATCAGTCGGTCATTTGTCACTAAGTATGACCGCTCCACCCGAACGGAAGGAGCTGCTATATAGCATAAATCAGGCGCTCCCAAATAACTTCATCCTGGGAAGTGAAAGAAATAGTGACAGATTGTATTAATATAAGACCTTGGAGTTAAAATATATCGTCGTTGTCGTAGATGTACCATTTTTTATAAAGAATACTCGTACGTTTTTCATAGCGTTTAAACTTCCCACCTCCATCCGCCACACATCAGAGCTCAACAGATGGTTCCAAATTGTCAGCCAAGTTTGAACATAAGTCTGAAGTGATAGCCGTAAATAGGACTAGAACACGATACATGCTATTGTATCATGTCGAGACGGTGCGGTTATGCGCAAGTATCAGTAAATTATGTGAGATCTCTGGTCTTGTTTACATTACAAATTCAAGGGATTTGGATGAAGTCTAACCCCCGTAGAGATTTATAAAATATCACAGTTCAGACAAACAGTCAACCCCTATTGCAGTAAGAAAAAACACGGATCGTGACAACTATCGATTTGTACTTCATGGTACACTATATAGATAAACAAGGAATGTATAGATTATAGTGATTATATGGAGATGGTTGGGCAGGTTTACGGTAAACCAAAAGTTAAGAGCATCGGGCAGCTGCAACTAACAACCATTAATATTTCCATTCCGGTGCCTAATTACAAGTAAATTCCTCATCTTTTTGGTAGACACTATTTAGATGAAGTTACACAACATGATAATCTAGCTTGAACAAATAAATATTGATAGAGTTAGGAAGAGGTTTGAGGGATTTCTAGTTTCGCTTATTATAGATGTAGCGTTGGCATAGTCGACATATTGATATTAGTGAAAAGATAATTAATTGTCAGATAGGGGTAATTAACATGTCAATGTTGAAAGGTGCTAAATAATATATATATATATATATATATATATATATATATATATATATATATATATATATATGTATATATATATATATATAGAGAGAGAGAGAGAAAGAAACAGAAAGCGAGAGAGAGGTAAAGAGAAAGAGAGATGCCCTCTATTAAGTTGTATCCATATCTGGAGGCAGATCACTTATCCATGTATACGGTAGAAGAAATCTCAGGGCAGAGTAGAGAATCATGACTCACAAGTCAATTTTAAGTGCGAAATATAAGTGTTGGGAATTAAAACTGATTCAACTACGCCTCCTGTCAAGCTGCGTACCTATCTTCTTAAAAAACAGGCTATATAGTTTTCATTTTCTTTTGTCGGACTATGGATGGCATGTGCTGCACATGATAAAACATATTGTTTTACATTAAAATATGAATTACATTTAAAAATTAAACCCCAGAAGAAACATACTTGGTATTCGTCGAATGTCTTTTACCCGATGCCAGTTTAAGAATTGAGGCACGGTTACCGCCATTGATCGGATGGTCATGCATCGTGATGGCCACCTGTATATGATACAACCTGAGAAAGAAAAGCATTTCGGAACTAGAAACTCAGGATTGCTAGTTTTTTTTCTGCTGGCAGTTTTTACTTGTTAGCATATCAAAAATGAGACAGAACTGTTGACTAAGAACGTGGTGTTGAGGACATAACGAAGATCGACTTTATAAACTTTGACATTTTTTTAAATTAAATTTTAGTCTATTTGATTTAATTTTCACTGGGCACACATTTATTAATGTGTTTGTCTTTATTGTGTAGTATGGCTTGAAGAAAACAGCATAACATAATTGATTGTCAAAAATTAAACAAAAATCATTGGTTGTAGTCGAGCCACGTGGCCGAGAAAATAAATATTATTGATTCTCCAAAATAAAATATCTGTAAAAAATAACATAATTGTTGATTAAACCCTTTCTGCAAAAGTTAGCGGCAGAAAGAAACACTCTGTAGCCGTATAAAACGTTCTGTCAGTGACGTTCTACGGTGGGAGTGTGGAGGAGACCACAAATTGTTATATAATAACCACCATATATATATATATGGTCAGTTGATTAGTGATTTAGGCCCGAGAAAACCACCCGTCGAATTGTCGTGCGTCTTTTTTCCACACACACCGCCTTCACCGCCACCGACAATAAAGATATAGAATTATATGTTTATAAACCCTACAGTAATTCTATTTTTTCATGGAGTCTGAATGACAACAAGTCTCCCCAAATTTATAACACTCTTTACTTCTTATCGATAACTGATGTCAATCACTTTACATTATCGCAACAGCTGTTAAACATCGATTTCTCGCTGGCAACGGCCATTGTCTCGTGTAGTTTAAACTATGTCTGCATTTGCTTGCGTTTAATTTCATCTGATTTGTTTCTTGCACATCAGATTGTCGCTTGGGATCCGTTGTTGACTTTTGTTGGCGATTTAAACGACGCGAATTCCTCTTGTCCAGGCTGTGTTCTTATATCACATAAGATGTTCCACTGCCGGTTGAGTGTTGTGAACAAATGCGTAACAATAACAAAAAAACAAAAGTGAATTAAACATAGTAATCACATTAGTGTTTGTCACTGCATATAATTGTAACAGATAATCGCTGTGCGAATTGCCTTTGATGTTCAATACGATTTTCAATCGGAGTTGACCTCTTCGATTTTAACAATTAATATTTTTTGGTGTAAAAACTGATAAAAAGAGATTACATTCTCATTTGCTTAAATTTTTAACAACTTAATTTTTCTTTCCTTAAACCAGGCTTTTCAAAGATACACATCTTATCATCAGAGGAATTACATAGATAGATAAGTCGGCAGGGAAATAGCCAAAATTCAAAATTTGAAAAGATTTAAGAAACAATATATAGTAATGGAAAGTAAAGGTGTGTGCATTAAAAGGTTACCAAATATAGAGTATGCCCAGTTGGGTAAATATCGGTTGACAAAGTGTTCTGTGACGAAAGATAGAAAAAGATAGAAAAAGAGATTTTGTGGAGAATGTGTTAGAGATAGTCAAAATATACTAAGTCAAACAGAATAATGTTTAGTTCAATCGTAGATAACATTCACTTATTAGGATGTAATTTGGAGTATTGGGGCTAGTTTTAAATACTTCCGTGGACCGCGATATATATATATATATATATATATATATATATATATATATATATATAATTCAGATATTTCCTAAATTTAGACAGTTATTTTTAATTTGGTAAATAGCTCATGGTAAATTCAAAAGTGCTCAACAGATTGAACAGTAGAGCAATTATAGTGATACTAATGCAATAATATTATTAAATTTTGGATCGACACGGTTTCGACATTACCATAAGAAGTTTTGCTAAACAAAATTCAATAAATTTCCTAAGATCTAACTATAGCTGTCACTTGTTTTAGTAAAGTAGTATATTATAAACGTGACGGGATAACCATGAGAATGGGGATCGAGGTTCTGATGTTATTAGGCGTTTTGACTAAATGGGGGCAATTAAACACTGGAGAGTGACGATATAAGAGGACTAATTTTAACAACAAAGAGTCCATCCCAAATGTATCCTTTGCTTTCACACTGCGACTAGCTCGTTTGACTCGGTTGTCTAGTGGTCCTAATAAATTCGCTGTTTTAATAGCTCATTGTAATGCAGCGACTTATACCTTCTTTCGACAAACTGCAGGTTGAGAATTCCCTGCTTGCTGACTGTGTTCCTCCTACTTCTTCTGCAACCAGCAGAAAATAAATTTCTAACAAGAAAAGTTATCTCTCAATGTTCCATGACTCGATTTCGGAATTTTTTTCACAGGTAATTTAGCACTCTGTTACTAAAAATAACCATAAACTCATAGTTAGTATATGGAACATAACATATTTGTTGAAATAACTTAATGTTCACCAAGCAATGATATTTATTTTTCAATAAAATAAACAAACATCTTCTGTGTCGATAGCTTCCAGCATTTTTCAATTTTTTCATTTGTTTTGGAATACTAGAAGCTATCTACATAAAAATACAACAACCTAAAATTAACAACATCACATATCAAACCAGTGGTAACATTTTAATATGCTTAACGTAATGCGATAATGTGTTCTGTGAAGTCATCCAGTGTTGCTGAATTTAAATCGTCAACGGCTTCCTGGAACAATGCGAAA
Source organism: Sepiola atlantica (assembly GCA_963556195.1). NCBI lineage: Eukaryota > Metazoa > Mollusca > Cephalopoda > Sepiida > Sepiolidae > Sepiola > Sepiola atlantica. Next base: position 48,528,447 of record OY744537.1, on the reverse strand, counting down.
AACTTCCATGCGCGTTTCTCCACCGTCTTTTTAAAATGGTCTTCCTTCTCTATCGCTTTTGTTCATTTGCTTTTAACACCTGACGCTGATTCGACGAAGAATCGAAAACGTTCGTGAAACCTGTGAAACCTATGAAACATTATATTTTTTAAATTTAAAAAAAAGACGATCAGGGAAATTGACAAAATAAAAAAAGTTATAATCAAACAAACGAATTATGTTATTTTTAACACTGTTAGTAAATGCTGCCTAAATACATTCATTTAATGTTTATACATATATATATATATATGTATATATATATATATATATATATATATATATATATAATGAAGGAGAATGGAAAGGAATTAGAGAAAGCAAAAGCCAAATCAAAATTCAATTCAAAAGTTCAAAGCAAGGTATATTCCGCAAAAAGGCAATTTATTCAAGTTAAATTTTCCTTAAGCCAGGCTTTTCAAAGATCAAAATCTTATCATCAGAGGAAGTCGCTGGGATAGATAAGTTGGCAATGGCCAAGATTTAAAATTTGAAAAAATGAAATAAAATAAAAGTTGTAGGGAAAGAAACGTAGGGCAAAACTGTGCCAGGGTGCAAGCAAATGTCCGATTGCCAAAAAGTCCGGTGTCGAAGAGTCCAGCGGAGAGGATACGATGTAGATAGGTAGGTCGTTAGAGGCACGAGAAGTAATGAGAGAAGTTTCAAAGTTAAAATCCAAGAAGCCACAACTTCAGGTACGGCGAAAATAGAAGATAGAGAGAGAGAGAGAGAGAGAGAGAGACATACATATATATATATAAATATATATATATATAAATATTTGTTATTGTTTTTATATATATATATATATATATATATATATATATATATATAAATATAAACATTAAATGAATCAAAGCATTACTTTTACTGTTCCAAGAATTACAACATCAAGTCCAGTATGGCGTACGATCGTTTCCAACACAGTTTGAAAATACTTGATTTTATTTTATTTTATAGTCTTATAAAGTTGGTCCAAAACGCGTCTTAATCAGCGCCTATAGTAACACGTCTTACAGAAAATCAAAAAAACTTAGTTCTAGAGAAACATCAGTTGGCAGAAAAAATCACCAGTAGATATATTGGTAGCATAGAAGAGGACAAACTATATATATATATATATATATATATATATATATATATATATATATATATATATATATATATATATATATATATATATATATATATATAGATATATATATATATATATATATATTAAAGTGAAATATTTTGAAAATCAAAAATCGTGCAATTTTAAATGAAAAATTCATTTATTTAATTTTTTCTTTTTTTTTGCAAGCTTTCGTTGTAGAACATCTTTGTCAGGCGAGACTATTTTATAGTTTTTTTTCTTGTTTTTGTCCTCCTTATGTTGATGGTATTAACACCGAGGGGTCTAATCTCGACATGAGCAGAAAAAAGACGTCAAGTTCTTAAGACGTGAGGATAAGTGTAGTCCTGGCGATGTTATGCGCAGATTGGCGCTTTTTTAAGTAAGGATATTTATATCTTTGAAGTACGGATTAGAATGTATTAAAGTGAAATATTTTGAAAATCAACAACCGCCTGACAAAGTTGTTCTACAACGAAAGCTTGCAAATAAAAAGAAAATTAAATAAATAAATGTTTCATTTAAAATTGCACGATTGTTTATTTTCAAAATATTTCACTTTAATACATTCTAATCTGTGCTTCAAAGATGTTAATTTCTTCATATATATATATATATATATATATATATATATATATATATATATATATATATATATATATATATATATAAACTTCTTTCAAATTCACACAAAAGCTGGGTAGAAGCTAAATAGTAAATGTATTATTTTATTTGGAAAACCTTTTTTGAGCAACTGATGACGTAATAGACATTGCATTTTTACAATCTTTATTCTCATCAGTTTTCTTGACTATATAATTGTTCTATCTTATTTCATGATAGCTTCTAATTCAAAGGTATCTATTTTATCTTTATTTTATTGTTCTTACCTATATATATATATATATATATATATATATATATATATATATATATATATATATATGAAGATTCAATTAATTAAAACATTACAATGGTTCCAAGTATTAGAACATCAAGTCTAGTACGACGTACGATCGTTTCCCAAAAAATCTTTTGTGAATACTTTATTTTATTTTATTTCATTTAATAAATTAATGAAGCTAATCCAAAACGCGTCTTCATCAGCGCTTCATGTCTTACAGAAAGTCAAAGAAAAAATTAAAAAGTTCGTCGTAGAGAAACATCTATTGACAGAAAGAGCCATAGAGACAAATATTAGAAAAAGAATAAGTTACAAAAATAAAATAATATATATATATATATGTATATATATATATATATAATACAAGCATCTATGCTAACAAGTATACATAATAGAAGCTACACACACCTAACGAAGCATATACGCAAATATATACATTAATTTATATCAACTGCCCCAAAACATATGCACATTAAACATAGACTAACTAATGCTATTCAAGTATTAATCAAGGATTTAAAGTGAATAGGTGTTAATTACGTTATCATCAATAATTAGAAGTTTAATATTATGTGTAATAAATCAGTGTGAACGTTGTCGAACAACAGGAGAACAGGATATGTAACCCCTCAGGCACCAACAACATATTTGACAGTAAATGGAACTTAGTTTTTTGTTAGGATGACTGAGTCCTTTCTACTCAGGCATTCAAATCCACGAAAATGTATTACAGTTCAATGTTGATTGGCAATACTGTGACCTGTTCAACCGCGTCTCATAAATATATAGAAGTACGATACTGTGGCTTATATACTAAATATAAATATCATACACCCTATAGATATACTTATATTCGAGCGAAGTATGTATTGTAATATCCGTGTATGTATATAGAATATATTTGAGTCGCGGTACACTGGAAGTATAAGTGATCTTTGTGACATAAAAAACACAACTCATATTAAACAGGTTTAATGATGAATATTAAACGGTTGGTAAATTCTGGTCACGGTAGATGAGAGAAATGCTTGACTGGGCAGTGTTTACACATACCGATTGAAGACGCGCCGTAGCATATAGTCGACAACTATACCATCTGCTATGAGGAATCAGTGCGTTCTACCTATCGACATCTTTATTGTATATTACCGTAAAGCCGTATGTCGGCGAATTCGTTAATAATTTATTAAAATACCTAACTCCTTGAGTAGAAGAAAACTGAAATCAATATACTTGTTTGCAGCAGACAATAACAACGAAGTTACAACAAACACCATACAAAAATAGTGAATGAAGAATGCTTTTTATTACGTTTTATTATTTTTCGAGTTTCCCTGTTCCCGATGAACTGATTATATATATATATATATATATATATATATATATATATATTTCGTATGTTTCCATGAGCGACTATTATTCGATAGGGTTTCTAAACCCTGCTGTTACGTACGTTATGTTGACGACACATTCGTTTCGTTTCAGTCACGTGATGTAGCTTTATTATTTTCCATCATTTAAATTCCCTTCATCCTGCCTTATATTTTACTATGGAGGAGGAAAATGATCATGAGTGTCTATTCCTCGATATTGTCGTTGAGCGTAATCCTACTTCTTTCATCACCAGTATGTATAGGAAACCTACATTCACAGGATTATACTTGAGTTGTGATTCTTTCGCCCCCACATCTAGAAAGAAGAACCTCATTAAAACACTGACGCATCGCGCGCTGATGATTTGTTCTGACTGCATTGTTAATAACGGATATCCTGAACATGTCGTTGCACATATTATTCGACGTAAGGTCGATAACTTCAATAAAGTTAAATTCTTTGCCCCCCCCCCTCAAGTGTCCGATTTATCTTAAGCTTCCGTTGCTGGGTTCTAGTAGCCAACCACTTGCTGATAGAATTTCGTCTTCTGTGACACATTGCTATAATGCTGCGAATATGCGCATTATTTTTTCTACTCGTGCTGCTTTCCCTTCATTTCGTAAGGATGTCTTGCCGACCACTGATTTAAGTTTAATAATTGAACGCTTTCAATGTCAGTGTGACGCTGATTATGTTGGCTAGACCCCCCAGCGATTGTCGAGGGTATGTTCGCCGAAATCCATCCGCGCATCTACAAGCACATGAGTCAGCTATAGGTGAACATATGCTTAGTAAAAAGAGTTTCCGTGATCTCTATTCAGACGACAACTTCTCCGTTCTATATAGAGGACGTCACAAATTTCATCTGGATATTCTCGAGGCCATTTTCATCAATACTCAACGGCCATCTCTATGCCGACAGAGAGACTTAAAACACAGACTGTTGATCTTTGGAGACTCCTTTGCTTCTGATGGGTGATCATTTTATCTGTGCTTGGTTATGTATATATATGTTTATACATATATATGCATGCACTAATATACCCCTATTTTTTTCTCTCTTTTATATAATTTTTTCTCTCACTCCCGCCACCTGCTGAACTTCATCATTATACCATTTATTGGTTTTAAATTTGTCGTTTTTTTTTAACAAATACCTACGTTTTCTCTTGAAAAGTAGTCTGGCGAAAGGCGCCTATGGGTTATATCTATTTTATTATGTTTTATTGAATCGTATTTTCCTTTTTCAAAAATTCTCAAATCATTCCCCCCTCGAACAAAACGAATTTATATTGTGCGGCACCAACATACTTTTTCATATATATATATATATATATATATATATATATATATATATATATATATATATATATATGTGTGTGTGTGTGTCTGAATATTTAATTATACGTGGTTTATGGCAGTTTCCTGACCTTTTCCTTATTATTTAATTAAAAGCAATATTTGTTAGGTCATTGCAAAAATAATGGCCGACAGAAGCGCGGGTTTGTAAAGGTCATATAGTCATCTAATCACAGAATTCGTATTTTATTTTTAGTAAATGTTAAAATATATAACAATTAGTGTGTTCTGAATTATAATTTGTTAACTTTTTCTTTCAGATATAAAATGTTTTGAAGCATAGAAGATCTTCAATGATGAACATGCCAAAACATGACCTTTGCCAATATCAATAGAGCATGGGAAGATGGATCCATACGTAATCGGGCAGTACGAAAGTGGTTCCATTAATCTTGGAGTAGAAATGAGAGCCTTGATGATAAAAAAGGAAGAGGACGGATTTGTAATCTTGACAATGACAAGTTGCAAGCACCTGTTGAGCATGATCCACGTCAAAGTGTCAATGTCTCAGAGACTTGCTGTCAGCAGTGCAACAGTTTTACACCATTAACAGAGTCTTGGAAAATGTGAAAAAGTTCTCATTAATAAAGGCATGTTTCTGAAATCGGTCATCATTATTGTTACGACCTAATATAATACCATTATAATAGCTTCTGTAATAAGCGTTGTACCTTATATGTCTACCTTAAACATGAATTTGACGGTGTTACATTCTGCCCAATGTGGCGTTTCACGCTAGCTGCACAACTTTATCTACTATGTTGTTATATTGTAATCGGTTATGGAAATCAATAGAATATTCAAAGGAGGATTTCGTCTTGCAAAATATTTAAGAAAAACATAACAAAATGAATGAAATAAAACAACGAAATATGTTTAACAAATGTATTACATTCTAGCACAGAGAAGGAATATGGATTACATTTAATTCAAGTTTCATACGGTCCATACAGTTCTCTCGATAAACTCGCAAAATAAAATGAAAACCTATTCTATTAAAAGATCATATCTCACAGACAAAATATTTCGTAGAGAATGCAATCCTCTGTACACTGCAATAATGACTGAGACATTATTTTGCATCACTTAATCAGACACATTTCCAGGGCGTCTTTGTTTAGTCAAACAAATCTGTTATCCCAGTTGGGACCTCGCCAATCTTTAAAAAGGTGTACAATTGGCCAACAGCAAACACACCCTCTCATCTCCTCTCCAACTGGAGTAAAATAGATCTGTTCGCAAAAGAGAAAAATATTCTTTGATTTCTGCGTCGCAGGCGATCGATCCCGGCTTACTTGGAGACATGATCCAATTATAACGAAAGTTCAACATCACAGATGGCATCCCAATCACCGACTTTTTATCTTTAAAATCGTAAATAGCAATATAATCCGAGACAATACTAACAGGTCCGATTTCTGTGTTCAAAAATGATCTTCTGTTGCCTTCTATTTTCTATGCTACAACGACATACTCACGAGAACTAACTATTTCCTCATTTGTGACATTCGTATAATTGAAGAAGAAGACGAATCGTGACTCTCACCCGAATCCACGTATCACAGCCGTTTTGTTTTGAGAGATTCCTCGGAATATAAGATGTATTTGATTATTAGATATATTGTCCGCACACGTTTAATAATATATTTATAAGTATTATTTAAATTTGTTAATATATACGGACTTTCAAAAACTATAGCTGGAAAACAATCAATGCATACACCCTGTTTTTACTTATTCGTCACGCGATACATATTATAGAGTTCACATGAAGATAGTTCATACCAGAGCAGGTGCGTCTTTTTTAATATTTCATTCAACTGTACAAAATCGAGTTAGTTCATGCGATATATAATTATCGAAAATGGGTAGCACTACAACTAGGTGTCGGTCAGTCTTTTAATAAAAGGCAGCATTTTTATGAATACGGATCGCGTTCATATGGATTGCCAATCACAAAATCTCATAAAGATTTCTCGAAATAATGGAATAAGTTATAAGATTATGGATTATTCCATCCGTGAGAAATGAGTCTCGTCCATTCCTGGAGAAACGGGATGGACAAAATTCTTGCTTGGAGCTCTCCTTTTAAATATTTCACATCTGACCTGGATTAAAAACCTATTTACACCTAATTTCGCGGAAGAATTCAATATAACACGAAATATGACGTTAGTATTTTATAATTCACTAGATAAGAAAAGTATTAGATGGTAAATGGAGAAACACGACATAATAGCCGGTTGGCTCATTTGTAATTATTTGTTATTGATTTTACAAGTAAATCACAATATGTATATGAGATAAATTCTTTTCTTTTCACTATTTAATCAAACCTAAATATAAAATATAAAAAGCCACTCGAGGATACTTTTAAATGAGATGGATAGATTGTTGGTTTAATGATGCAGACACATATGAAAAAGTTAAAAATTATCAATGGATGAGCAAAGTCTGATTACTTATGGGATATTTTAAAAAGCCATGTTGTAGTCTGCATAGAAGCAGTTTTGTTTTAACGTTTGTCAAGTTCTTGGAATATAACTCTGTTGTCTTATGCTGGACAAATGGTGGAAGAATCGAAATTCGTTTTCCACTGTGCTACAAAAGAGCTGTTATTGTGAATGTATTATGTTGTGACTTTAATTGAGCCGAGAAAAATTAAGCCGACACGGTGGTATATTTACTAGAGCGTATTTACAGAGGTAGTGTCTGTTACAGAAAGTCTGCATATGATACTGTGGCTATGACTGCCACCAAACTTAGTCATAACTATATTCACATTGTATGGACGAGTCCATCTATTCCCAGAATAGAGTACATAAACATCACACCGTAACATATTACAATGATAAACTAAATGAACGCTCGGTCTGGTATCTTCAATGAAAATACCGATATAGCGTAGATAAAAGAATGGGAACCTTACTTCAGAAAAGAGGCTTTTTCGAACAGTCGAGATTATTCTTACCAGACAGCGAAGTAAATTTTGTATTCTATCAAGGAAGAACTGAGTGTTCTAAGCGGCACCTACGCGGAGTATGGAATTAATTAAACCTGGTTCAAATCCAAACGGATATACTGCATTCGCTTATGCTGTAACGCGACTGCAAAGGGTATGCCCATCCTTCTACTGTTATAAGCTACATATCAAACTGTGTTTAATAAATGATTTACAATGAATCGGTTCCGATATTTATTGAGTTTCATCATTAATTAAAGGGATCGACTGTAGTTTAAAGCGACCCGGTTTCGCTGGCAAGATGAATGGTAAGGGTGCCACTTATTTCAATGGATTTCCCAATTTAGCCTTAATCCTGACCATAAAATAATAATGAGTGTTAAGCGAGGAAGCATCGAGTTCAATATTTAGAGTTTTTGGTATGATTCCACTGCTTTTACGTGAATGCTTATTTGTGGATAATTACTCTTTTGGATCAACTATCATATAGAATCGTTTGACGACTTCGCGGGTGCCCATGCATGCATGTGCGTGTTTGTTACCATCAGCGTTAATAATTCATTATTAAATTTTATTGACTATTAATAGATTTGTTCTAATAAAACATATGATAGCTTACAATAAAACGAATATTTTAAAATGCAATTTTAAACATACTTTAATTATGACATCCAAGCAACCATAATTCATCTTGGTTTCTTCGTAAACAAGTCAGCCATAGTAATCTTCTCTGAAAGGAATTACATGGTTACTTTTCGAAATTTTAAAGGAATTTGGGAGCAATAGACTTATTGAATAGAAATGTTTCTCTAAGTGGGAAATACTTAGCCACTCCACAAATATTGAACGAGTGAAGGTTTTAAAAGCTATTGCTGTCCAATAAGTTTATAGAGATTAAAAGACATTCTGTTAAAAACAAATACTTATATGTTTACAGAAGTTTAGTCTTATTAGTGACCATACTAATTCCATTTATTTTCCCAAATCCTATTTTTTAACGACAGAATTTGTCAATAATAAAACGACATAGTTGGAAAATATCCCGGAAAACGCCACTTGGGCTATCAATAAAATATGAAATTTACAATATTTATGCTTAACAAAAATAATAGATAGTAAAATAATAAAAGAAATCAGCTTACCAGTTTTATTTATGAGAAACAATACACTTGTGCCGATTGAAACGGTAAGCGGTTACGTTACGGAAAACAACTAAACGCTGTTTAGAAATCCTCATGTCAATAGTAAATTCTAAATCAAGTTCCAAATCGAATTTCACAAAATTTATGTTACAAATTGTTCCCCAGTTTTATCCGAATTCCGCTTAAACATCGATAACATATATGTTTATTACATATACGATAGTCTCAATCTCTAAAGAAATATAACAAATATATCGTACAGAGACGCTGGTTTTCGTCGGGTTAGCGAATAAAAGCAACTCTGAGTCTGGTCACTACTATTATGGAGAGCGTATGTCAGCAAGTAGGACAACTAAGATTCACGCCATCTTGCTTAAACGTCCGGAACTCACGACCATTAAGTGTGGATGGCCCCATTGCAAGTTATAGAGCTTTAATGTACCTCTAAAACTGAAGCCACTTACAGACATTTGGGCTGACATAAGAAAACACGTGTTTATACAAATACAACACTTTCCGGAACCCGACATTATTATATGAAGCATACTGAAAAAAGGCCAACGGCTATTAGACACCCAAACCATATATTTTCACCGGTCCCTCTTGTTTAATAAAAAAACAGAGTTGGAGTAGCTATATTAAAGTGACTATGGCCATAGAATAACCATCACAGAAGCAGTGTAACAATAAAAAGATGTTTACAAAAAAGAATATTAGAGAACGCGAATGAGTACTGTTATTGTAGTAAATACAGGAAGTCACTGTCTGGGTGAGACTACGGAAATGAAGAACCTATGTCTCTTTGGTTCGATCTGCGAGACGGGATTAACGTGTTTTCAAAGGACTTATTAGAGGGTATGACTAGAATCTACCGATGTCAATAATTCTATGCAAAGGAATACAAAAAAGAAGAAATAAAGCAATAAAACGAAAAGATACATCATATAGACTCATACGTTCTGCCGATCCGCTTGAGACACGTATTGCTACCATTACTACAGGACGAAACTAGACGAACGACACGCGTCGCTGATATCTGTTTACGTGATGAAATTTCGTTTGCAGTGTTACAGAAGACTTTCCCTTAAATAAAGTAAGGAGTATGCTACAGTAGCTTTAGAAACTTGTCTAAGCTACAGCGCTGTAATACGTAAAGCAAAATAGATGCATCTATCTCTCATCTCGATATCTATAACTTGTAGGTAAAAAACTTTAGTATTAACCAAAATGATTTTCACCTACAGACGACGTTGTTTCAAACTCGATTACCTTCATCAGTGTAGGAGTGGCAGTTGCAAGCGGTCACATGGGCTCGAACGCCGTTCTTAGATTCAGGCTAGAATGACGAGATAAACGTACATATATATATACATATATATATATATATATATATATATATTTCGTTTCGATCCCGACTTGAGAAACTAACTGGTCTAGCCGCACTAATGAGCTGTGAAACAGCGAAACAGGCTGTATGTGGATGACTATATATATATATATATATATATATATATATATATATATATATATACTCGAAACGTTGGTATCATATAATATGGATATGCATAAAAATATATCTAGGGTACATAGGACCAACGTAGGCGATAAATCATCATACAATGTAGACCAAGCATAAATAATCTTAACGCACCTAAACAAGAACAATAGAAGGCGTAAATAAGTTTAGTTCAACCCCCCTTATAAAAAGCATATTCTTAATAACATCTCCAATGAATTGTTAAGGATTAAAGATAAAATCAATTCATCGAGATAACGGAATAGGTAAAATTATGAAGAAGAATACACAGAAACTATCATTTTTAACTTTTAAAAGCTTTACGGTTTCCTTTAGAAGTTCTAATGATATCAAAATAAAACAAATACTCAAAATCCCACTTTTACAAACTCTAGATACGAACCTCTATGCAATTGTAGAAACCCCAATATCTATCGATTAAATAGAACATCATGTTTTCAAATATACTGCGTAAATGTGATGTACTTAATGTATTAATTCTCGATCTTATCTCGGGTCAACTTGCAACCTTAAAGACAGATATAGAAATCACATGTGCTCATTGAAAGCTAGGTTTAATTCCGAGACTAAAAGTACCCCAACTCCGTTGACGAATTATATCAGACAACTGGTGAAGTCGAATACTCATTTCAAACTTAAATGGTCCATATTGAAAAAAAGGTTTGGAAAATAAATACACTCCCTATAAACGAAAAAACTGCTATATATGTTATCTCTTATCGTATCCTATAGTAGAATCTAAGGATAACCTAATTTAGAAAAAGCAAGAGATTCTACAGAATTGTTTGCATATAGAATAGGTTTTTATTCTCCCAGTTTTTAACAGACTAAGGGTAACAAAAATAGGGAAACCTTAATAGGTTCAGTTAAATTATTACTACAAGTAATAATAAGAAATATAGGTATATATCCAACACAAAATTTCATCGTATCAAAGTATGTATCATGATAACTATTCCGACTAACAATGTAATATAGTCAAATCTATGTTGTACATTGCGCATGACAAGACTTTTAAGCATGTTAATATTCGGGTTTGATATATCTACATGAACTTCAAAATATTCAATAAACTTATGGGGACCTGGGTGTAATCTCTTAAGCCAGTGATATACTAGGGACGAAATACTAGTTCTGTATGTGTAATATAACTGGTCGAGATTTATCTAGTTAGTTGAGAAATATGATAAACCTACTTATAAAATGATATGGGGAGCGGCTAAAACACCTGCTTACTTTCTGCTATGTAACACTTTATACATGCCTTTCATGTCGGGCAATGCCTTTCAATGCGGTTTATAGCATCATTTTATTTGCCGAGAAACAATTGTAAGACAAAAAGTAATTCTGGCATTCAAAAATTGAAATAAAAATAAATGATTTAAATTAATACTTTATTTTTTAATTACTGTAATATAAAATTTCAGTATATATATATATAACACAACAAAAATTAAAATGATTTGGTGTTTTGGATACATCTTACTTTAGATAGAATGTGAATTCTTACGATTGTTTGTGTCCCATCATACCAAATATTTGTGAGAAACGATGATTTTTTAATTTAATGGCCGTTGTAAAAACATTCAAGCAAAAATATACTCGCCACTTCAAAAGTCAATCAGCTATGACGTCAATTTATGGGCTGATTTTAAATTGAATTATCGGTAATAAAAAAAATCTATCGGAGCGAAAATCATCTACAATAACAATTTTCCAATGACAATGCTGATGATTTTTAAGAAGAGTTCTAACATTTATGGTAATCTTCGAAAAACACTGAAAATAATTACGCTTACCAGTCATGAGACAACTATAGAAATCAAAAGATAACACATAAATTATTGAGACAATTTCGGAGAAGACGATTAAGTTTAAATCTGCATTGGAAACTGTCTTAATCGATTAAATGTGTTACCTAATTGAAATTGAAAGACACATAATTGCGTGCCATGCTGTTAATCATCTTAATACAAGTTACATTGCAATAAACATTGAAATATTCTTCTACATATCGCGTGCATTCACAGTGAAGTAATACTTAAAACAATATTAATATTCAAAGTAATTTATTTTCAAATAATGAGCCACATGATATTTTCTATGAATATCGCAAATAAGCAAATACAATTCCGTCTGATGAATGTTTATTGCATTTAAATTACAAGCTGATTACTTCTGACTGAACCTCTGCAATGGAGAGTAAGGTCACTGAACATGCGCGAGACAAAGAATAGACACTACCAGTGTTGGGAAAAGTATGCATCCAGACTTTGCCCCAGCTAAGGGTAAATTGCATTTCGTTCAATAAAATGTAAACAATAAAGTATATTAGGTATAGTGATTTGACAAAAAATAATTCACAATTGGCTGAGTGACGTTATAGGCACATCAAAGCAACTTACGCGAATTAAATTTAAATTAAAAGGATTTATTTTTAAATGTCTAAGAATTATTATAATTTGAACTATTTTATTCTTTCGCTGGTTTAATAATGAATTCTGATAAATGTTCGATCAAATATACCAGAGCAATGTTCTTCTGGGTTATCAATAGTGTGTTATTGGTAAGCGGATATTTGAAGAACAACATGCTGCTTAATGACGTGCATGGAGGTATTATAATGTATAGGGCAATTGTTTGGTCGGATAAGTGATTATTAAGGCATATCAACCGGTTTTTCTTCATTTAATTCCGATTCCACTCATTTTTGTAAAACTGCTTACCCTTTACCTTTTTATAACTTCATAGTAAATAATTATTTTCTGTTAAGTTATGTTTATTGGTTAAAAGCATATCAACCTCTTAGGGTCATTTAATACCGAGCTTAGGCATATTTGTTAATTTTCCTGTTTTATATATAATACTTCTTTACATAAAATTTTCTATTTTCTTAAATAAACAATGATAAAAATCTCATAATCGTGTCGAACGAAACGTTATTGTTCGACTGTAAACTTCATGGAAATACTATCTTAAAGCAGTAATCCTGGATGCGTTATACCTACACACTTAAGTAAACCTTGCTGTTAAGCCTTTGAAAGATAGCAGAATAATTAGTTGGGTCGTAAATGACTTCCAGAATATTTTATCATTTATCAAGGTATTATCGAAAATTAATTCTATTTTATAAAAAACTGAAGGTAATATAAAGATTTTATTCAATTACTAGTTGTTATAAGTTACCAGGCTGATGACGGAATTTCCCCGCTTATATACAAATAACTTCTTCAAAGACTGTACCTGCCCTAATGTAAGAAGCGAATGATGTAAGAAGACTTGCTTCTTGCATACAGAATAATCAACGGGAATGTAAATCTACATTTAGAGAAGTTTTTTCACCTCAATATGAAAGCTCTGTCTCCGCCGACACGCGTAGATCTACCATCGTCAATCTCGTCTAAATAGAGGAAAGGCAGTTTGTCCGTGTTTCTGCTCCCTATCTATAGTTAAATTCGCCTTGGACAAACATTCAGACAGTATACAGATGCACTATCTTCGAACTCTTTAGCGTCTAACTCGTGTTTACAAATCGTCAACAAACTTGGTCTAAATATCGGGTATTATTTTACGTAGAATTGATTAAATGTAGTAATTTAAAGGTCAAGGTCGAGATTACGAAAATAATAAAAGTTACACTTCGGACGATGAGTTTGGTTTCGTTCATCGTCGAGACTCGCTATTTGGTCCATATTGTAACAAGTGATGTCCCGCGTCTTATCTGTGTTTACCTACATTCTTTTTAGTGGCTAATATGTTCTTTAATAATTTTGTTGCAGTTTAAGCACGTGTAAAATAATTTGTGGATTCCGGATTCCTGTGTGTGTAAGTGGTCATCGTATATGCAAAAACTTTACAGTATAACTCTTATAGAGCAAATTAACATCTCTGAAAAGATTTTCAGGATAAACGAATCATTCAGATTTATATTCCAAAATTCATTATTATCCGTTGATTAATTTAAGAAATTACACTTTTTGGGAGCGAGTGCAGGTTTCGCTGGGCGCACACCGTGCTCATATTACTCACTGGCTTGCCGGGAATAGGCCTACATTGTTTTTAATCTATTATGATAGGTTAATAAAGATAAACATTCAAATCTTTATATATATTCACACCTTAAATGGTTACATTTACAAACATTGAAAACGTACTATGTTATTCACCGTATTTTGTAGAATATATGTTTCCAAATGTATCATGGTCGGCGGTTCATTAGTTAAAAGGATTCCACTGTACATAAATATATATAAATGAATACGCAAACCGGTCTTTATAAATTGTATACGTAAGGGGCTACTGAGAGTCAGGGTGTAAGTTTCAGGGGTCATTCTAAGTTTGGAGCTGTTCAGCGAGATGTATGTTTACATTGCTTTTAAATTTCTGCATGTCGGTACAGTCGAGGAAACAGGGAGCAGGGATAGAGTTCCAGAGGTAGGCAATCTGTTCGAGTTGAAGGTTTTCCGGCATCTAGGGACCGCTACAATAAATGGATGGGGCCTAGCTGATTCTCGAGTTGGACTAGTGTATTTATGTTGAGGGGGCACTAGAGCAGCAGATTCATCGGAGCACAACTCATTGAAGGATTTGTTGACGATAGAAGTTATCCTGGTTGCGTGTACCTCCATATTGAAATACACCTTAATACATAGCTTCTGAACCATATGAAGTTACTAATTATTAATACTTACCGGGATGGTGACGGGATTCTATACGCTTACTTACAAAGAACATATTAAGAGACTAAATATGTCTTTAGTTAAGCAACGAAGGATGCGATCTGACCTGATTCTGGCATACACTCTCATGTAAACACCTAGTCGCGGTCTCCGCGCTAACCTGTAGAGGATGAACATCGTCGTTTTCGTCCCAACAGAAGAAAAGCAACAACATTTATTGTCCGTGTAGGTCGTGATGATGCGTTCCATATGCAACTTTTAAGTCATGCTGGACAAACATTCAGACTTATATATATATATATATATATATATATATATATATATATATATATATATATGCAAAATTGTCTAACTGTTTTTCTTACATGGATTTTTGTACTTTGTTTTTGTTTGCCAATAAAATTGATTAGTCAATTGAATCTTAAATAACTGCATTAAAGTCATAAAGTTAAGAGATTTTGTTTAGATGGCTTGTTTACAACTCACGTTCAGTACAGTTGTATATGAATATATATTATCTTAATATACACTGATATATTTCAACATTTCTAACGTACTTTAAGAGAAAGTTCTGCATATTTAATCCGGCTCTTCTTATGTCTCATTTATTTCGTCTTCTCTTCCTTATTTTTCCTCGTATTCTACTATTCCTTTTACCCCTTCTCTGCTTTTTAAAGTGCTTTTGATAGACTGTCTAACTTTCAAGAATGCAATCAATCTAACAGAATTCCATCAGTTAAATGTTATCGGTCGCATGCCTTGTCCATTGTCTTTCAACTTTTAGCTGTTATTAAATTCCGAAATACCACACCAATATAAAAAGTAATCATTAAAAAATATATCTTACTCATGAATGAGGACATTACGTGTTTATACAGTTGTCGAATAATATTAACGATAAAATGATCGCAATTGATACGGCATAACCTGCGTCGGTATCTAATTGACTAATCACTTACCCCTTAAGCTTAGTTGCAATGCTACAAATAATAAAACATCATATTTATCAGTCTTTAAAACAGTCAAATAACCAATAATCCCGGAATAATTATGGCTTTCTTTTGTCGTTTTGTTATGTTTGTTATTGTCTCTTGTCTATGTCCTCTCCAAAATGTTAGCCTTTTTATACAACTATTTCATTCTTGCTGATCAATTACATCAAATAAATTTCGCGCCAGTTGTAAGACGGCGAAGCAATCGGTAACTTTTGACTTAAATATCATGTGATTAATGTGTCTTGATTGCTGCCTATATAGACAACCACGTACGGATATCTGAAATCGGCAAACGAATTCATTTGACGTTTTCTTCTATATGTTTCACATTTCACAGAGAAATAATACTTATCACAGAAATGAATGACACAGTGAGTATCTAATTGCTTTTACTAATCACGAAGTAAGATATCAGAGCGAAGATTTAGAATATAGCACGAAGAAATGTGATTTTGGAGTTAATTCCAATGATCAATGTTACTCAGATAAGAAAGTTGTATGCACCACCATCACGGTTTTCGATTGGGTTTATGTATCACTATGTTAGTGTACAATTTAGCGGACACATCAATGAACGAATCTTTACCAAACTTGATAAAAATAGCGGGTAGCGTTCAACGTAGAATCGATTATGATTTTTGGATTTCGAGGTCAAATGTCAAGGTCACAAAAGTGTAAATATTGGCCAATATTGTAGACAATTATTGGAATTATTAAGCGGAGTGAATTATAAGTGCCCTGTGATTGGATGAAAGTCAGCCAATCGCAGACCACTGTTTCATTCACAGCAGAACACACTGGAGAGCGCCGATTTGAAAACCTCGGCCTCTTTGATTCCACCAGCCCAACAGGGAACACCGGTTTGCCTTTAGCTGCGTCGGGCTCCCCCTTTTTTTAGCGTACGTTTACGCACAAATGGCCTAATGATAAGGCTCTTTCGAACATTTTAGGCTAATCCACCCGTTCCGGGAACCTCCATTCTTTAACACCTTGCGTGTGCACAGTTCCCTTTTTCTGCCTAAAGAAGCAACTTACAAGGACAATCCAGTGTGAACTGAAGGAACCCTGTTAAAAGATGACTGGCAATTCAGTGAGTCCGCAAAAGACACTTCTTTTGCAAACAACTCTTTCTTCTCTTCTTTTTCCCCCTCTTTTTATATAAATATCCTTCTCAATATATATACGTTGTTTGTCTTCTCTCTTCTTGTCCGGTCACGTACATTGCCGCCAAGTTCTCTTCCAGTGGACTTGAGGCTTCGTCCTCCATTTTCAGCGGGAAAAATCCAAACATTTTGCAAAAGAAGTAATGCCTTTACTTTGGCATTATTAAGATAACTTTTATTCGCATTTTGCGAGCGTGAACTCTTTCGCATTTTGCAGGTTAAATCTTGCGTTGAAGTAGAAGATCATAAGGTTTAACGTGACGTGGCTCGACTTGAAGGAGATGATTTGTCCTTTGCTTAAAAACTAGATTTGCCTTTTTCGTATTTTTGTTTGTTTTTCCTTTGGTGCTTGTGATGTATTCATTCAATAGCTTTCGCTACTTGTTTTAAGCCTGTTTGTTTACAGTTTTAAAAGTTACAAACGGTGTTATAGGGTCGCCTGGTGTAACGTATAAAAAGTCCCTTAGAAGAGGTGTTCCTCTTTCCTTACCGTGGCATTATGACCGACTTTAGAGATTTAAAAGGGGTTAAATCCTTATTGTTCTCGCGAGAGTCCCTTAAAAGGAAAATCACCTCCGTATTGGATATTATGATACGTAAGGATTCCCTTGACAAATCTTATTTCGTAAGACAGCATTAGGTGATTAGCAAATGGATGTCTGACTTGGATTCAGCAAACACTAAGATAAGTGAAGTTTGCTATAAAGCAGATATTGTCTTGTAGAACAGTGGTTTGCTTGAGTCGGAAGTTGAAGAGGCCGAATTTATTTCGTATGTGTCTGAGAAAATTTCGGATATAGAAAATATGATATCGGTTCCTTCTCCCCCTGCCTCCATCTCTCCTGTTCAAAATGGCGCTACAGAACAACATCTGTATACACACGTGCCGAAAATACAATGCTCGAAATTTTCGGGAGAGGAGTTAGGGAAATTTGAATTCAATAATTTCTTGGCTCAATTTGAGAATTGTGTCACCTCGGTTAAAAACAAAAAGGTGAAGCTTTCTCTCTTAAAAGGTTTTTTGACCGGCTACGCTTTACAGTTGATTTCTAACCTCTCTCTTGAGGACGCCAACTATGACGTAGCCATTGAGTTGTTAAAAAATAATTTTTTGGACGTGCCTTTCATTATAGATGAAATATTTAGGCAGATATTGGACTATAGTCCCAAATATGATCCAGAACATACAAATGTAAGGAAATTGTTATCTGGTGTCATGGCCGATTTATCGGAATTAAAATCCTCATTTGACTTGGATTTTTTTAATGAAAATTCTCCCGGCTTTGAGTTAATGAGCCATATTATTTTTGCCAAATTGCCACCAATTATTCAGAAGGAGGTAATTAGGAAGTTTAACAACAACTATCCAAAAATCAATCAGATGTTTTATAGTTATAACGAGGTTATAAAAACCTTACAAAGAACTAGGCAACCCAAAAATAATAATACTATTCCTCACCGTCAAGATAGAGTTAAGTCACGGCAGGAATATTTTAAGAGCAATGTTCACAAACCCAGTGCTTCTACATTGGAAAATTTTACTACAGGGGCCAGCAAGTCTGTTACCCACTGTAGACTTTGTACCGTCAAGGGACACCTCATGGGTCGTTGTGTTAGGTACTCCTCCTATGAATCTAGGCGTTCTAGATGCAAGGAACTTGATCTCTGCCTCCTTTGTGCAGGCGGAAACCATAAAACGGATAGCTGCCCCGGCCAGAAAAATAAGTTGCCACATGCATGCAAATTTTGCAAATCTAGAGCTCATATAAGCCCTCTATGCAAACAGTCCTTTAATAATAAAGGCAATTCTGTTTCCACACATATGTGTACGAACACTGGCATACGGGAACAGACTTACATTTTACCAGTGGTGGCCATTACAATCTCGAAAGGGAAACGTAAACATAAATTCAACTGCCTTTTTGATACAGGGAGTCAAAGAACTTATTTCTGTAGGCAAGTGATGGACAGATTGGGGTGTGATGAGTCCTTCCTCTATCCAGTGGAATATGATGTTAGGACCTTCCTAGGGTCTAAGAAAAAAAGGTTGAACCAAGTCGTAGTGGGTGTTGAGGTAAATAAGGGAAATTCCTTGTCCCTACCTGTTCTTATCGACGATGAGTTTAACATGAATCTCAGGTTTGATAATTTCAAATCTGTTAAAAGCAACTTGACTAATTTGAAATATAAGTTGGCTTTTCTGCATGAAAAAAGTGACATACGAGTTCATGGCCTTTTGGGTGTCGATGTGATTCAGTTCATGAAAAATATTAAAATGGGTGACTGCATGAGGGGCTCTGCTTGTGAGTTTCCTACAGGCATTTCTCCCCTAGGCAACAGCCAACATTTTTTGTATTATAATCAGATCACCCCTCCTGAATCACAGGGGAGAGGTCTTCAACATAATTATCATGCCATGGTGTCTGAATATTCTTCATGCTCAGACACTAGAGTCAATTTTGTTCTGAACCCCAAAAAGACTTACCCTGACCCCTTCGCTGAAATATTCGAAGAAAGTCAGGTAGAAAAGAATTTAGAAAAAATGTTCGATGTGGATTCGCTGGGAATACCACTGGAAGATATTTCTGACTATGATAAAAGAAAGATAATGGAGTTTGAAAACTCCATCGAATTTAGGGACAGTACCTATTATATTGAACTCCCCTGGCACGAGGACAAAATAAAGTCTGTACCTTCTAACTACAGAGTTGCTCTATCTGTGTTAAACAGAGTTGTTAACAAACTAGAACAACAAAAATTACTTGAGGATTATGTGGAGGTGTTTCATCAGCAAGAGCGTGAGGGTATCATTGAACGCTTTGATGTAGCACCTGAAGATTTTTCAAGGCATGTTTGGATACCCCATAGGCCTGTTTTCAAGACAGAGGAGCAGACCACTACAAAGATTAGACCCGTTTTTAACTGCTCCCTAAAAACTAATGGGAAATGCTCCCTAAATGAAGCTGCTTATCCTGGCATAAATCTAATGGGAGATATGCTAGAGTTACTGTTACAGTTTAGGTCCAATAAGTATGTAATGTTGGCCGACATACGTAAAGCCTTTCTTATGATTAAGCTGAGGTGCCTCAAGGATCGTAACAGATTTTGTTTTTTTATGAAGGAGGGTAATAGGCGGTTTTTTTTAGGTATACCACGATCATTTCAGGGTTAACGCCAACCCCTTCATCTTAAACTTTATAATAAAGCACCATGCGTGCAAGTTTCCCTCTGATTCCTGTACTGAGATGTTGTAGGAAAATTTCTATGTCGATAACCGGATTAAGACTGGTAACTCTGCTGAGGTGTTATCGGATCTATATGTTAAGGCCAACAACCGTATGGAAAAAGGTCATTTCAACCTTAGATCGTGGAATACGAATTGTGAAAAACTTAAAACCCTAATGATAAAGGACCAAAAATTCGTAGAGCACGGTTGTGAACTCGAAAAGGTTTTGGGGTATAAGTATTCCACGCGTGAAGACACTCTTCAGATTGCAGGGTCCCCTATTGATCGATCGGTCAACACTAAGAGGGGCGTATTATCCCAAATAGCAAGGGTTTTCGATCCCCTATCCTTGTGTTTGCCTGTTACAATCAGAGGTAAAATGCTCTTGAGAGACTTGTGGTCTCAAAAATTGGACTGGGATGATGCTGTGCCGGAAGAATTTCTGACCTTATGGTCTGCCTTAGCACGTTATCTGTCCCAACTTGACTCATTGCGGTTCCCCAGATTTGTAGTCAGTGAGGACTGTCCTGCTGATTTATATATATTTTGCGATGCCTCCAAGGGAGCTTACGGGTTTACAGTTTATTGCATACAAGGCGGGGAGTCACACCTGGTATTTTCAAAAGCTAAGGTGGCTCCTATGAAACCTAAAAGCTTACCCACACTTGAACTGTTGGCTGTGTTCCTGGCCATCAAATGTTTACTCCCTCTGTTGAAGGCTTACTCAAAAATTAAGATTGGAGACGTTGTGATATCAGTGGATGCACAGGTTGTGTTGTCATGGCTCCTGTCAGACAACATTAAAACCAAGAATATGTTTGTAAGAAACAGACTTAGGGATATCCAACAAATGATAGAAGAACTAAAGGAAAAGAAATCCTTATCTGTAAAATTCAGATATGTTCCTACAGAGCATAACCCTGCCGACTTGCTCACAAGAGGGATAACTTTGGAAAAGCTCAGACAGAATTTAAACCGTTGGACGCGGGGGCCTGAATGGCTCAGTAAAAGTCCCATAGAATGGCCGTCCAGTGAACTTCAGTGCCTAAGTCCACAAAATAAGTCCATTGTGCAATCCACTTCTTTGAATTGCACTGTAACCAAAGTTGAACCTCAACCAGTGGTACCGTTCAATAAATTTTCTGACTTCAATAAATTGGTCAAGGTTACCGCCAATATCTTTAGGATCCGTAATAAGCTAAAGCAATTAGATCAGGACCCTAACGATGATGCCAAAATTTATCTGCTTAAGGTAATGCAACTACAAAGCTTTCCTGCAGAATTTGCTTATCTTCAATCTCCTCTAGGTAAAAAGGTACCTGAACTGGTAAAGAAATTAAATCTATTCATAGATCAAAGGGAGACAATCAGGACCAAGGGTAGAATGGGTAGAACCACTACCTATGACTATGAGGTTATAAACCCCGTTCTATTGGCTACAAATCATGAGTTGACTGTACTTATTGTTGTGGAATACCACAAAAGAGGTAAACATTTAGGCATTCAGTCAACATTGAACAAAATCTGCCTTTCAGGATTTTGGATACCCAGGGCAAGACAGGCCGTCAAAAAAGTTATTTCTAGGTGTGTCTTGTGCCAAAAGTTTAATAATTTAGCGTTTAAGTATTCTAAGGTTACCAATCTGCCCAAACACCGCGTCAATCTCATTAAACCTTTTTTACACACTGGGATTGACTACACCGGACATGTTTGGATAAAGGGTGATCAGGGGGTTACTAAAATGTATATGCTCATATTTACTTGCCTCAACATTAGAGCAGTACATATAGAGCTGATTAAAGACATGAGTACCCACTCATTTATTCTGGCTCTGATCAGATTCACGAATATACATGGGATTCCATCTCATATTTACAGCGACAATGCCAAATCATTTATAGCAGGCTGTAATCTTATGGAGGAAGCCTATGCCTCCTCGGAGTTCAGTGAACACTTCCAGGTGTATAATATCAAGCATATCAGAATACCTCTATATGCTGCTTGGGTTGGGAGTACATGGGAACGCATGATCAGAACTATTAAATCATGTTTGTATAAAACGATTGGTCCTTCCCGAATTAATTATTTCGACTTCCTCACCGTAATCTCGGATGTTCAGAGTGCTATAAACCAAAGACCTCTCACTTATAGATGATCTTCGGGTTCAGGCCTCGAAGTAATTACTCCCAATTGCTTCCTTCGTCCTAATGCTAACTTGGGACTCGCACTGAAGCTGGGTGATCAGGATGTTTGGAATTCCGATCCTCCTTCAAGATTAGATGTAATCAGATCCATTGAAGTTCGTGACTCTATGTTGTCCAGATTCCGCGAGCTTTGGTATCAGGATTATCTACTCAGTTTGAGGGAGCAGTGTAGAGACTTGCACGAGGTTGATTTTCGGAACAAAATTAGTATTGATGATGTTGTTCTAGCGAACAACCCTGCTAAAACTAGACCATTTTGGCTCCTGGGAAGAGTTCTGGAGTTAATAGTGGGTGATGATAGCAAAGTTCGTTCCGTAAGGGTAAAAAGAGGTGACGGCTCTGTTCAGATTCATTCCATCAAGTTGTTGTATCCACTGGAGCTGTCATTGACACATGCTCACCACCCTAATACTGTTCATATCTCAGATCCACCTGGTGAGGGGGGAGCTAATACGTCTGAGTCAGTACAAATCGCAGATCCAGACACTACTTCTAGCCACACTTCGCAACGCCCTAGGCGAAATAGAGGAATCAAGGGAAAAGGCAACTCTCAGGACGACCCTTACATATATTACTAAGTTAATTATCAAAAAAAAAAACCTTTTAAGAGGTTAAAATCCTAAATTGACTTAACTTGACATTTTCCTTCTTCTTTCCTCCCTTGGAGCCTTCCTTGTTGCAATTCAAAGAACAACCCATTGCATGGCAAATATGCCTCTTTTCAAAAAAATGTTCATGTTGGAACTTTCTTGTCTTTGGGGAGGGTTTCAAGTTACAACTTGTCACCCTTACCTATCACTGCCTTCAAAAACAACAGGTTTGAACATTACACGGGCTATTACTGCCTTCACAGACAAAAAAAAACGAAAAAAAAATCATTTTGCAGAACTTTGGCAAATTGTCTGCCCCTTTTCAAGAAAAAATTCATTTTGTAAAACTTTGGCAAATTGTCTGCCCCCTTTTGAAAAAAAAAATTCATTTTGTAAAACTTTGGAAAATTGTCTGCCCCCTATTTAAAAAAAAATCATTTTGTAGCATTTTGGCAAATTCCTGCCCCTTTCCTTTGTCAGTAAAAACCTCCTTTTTAATTAACTTTGCTGTTGCCCTAATATAAGTGTGTATCTTAGGAGTTTACTATTGTTCTTGAGCCATTTATATTCCTATTCACTGGTCTACTTCTATCTACTGTATTTTCATGATATGGATTAGGTTGGTTAATTAATTGTATATTATTGTTAGCGTTGTTGTTAACTACCATAGCAAATTTAATTAAAACCCGCATATCTATGCATAATTACTCCTTTAATAACGATGTCGGCAACAACAAAGCGAATTTTGATTTGTGCTACTCCGATCAAATCATTTGAATCCTGAATTTTGAAATTCATGATTTCAACACAAAGTAAGTTTGTTGAACTTTTTATTTGATGTGGTTCATTTATCATTGTATTAATTAACATAAACATTAGATGCATTTTTCATTTTAATTTACTGCATCGATTGCGGACGCTTTTCCCGACGTAATAATTTTTTTCTGTTTTTCCGTTCTTTCAATATTTTCGCTTTTGGACATTTACTCAATACATGGATCAATCTTCAATCAACCTCTTGGATATCTTTCCTGAATATGTTTTAATATTTATGACTTGGATGGATTTTATAACTTTAACAAATAAGTATTTTTTTGGCTTGATATATTTGATGTGTTATGTACTCTTATGTATTTTTGTATATATTTTTATATATTTTCAAAGTGTCATTTCATCACCTGCATTAACGTCACTGCGGTAATGGTCATCTGAGGAGAAGACTTATCTTTGAAAACTCATGAGTTTAGGACGTTTAGATACTTTGCCTGAATTTTGAATTCTGATAAAATTTTATTCACACCTCATTTTATTATTTCATTTTATATTATGCTATTAATGCTCTATGCAGTATATTGAGCTTCAATCTTTATCCGGATGTTTCACTAATTAAAAGATATTAGTTTCCTCTTATATCTTTTGTTGCATTAACTTCATATATATATATATATATATATATATATATATATATATATATATAGTTACTTAATTATGAACTTGTTGAAGTTTATATTCTAATTGTTTTACTTTTTCATTAATTTAAACTATACACTATCTCGTTTGCTATTCAGAATAAAGTAAGTTCTTATATATGTTTATTTATTCAATTATTTATTTTATTATTGATTTCTTTACTTATTTTATTTCTCAATATTACTTTTTTATTTACTTTATCTGGTTTTATAACATTTTATTGTATTCTAACAGTAGTATTTCTCTATATATTTATATTGTTGAATATAAGTATTGTTTATATTTTTATTATTTATTTATATATTGATGTATTTTTGCTCTAATGTATGTTTCTCTTATTATATTTCTACCTCTCGATTCATCCTATATGGTGAATCCTTTGAATATTTTAAATGTTTCATTAGTTATTCAATTTGCTGTATTTTGGCCTTTTCGTCAGGCATGTCACTGGTGATATCGTTCTGTAATGATATCTGTTTTGGGTTTTACTCAAGTGACGTATGTATGTGATGTTATAAAATGCGCTGACGAAGTGATGTTTTGGAATCATCACAAATAATGAAAAATAAAATATTTCAAAAAAGTCATGGAAACAATCGTACGCCTTATAATAGTTGGTTTTGCATTTTTGGAACAATGTTCAAATTTTATTGATCTAAACTAACTTTATATATATATATATATATATATATATTATATATCATATACATACATACATACATACATATATATATATATATATATATATAGAGAGAGAGAGAGAGAGAGAGAGAGAAGGATAGATAGATAGATAGTACGTTGAAGTAAATAAATGAGTAAATTATTCATATCAGTTCCACGTGACTTCTTTTCGAAGACTATTTCGAAAAAAGTTTGAGACATAGAAGACAATGTTTTAGAACGTCATGTGTACACAAAAGAACTATATATGTGCTTATATAATATACTTTTCAAATGTGGTAAAACGGTTGTAGCCAATCATACTTTTAAATTGTGTCAATGTTAAATCAGATATAGAATGTCTGGAAAATGTGTCTTTAAAATAGAAGAATACATTAAATGAAATGATACGACTTATTACGTTTACTTGTAATGTCGCTAGATATAAATGTTTTTCTACGACTCAAACTGATGTTAAAAATAAGTATATCTACTTTCTTTTGAAACAGAGTCACGTGACGACGGATGGCAGAGAGCAGCATATTTTTTACTTTCATCTTGGTACGTATGTCTGAAGATGGAACTTCATTCCGATACTTTAAGACTAAAGTAAAGGTGCTTCTGCTGTTTAACAATAACATTAAAATATTTCAAGAAAATGCATAAACTTTGGTATGTACCTACGTGTTTGCTGAAAATAAGATTTTACAGAAAACATTACGCTAATCAATCCAATAATTATAACATCATAGGAAAAAGAAATAAAAACAATTGTACGTATCGTAAGACGTTTTGTAACTAGTTTAGGCAAAAGAGATAACTCAATAATACTATTAGACAAAGATACAACATGGCGACGACCGATCGAACCCGTTTTTTAATTCTTTTATTTAATAAATACTGGATGAATTTTTGTAATTTTTATCGAACAGTATTCTTTTCAGCTACCACATAAGTACATAACAAAGTTTATACATTTCTTCAGCTATTTTCTTACACAGTGGCTTAACATGTCATTGTGAAACAGCAGAAGCACCAAAGTAAAAGATTAAAAAAACTCTTGAATCAGAAAATTTTTATAATATTTAATTATTTTCATATTTATAATCCATCAATGCTCACACCGAAACGATATATATGTTTAAAATACCAGCGTATCTGATTATTAGGCGCTTAACATCCAGAATCTGAATTTAACAACTGCCTAGGGCAAACATAAAACACGCACGTTAAAAATGTTCTTTTTTTAAAAAATAAAACACGACTCCAACCATCTGTAAAGATGGCATTTAATTCCGAAACATTTAAGATTAATGTAAAAAATGTGTTTATAAATACTGCATTGAAAAGGCTTAACATTCTCATTTATTTTTATATTTTAAACACATCAATGCTTCCACCGGAATATATATATATATATATATATATATATATATATATATATATATATATATATATATATATATATATATACGCTTGCTCCATACAAAAAAATGCTGCATATATATATATATATATATATATATATATATATATATATATATATATATATATATATATATATATTAGTACTTAATGTATCCACATAAAATATTATAAGGAGATATAATTTTTATGCATCATTTTTCAGTATTTACTTCAACAGTGCTCGATACGTAAGTAGAGCTAGATAGTAAGCAATGAATATATATATGGCAATTAAGCTACACAGAGGCTCCCGCGTGTCATCCCCGGGGGGAATCTTCAGGCTACATGATGGGATGAAACGCGGGAGCCTCTGTGTAGTTTAATTGCTATATATATTTTCATTGCTTACTATATATATATATATATATATATATATATATATATATATATATATATATATATATATATATATATATATCTATATATATATATTATAAATACATATATACATATCTATATATATCTATATAAAGTCTTTGCATCATGAATCAATCTAGCGATAAGCTACCATCTCGTAAATGCTACACTTCGTTTTTACCAACAGTATCTATTTAAGCTAGCCCGTTTTAGTGCATATATTCTAACGGTCATCTCTGAACGCATATACTACACGATTGCTAAGTCAGGTAAAACTAAGGCCGTAGGACGTTATATAAACAAATATTTTGACAAGATTTTGCATGAATATCTTCTCATGAAACTTTATTCGTATGGTATTACTGGACGAATATTAAAAATAACTGGACCCTGTTTAGCCTAAAGTAAAATCCAGGTCGTCCGCAATAGCCGTAAATATAAACAACACCACATTAATGCGGGTGTGCTCCAGGGGTCGATACTTGGGCTTTTATGCTTTCTGATTTTTATAAACGTTATTCCTGATGATATAGTGTTCGAGATAGGCATATTTCCTGATGATACTACACTCTATTCTCGACATGTGAACAAAAAAAACGCACACATATCGAAGGAAAATGGTGAGTCTTTAGAAAAAGACTTCCAGTTTGTAGTGGAATGGGGCCAATAATGGATGGGTACATTTAATGCTAAGACAACGCATTTTATTTAAATTTTGACAATTATAAGAACCCTTTTTAACGAACGATTGACATAGATAATAGAAACTTACCTTAGAGTCCAACATTTAAACTCGATAAATTTACATTCACATGTAAAATAACTTGTAACAAATACATAGAAGATACTGCCAACTCTGCTGTAAAGAAGGTAGGCTCATTCTACCGAACTAGAAACTTCTCACATCTGCCAGTATCCTATATCTCTACAAAGCGACCATTCGTCTATGCCTGGAATATTATTGCACCAACCACTTGTGTATCTCCTTTAGACAGGGTCCAAAAAGAGACTCATGTTTAATAGGTTTTACACTGTCTAACAAGCCTCAGACTGTGTCCCATCGCAGCAATGTTGACTTCCTGTGCTTGCTTTACAAGTACCTCAATGGAATACGCCCTAACAAACTGGCTATAATCGGGCCATTCTAATGTAAATACCCCTGACCAACTCGAAAGAAGCAAAATCACGCTCCTTCACTGCAGATGCCCTCAGATGCCGGAAAGCTTCCTACTCTATAACTTAATTCCTCGAATCGCTTGCCTTTGGAATTTGTTTGTTAAATGAGATATCCTTATATTCATATTATTCTATATTCATTATCTATCAATATGTCTATCTCTTTTGTTGCGTAAACTATCTAAAATAAAAATGAGAACAATTTAAGAATTAATGCAAAGTGACAACTTAAATAATCTCGAAGCTAGAGCTATTAAAGCGCTGTTTCAGAAAGTTGCAATTCAGTAAACGGTAAGGTTGTATCACCACACAATACCATCCTTGTCTAACCTAACCATCTTCTGTAGCATTATCAGTGTTATGTTTATGTCGAACGTAACACGTTATGATCATTCAGTTTCAGTTGATGTTGTTATTAATTTATTACTCTCAGCGAGTTGTCGACTGTTTTGTTTGTTGTTAGTTGTTATCGTTGTTTCTGGGTATATAATCACAGAAAATACAACAAAAAAAACGTGTACAAAATAATATCCTCGGTTGAAATACAGTATTGAAGTTTATTAATATTCTGAAAAACACAAACAGTTATTTTTATTCGTAAAACATTATCTGCTGAGTATGCGTCGGTGTGGGCTTGGGCGTATGCGTGGGCGTGGCGTGGGCGTGGGCGTGGGCGTGGGCGTGGGCGTATACTAATGTTTGATGAATATTATATCATTTACCAATACCTGGGTATGCCTCATAATTTCTCTCTATTTTTGTTGTGTGTGTTTTGTCAGTCATCAGGCTGCTGTCTTCTTATAATGGTTTTATAAAGTATTATCTTTGCATAATAACTTACGTCATAAACTTTCCTCGGATATTTTTCCTACTTTAAACAATAGATTATTCTGAGTAGAGTTTTCAAATACTTTGTATCCGATACATTGAGAAAAAGTTTTTTTTTAATTTAAATTTCACAACATCAGCTAATTATTCTTTCAACAAAAGTCCAGACGATCTATTTTCCGATGTAAAAAATTTAATGTTTACAAGTCGGTGTTCCTGTCTTCGGTAAAGTGTATGATTTATAAAACGCATCTTCGGTAAACATTATGATTACATTTAGACGCATCTTCAGTGAACATTATGATTAATTTAAAAGCATCTTCGGTAAACTTTATGATTAATTTACACGCATCTTCGGTAAACATTATGATAAATTTAAACGCATCTTCGGTAAACATAATGATTAATTTACAGGCATCTTCGGTAAACATCATGATTAATTTAAACGCATCGTCGATAAACATTATGATTACATTTAAACGCATCTTCGGTAAACATCATGATTAATTAAAACGCATCTTCGGTAAACATCATGATTAATTTACACGCATCTTCGGTAAACCGTATGATTAATTTAAACGCATTTCCGGTAAACCTCATGATTAATTAAAAGCATTTTCGGTAAACTTTATGATTAATTTAAACACAACTTCGGTAAACATAATTATTAATTTAAACGCATCTTCGGTAAACTTTGTGATTTATTTAAACACAACTTCGGTAAACTTTATGATTTATTTAAAAGCATCTTCGGTAAACTTAATGATTAATTTAAACGCATCTTCGGTAAACTTTGTCATTTGTTTAAAAGCATCTTCAGTAAACTTTATGATTAATATACACGCATCTTCGGTAAATATAATGATTAATTTAAACGCATCTTTGGTAAAATGTATGATTAATTTAAACGCATCTTCGGTAAACTTCATGATTCATTTACACGCAGATTCGGTAAACCGTATGATTAATTTAAACGCATTTCCGGTAAAGTTTATGATTAATTAAAAGCATTTTCGATAAACTTTATGATTAATTTAAACGCAACTTCGGTAAACATAATTATTAATGTAAACGCAACTTCGGTAAACATAATTATTAATGTAAACGCATCTTCGGTAAACTTTATGATTAATTTACACGCATCTTCGGTTAACATTATGACTAATTTAAACGCATCTTCGGTAAACATTGTGATTTGTTTAAAAGCATCTTCAGTAAACTTTATGATTAATTTACCCGCATCTTCCGTAAACTTCATGATTAATTTACACGCATCTTCGGTAAACTGTATGATTAATTTAAACGCATTTCCGGTAAACATTATGATTAATTAAAAGCATTTTCGGTAAACTTTATGATTAATTTAAACGCAACTTCGGTAAACATAATTATTAATTTAAACGCATCTTCGGTAAACTTTGTGATTTATTTAAAAGCATATTCGGTAAACATTGTGATTTATTTAAAAGCATGTTCGGAAAACTTAATGATTAATTTAAACGCATCTTCGGTAAACTTTGTGATTTGTTTAAAAGCATCTTCATTAAACTTTATGATATTTACACGCATCTTCGGGAAACATAATGATTAATTTACACGCATCTTTGGTAAAATGTATGATTAATTTAAACGCATCTTCGGTAAACTTCATGATTAATTTACACGCATCTTCGGTAAACCGTATGATTAATTTAAACGCATTTCCGGTAAACTTTAAAAGCATATTCGGTAAACTTTATGATTAATTTACAAGCATCTTCGGTAAACATAATGATTAATTTACACGCATCTTTGGTAAAATGTATGATTAATTAAAACACATGTTCGGTAAACTTCATGATTAATTTAAACGCATTTCCGGTAAACTTTATGATTAATTAAAAGCATTTTCGGTAAACCGTATGATTTATTTAAACGCAACTTCGGTAAACATAATTGTTAATTTAAACGCATCTTCGGTAAACTTTGTGATTTATTTAAAAGCATATTCAGTAAACTTTATGATAAATTTACACGCATCTTCGGTAAACTTCATGATTAATTTAAACGCATCTCCGGTAAACATTGTGATTTATTTAAAAGCATGTTCGGTAAACTTAATGATTAATTTGAACGCATCTTCGGTAAACTTATTGATTTGTTTAAAAGAATCTTCAGTAAACTTTATGATTAATTTACAAGCATCTTCGGTAAACATAATGATCAATTTACACGCATCTTTGGTAAAGTGTATGATTAATTAAAACACATCTACGGTAAACTTCATGATTAATTTACACGCATCTTCGGTAAACCGTATGATTAATTTAAACGCATTTCCGGTAAACCTCATTATTAATTAAAAGCATTTTCGGTAAACTTTATGATTAATTTAAACGCATCTTCGGTAAACATAATTATTAATTTAAACGCATCTTCGGTAAACTTTGTGATTTATTTAAAAGCATATTCGGTAAAGTTTATGATTTATTTAAAAGCATCTTCGGTAAACTTTATGATTAATTTACACGCATCTTCGGTTAACATTATGATTAATTTAAACGCATCTTCGGTAAACTTTGTGATTTATTTAAAAGCATATTCGGTAAAATGTATGATTAATTTAAACGCATCTTCGGTAAACTTCATGATTAATTTACACGCATCTTCGGTAAACCGTATGATTAATTTAAACGCATTTCCGGTAAAGTTTATGATTAATTAAAAGCATGTTCGGTAAACTTAATGATTAATTAAAACGCATCTTCGGTAAACTTTGTGATTGATTTAAAAGCATCTTCGGTAAACTTTATGATTAATTTAAACGCAACTTCGGTAAACATAATTATTAATTTAAACGCATCTTCGGTAAACTTTGTGATTTATTTAAAAGAATATTCGGTAAACTTTATGATTTATTTAAAAACGAGTAGCCAACCGTTTTAAAGCGTATAACATTGTAGCGATTTCTTGGTGAATGAAACATTTACACTGTAACTTTCTCAATGTTTCTCTTTTTTAAGTTGAAACATTTGCCGAGAAGTCTTCATATTATAGTTTTTTGTACTATTTAGATTATTCAAACTAATGTTTTGGATGTTATTCTCACAACATTTCGGTCGATTAAACTATATGCACTTTTCGGGTGCATTTTGTCGATCTTGATAAGTTATGTCGAACTCTAGTATCCATACAGCATCTGTAACTAAACCCTCTATTTTAGTCACAGTGTTAGATTGTTTTCCATGACCTAGTAGAAGTGTGTTTTAAATATTTTCTTTATTTTATTCGTAGTTTAGTATTGACAGTACTTCCAACTGGGTGGTAACACCTTCATCTGATGCCCCACGTGGCAACTGAAATACTACTAAACAAAATGTGTTTTTTCTTTAAATATCCTGTTTAAAGCAACCATTTCAAAGTGAATATTACCGATTCTTAAAGCAGAATTTATTTTTGTAGCGTTTTTATATTCGTCGTTTCACGATTTTTTTCTGAAATTGCTGACGTCATAGGCTACTCCTAATGCGTATAGTAGTGTATTGGGTTAGCCAAGTAAAATCTGTTTTAATTAAATTAGCTTTCCCTATTAAATAATTAATCGATATTAAATAATAAATCGGCATAAAATAATATATATATATATATATTTATATATATATATATATATATATATATGAAACGCGGAAACCTCTGTGTAGCTTAATTGCCATAAATATATTTTAATAAATAACTAACTAGCTCTACTAACGTATCGAGCGTTGTTAAGTAAATACTGAAAATTGGTACATAAAAAATTATATTTCCTTATAATATTTTATGTGGATACATAAAATAATCATATATATATATATATATATATAGAATTATAAAAAGAAAAACGTAGTTTTTCTTTTTATAATTCTGTTTTGCTCTGTTTGAATTACATTGAGCTCTGTTATTCAGATTCTCTACACAAAATTGAAATCCACACACTATATATATATATATATATATATATATATATATATATATGTGTGTGTGTGTGTGTGTGTGTGTGCGTGTGTGTAATATCTTCCACCATCTTTATGAGCCAATAATGTATCTTGTCATAAGCGACCACTCTTGGTATAAATAACTCTCGCTCACTCCCCTTCCTAATTATCTCATAACTCTCACCCCCGCCATTCCCCCCCCAACATTTCCTACTGTTAACTCAATTTCCTACTGCCACCATCTATTTGTATCTCATAATTCTTTCATAAGCGGCCCTTTAATGGGCACTCCTCCTACTACCTGTGTTTCAAACATTTTATTCAGACAATCATCTTGAGAAAGTCTTGAAATAAAGAGGAAACATTTATGAATACATAAATAACATGTTTTTGTTTTCTTTTTTTTCAATTATTATCACGTCGGAACACTATTTCCATTCTTCATCATATATATATATATATATATATATATATATGTGTGTGTGTGTGTGTGTGTGTGTGTGTGTGTGTGAGAGAGTGTGTGTGTGTGTGAAAAAAGAAGGATGCAAGTAATCCGACGTAATGGGAAATGAAAAAGGAAAAACAAAGAGATAGTTTTTATTTATTCATCAACGTTTCGTCTTTATTGTAAGACTTCCTCAGAATGATAATTTCCTTCTTTAGCGACCATTGAGTTCTCCAGCCTAAACTCTCCTCCAGTTCCCATAGTACTACATTCCCTCATCTCTTCACCATGTCAACCCCAAACTTCGATTCACTTGGATAACATGTTTCTTCAAATTATCAACCTGAGGAAGTCTTACAATAAAGACGAAACTTTGATGAATATATAACAACTATCTCTTGGTTGGTTTTTCTTTTTTAGTTTCCCATGTATATATATATATATATATATATATATATATATATATATATATATATATATATATATATATATATATATATATATATATATATATATGGGGATCAGTTTCTTTATATATGTCTATAAATTCTTCAAGTTTACAGAATTGTGAAATTAAAACGAGTTGTATGTTTTTACAAGAACATTATGTTTGTTTTATGAATATTATCACGGACGTTAATATGTTTAAACATCAGCAAATGAAAGACACGAATACACACCGCATTATTACAAAAGAGGATTTTATTGCATTTATTTTTTACCCTGGAAACAAAAATCGTTTGATTTAAAGGAAGCAAATAATCATTTATCAAAGTGAACCACCTGTTTTTTGTCACGAGCAAATAGAGACAATAATTAGGCAATTAAAAAGAAAATGTTGCCTGCAGTAGTGAATGTTATAATAGTAATAATAATACGAAGAAGAAGAAGAAGAAGAAGAAGAACAACAACAACAACAAGAACAAGAACAAGAACAAGAACAAGAAGGAGAACAATAATAATAATAATAATAATAATAATAATAATAATAATAATAATAATAATAATAATAATAATAATAATAATAATTTTTAAATGCAATTTGATTTCAAAACGATGAAAAAATCAACTCAATAAAATAACTAATGCTTGAGTTATTAGCTGTATCCGTTTCTGGTCGGACCGTAATTATCACCGGAAATGAATGTGAAATTTAACAAATTATATTTTTATAGTTTCCTTTAAAATCCGAACCGGAAGGTTTAGCTCGATCGTTACAACAATGAGTAGGAGGAAAAAGTATAACATCTGAAGACTTTACCGATTTATTTAATTTTTAATTTTTTAATTTAAGTTCAAATATTGTCACAGGTTGATGAGTTTTGACGGTTGATCAAAACTAAAAAAGAAGTCTGTTGTTAAAAGTTAGATGTTCAAAAACTGTCTGGAATACTGAAACACATTTAATGAACAAAAACAAGTATACAAATATAATCATATGTAATCTATGAGACCAACGGGATATAAGTCAACGCATTTCTAATGAATACAACAATTCAAACATACGTTCATGTATTGTTTATAGATACATTGTTTCGTTTTACTTTATCATATTCATAACTTTAGTACAATAGAAATGGAAAACAATAAAGAATCGAAATTGTTATATGCGAATCAATGTTTACAACAGCGATGCACATTCTTCCTCGTTCATACGTTGGAACGCCTGGTGTACCTTTAGAGAACGTATGACGATTTAATCTCTATTTTTAACCTAATCTTTTTTTTACTATTTTAAAAATTTTACTTTAGTGTAAATTCTCAGAAATCAATCGATCCTGCCTTGGACTCACACTTGCTTTTTTATATAGGATGCATACATATCCCAGTATTACATCCATATTCGTCTTTACCTCTCAAACGTTGGGTTATTAAAGAAGTGAAAAACATTAATTTTCTCTATATAATTTAACAGTTAATTATGTTATGGTATATATTTCGTGTGTTCTCTTGGTTTTACCGGATTCCCAGCCAATGATTAATCCGGTTTGGTTGGGTTTCCAACTAAGTGATTTTATCTTAGACAAAATCACTAGAATACATTGCACCATTGTTTGGAAGAGCCAGTATATAGCCGTGTCAAGGCGATCTTATTCGGACTTCAAATAGTATGTTATTTTTAATATTTGGTCAGGCTTACTGGTGTAAGTGTACTTATGTCATGTTGTCCTACAAACCTCTGTACAGAGAAAGCGAAGACACTTATGTAATTCTAACTATGCAATGCAATTACACAGGCTGAATTACGGGAATTATTACTTCATATATATATATATATATATATAGAAAAGAGGGTAGTGCAGTATTAGTGCAGTTCCAACGAGAGAAAAGTATATATGTAAAGGAGTAAGGCTACCAACATTTGTAGAATGTTTTTTTCAACATTTATTTATTATTTTGTTGTTTTTTTCAACATTTATTTATTATTTTGTTGTTTTACCATTTTATGATTTTATATATAACGCGTTTCAAGCGGTGGCCCGCTTTCATCAGATATGAAAATCCATTTGAAGAAATGTCTTTCGATTCGAGCAAATGTTGTTTCATTTGAGGAATTTGTTATTGTTTTTGCGCATGCGTGGGTTTGCGGGTGTGTGGGTATCTTTGATTTTTATTTTTATTTTTTATTTGTCATTTTTCCTGCTTCTCTTGGTCAAGTGCGTGTTACCCATCCATGATCCATCGGTCATCCCAGCCTCCTAGAGTGCGAGAATTTCTTTTGAAATTTAATACTTTTTATTGCTTTTTGTCGTCTCCAAAAATGAAGTGGTGTCTGCGTGCGCGCGCGCGTGTCCGTATGCGTGTGGTCTAATCTTGAGTCTTGTGAATAGGTGAGCGACACATACACATACACACACATAAATACGCACACACACCCATGCGCGCGCACACACAGGCGTGTGGTTATAGTGACAGAGAGGGGGATAAAGGTTGAATTATATACACATACATACATACATACATACACACGCACACACATACACACATATATATATATATATATATATATATATATATATATATATATATATATATATAAATACATATATACATACACACATACACACATACACACACATATTTGCAAAAGATAAATTAATGCAAACGGTCCAAATAGATTTGAACTTGGTTTGGCCGATTTCATAGTTCGGTATTTTATGTGCAAATTTAATGTCTATTGTAAATGATTCATTTAACACAAGTTGCTATTTGACTCATAGCTGTGTAGAAGTGCGCAATAAGAAGTTATGTACTAATATTATCTTCCTTGAATAAGAATTTTCCAGTCTATAGATAACTATAAATAGTTATTTATGTTTGTACTTAACTAGAGGTGGATAAAGTGTGATCAAAGTGTGTGTTGTTAGAGTTATGATCTGTTTAATGTTGGATTAAATTTAAGTATGAAGTTTTTTTCTTGTGTTAGTAAGTGATTGTAGTCTTGGCTTTGGAAAATTGGCATTATTTTGAATTTTCCTCCGCTGCATGAGTGCACATGTTGGGAGACGAATAATTTACGGTTTTCTTTGATTTTAATGTTGCTTTTATGTAAAGATACTCTATTATTAAATGTTTTTGTCGCACCTATATAAGCTTCATTACATGTTGTACATTCTAGCACATAGACAACGTTCTTGGAGGTGCAGTTAAGGTCTTTTTTATTGTGAATGTTTGTGTTGGGTTTTTAAATGTGTATGAGTTCCCCTCCATTATTATGTCACAGACCCCACATCTTTCCTTGTTGCATTTTGTGACCCCTTGTATTGTGTGTTGGTTGAGTTTAGATGAGGTTAAAATTTGTTTGAGGTTTTTCGGTTGGCGTTTGCTTTTTATTATTTTTGTTGTTTTTAATATGTCGTTTAGTTTGTTGTTATGGTTGAGTAGGGTTAGGTTTCTTGTTATTTCTGTGAATAATTCTGGATTGTTTTTGTTGTGTGTAGAGATGTATGCCAATATTTGTTCTTTGTTTCGTTTTTTGGGGATTCGTAATTGTTCTAATTGTTCATTTTTGGAGACGACAAAAAGCAATAAAAAGTATTAAATTTCAAAAGAAATTCTCGCACTCTAGGAGGCTGGGATGACCGATGGATCATGGATGGGTAACACGCACTTGACCAAGAGAAGCAGGAAAAATGACAAATAAAAAATAAAAATAAAAATCAAAGATACCCACACACCCGCAAACCCACGCATGCGCAAAAACAATAACAAATTCCTCAAATGAAACAACATTTGCTCGAATCGAAAGACATTTCTTCAAATGGATTTTCATATCTGATGAAAGCGGGCCACCGCTTGAAACGCGTTATATATAAAATCATAAAATGGTAAAACAACAAAATAATAAATAAATGTTGAAAAAAACAACAAAATAATAAATAAATGTTGAAAAAAACATTCTACAAATGTTGGTAGCCTTACTCCTTTTGTTGGATTGCTTCATATATATATATATATATATATATATATATATATATATATATATATATATATATATATATATATATATATATATATATATAACCGCAATTTAATGAAATGTATAAAATTATTTGAAAACTGGTCGAATGTACTCGATAAACTTAAATTATAAAAAGTAAGAAAGCGAACAGCACGGATGTGTAATTGGATATAAATTTTGCCCGTTTAATTAGGCACCCATCCACCCCCAACCGGGGTAATACAAAGAATAAAGAAGTTTGTTATTTTTCATTTACTCTTTTCTAAAGGTCTAATGAAGGTAGGCTCTTGAAAGTGGGCGCAGCTGAATTCTGTACTTACATATGAAACCAAAAATGTTTGTATAAATAAATAAATATATATATATATATATTTATATATATATATATATATATATATATATTAATTCATTAAGTTAAAATATATTGATAAAATTTATGAAAACATGTATTTATTAACAGTGCTCAACACAAAGTAGAGCTTTATAAATTAAGTAATAATTCAATTTCTATTAATGAATATTATATCTTATATATGCCCTATTTTTACTATTTTAATACGCTAGAAAAGATGAATTACTAATTTTTGAACTCACCTATCGTCTTATCACATTGAGTGGCTTGTTAGATTTTAACGTTAATTTGCATACTTGTGTAATCCTGATATGATTTGTGTATACACTTTTGGATGAATGTAAGTGGTATATATTACTTTTTCATAGTTTTGTTAAGTATTATTATGATTTTATATTTTTTTTAAATAAGAATTTGAAAAATATTGATTTATTCTATTTCGTATAAAATCAATAGGTTTAGTAAACAAGAATAACATCTTAATAAGGGTTCTGCGTATGAATTTATCTATAAAACCCCACTTAAATATAGTGAAAATTCTAATTGTTTTATGTGACTAGGCAATTTCAGATATATTTTCCTCAAGCCTATGCATAATTTTATTAATTCAGAGGTATATTTGCATATGCAATGAGTAAATACGTGTGTGTACTATTGCAAATTATTTCTTTATAATATGTATCTGTAACATTAAATATATAGTAGGATGTATGTGTAAGCGGTTGGTTTTCTATCCATGTCTAGCTGATTTGAAGTGGGTGTGTGTTAATGTATGTTTAGTGTGCCTGATATAGATTCGAGTATACGTACTTTCTAGACATGTTAGGTTTAAATGTATGAACGTATTTATCGTACTATGTTTTTTGTGTGTTAATTTTATACATCTGTATGATTAACACATATGCCCTTCCAATTTATAAGGATGATCGGGGAGGGGCTGATATCTGCTACTTGATGATAATGATACGATAGCTACGATCTCATAAACAAGTCATTTCTTACTGTCAATGTTATGTTTATTGAATTGTTATAGAACAATCTAATATTAAGTTGATCTTGCAGCTCCATACAATGTACTAACATTGAAACGCTGGTTAACTCGTGTATGCCGTTCTAAATGGATATACGTTTATATGTAGGTATATATATATATATATATATATATATATATATATATATATATATATATATTTAGCCTTTCTTAAGCCTACATACTTGCTTACACATACCCATGACTAACAGGAACAAATAAATTCCTAATAAGCAACCAGATTATGTAAGTATTTTCTGAGGTGCAGGCATATCCTGAAATTTTCAGACTTGCATATGTAGCAGTATATGATGGGGCCGCTAAAATTAGTCATAACTTTTACTGATGAAGAGTAAAAACTTGAAACGGTCAATTATGTTTTGCTCTGTTATCATTCCGATACATAATATGTAATGATTTTACATATCTATTAACGAATTGTAACTTAGTGTAAAAATAATTCCATTTGATGTAAGAAACAGGAAAGGTTATTTTATCATATCTTTACATGTAAAGGATCTACTTCTACCGTCGCTGTTTCTGTTTCTATTGACAACATTTGATAACCATTATCTCTTCGTTTCAAACGTTAATTGTTTTATGTACCGTTACATAATAATATTCGTAGCCCCTTTATCGTATCATAAACTCATGCTTCCGTTTGAGAAGACGCTGATTGTTGTTTCAGCTACATAATATGTTATAATGTTATATGACTATTCATGAATTACAACATAGTTTAAACCTAATGGCATCAGCAGGAACGTTTATACAAATGTTTTTTTTTAACTATTTACTTAGTGGTTGTCGTTTCTATCGACAACTATGATTCCTGTAAAATAAACAATCAATTCTCACATTCCGAGTGTTCTTGAATGATGGATGACCCTTTGCTAAAACAAATCGATACCAGTTTTAGCAAAACATTTCTTTAATTCAACAGATGGTTATGACAATTAAAGTTATTTTTAGACAGTCTAGAATATCAATAGAAGCTGAGCAATGTCATCAGTTTTTTTATTCAACTTATTCCGAGTCGTAAAAGTGTCGCCCATTTTACTTCTTTTTTCATCCTTAGCTATATTTACCGCGGCAAAGTAGGCTATATTTGATCTACATTTGTCTGCGTCTTATTTCTCTGTATACGTCAACACATAACTACCTAGCGGAACGACTATAAGACAATAATAACCATCCAAAAACAGAATTAAATTATCTGAATCAAACAAGTTATGCGTTGTGTATTAATCGTGCTAGAAAATATGAAAATTTTAAAATTTGAAATATCTATATTAATAAAGTTAGCGCTTTAAACTAAAGTTGCAACATAAAATATAAATTCTTATTAACCGAAATAAAAAATAAACAACGACGATGCCCCTTCCCGGCGTCCCTCCTTCAATGACGTCATTTCCAGTGTAATCAGTCATCATTTTTCATAGCATTACATTTCAAGTATGGTTTAAAAACAGGCGCGTTTCTGAATAAAATGTCTTTACTTAATTGTATTAATAATTTTTATTTATATAACAGTGGTGTCAAATATTCAAAATACATATGTAAAATAGAGAATACCAGTTATAAATGTATATTTATAAATATTACTTTATAAGAAGTTAAAAACAAATTAATTATGTAAATTGTAAAAAACGCATGTTGTTTAGGCCAGCTTTCGTAGCACTATATACACTACCTTACTTAGTAATATGCAAGTTCGATTAAACCGACGGGTAGACAGACAGACAGACAGACATACAGACCGAGATAGTGTTCGTTATATTATAAGTACATTTGCTGTGTTACTGAAATAGAATTCTATGAAACATTCTGGAAGTTTTGACCGAGAGTGCAGTCGCATAAAGATCATCCCCTTGTTAAAACGTAATTCTTCACTCACCATGTATCTCTCTTTACGTGTTCACCCACTCGTCCTTACAAATAGACATTATTGGATCTCTGGTTTAATGATTACCGTCCAATAGAACGGAGGCAGAATTATCTTTAAAATAAAGTTTTGGCATCGTTTCTAAAGACTGAAGTTAGCCATATATCTGGCTGTGAAAATGTGTCGAAAAACGCTATTCGTACATAATACTTTTTTCATCCTCATCTTTAAGATTTAATATTTCTGTTAATCAATCCCTGAACAAATGTAAATGTATTATTGTTTAGCACATTTCTCACACATTCATTGTATATATATATGTATATATATATATATATATATATATATATATGTATATATATATAGATTTATCTTTCGCTCTCTCTCTCTCTCTCTCTCTCTATATATATATATATATACAGGGTGGGCCAAAATAAGGGTCCTATCTTTAAATTTGAATAACTGGAATTTGAATAACTTCCACAAAATAAAAGTTAAACTCACCAAACTTTATGTGTGTGTAGACTGACCCTTCCGAGATTTTTTGAAATAAACAAAACAAATTCTAGCCGAAAAACACTTCTTAAAACTTACAAAAACTAAAGTATTGTTTTTTACACTGTTTTGAGTTTTTTAAGCAAAAATAATGTTTTCTAAATGAGGGTACGTTCCTTAGGGCTAATACGGCTCATGCTTGCTTCGGAAGGGGTCCTTTACTTATTCTAAAAAAAAAATTTTTTTAAATCAATAAATTTTTAAAAATAGGACCCTTATTTTTGCCCACCCTGTATATATATATAACTATATATATATACATAAATATATATATATATTTATATATATATATATAAATAAATATATATATGTATCTATATATACAAATAAATATATATATATATATATATGTATATATATATGTGTGTGTATATATGTGTGTGTGCGTGTGTGTATACAGTGATTATAATAGATTAATTGATTTACAAGCAAAGGAATTTTGCAACTAAAGACTTAAAACAATAAAGTGTTTTTTTCCCTCCAATATACTTTTAAAGATTGAAAAACCTCCAAGACTATATATATATATGTATATATATCTATTTATATATATATATATATATATATATATATATATATATATATATATATATATATATATATATATAACATAATGTTATTAGAGAATATACCCTGCTTTTAACATTTGAAGTTTGAAATAAATTTGGACATTCGTGCATGTTTATCACTTTTCGTCCATTTAACTTTATAATTGCTCTACATCGGATGTTGAGCTTTTACCATTTCACTATAGGTTCTTTCTAATAAGAGTTTTACTTTTAGTTTCTTACTTATATATATATATATATATATATATATATATATATATATATATATATATATATATATATATATATATATATATATATGAGTTTCGCATCATAGGAATTTTAAACTTGTTGTCTGTCTGGGTATTTTCTAAATAAAAGACTGATAAACTGTTTATAGCTTAACTATTGATATTTCTCACAGCTACGGCATTGTTTTGAACCTTTGCTATTTAACATTCTACTGACTTAAATTGAAAAAATAAACCTGCATTCATAATCGTTTTATTCTATTTTGTCGACTCGATCCTCATTTAACATTTACCTACTTTCTATTTTCTATTTAATATATTAGAATATGAATTAATTTTTATTTATCAGAATTTTTTACTTTCTCGTTTATATCGTCTTCAATCTCTTTGTGTTACTGTATCGTATCATACATTCTGTAAATTATAGCACAGGTGAGGTCCCTTATTTGGGGTCATCACAATATATATATATATATATATATATATATATATATATATATATATATATATATACATATATATATATATATGAGAAAGAAAATCGATTTTTCTGAAACAGCAAATATGATTATATATGTATATAAAGTCTTCGACTGCAAAACGCGATAAATCCCATTTCTTAGAATTGGGAAATGAGACTTGATAGAGATGAATATTTCAAATCTAACATTCCACTGTATAATTAAAAGTACGAATATTAGGCAAATATAACCTCATTATAAGAAAATTATATAAAGTGTGTTATAGTGATGATACGTAACACTTTTCGGTGCTATAACTTAATATTTTGAAAATGGCCGTTATCGCATTTTGCATTTGAACTCTCTCTCTCTCTCTCTCTCTCTCTCTCTCTCTATATATATATATATATATATATATATATATATATATATATATATATATAAATGATTATTTCATGTATATAGACATAAAATATTATTAAGTGATATGATATATTATGTATATATTTTCAGTAGTTCCCTTCAACAATGCTCAGTACGTTTGTAGAGATTATTCAAGTTAGCCTCACAGATGCGCCCATCCTTCGTTAATCATCAAGCTAAATATATATATTTCATTTTTCTTCAGACGAAGTTCTCAGAAATCAAGAGGCGAGTTTCTTTGATATCTATATGAGATACATAGATATTCGAATATTCCATTAAAGTTCTCTTTTACCTGACAAACGTTGAGTTAGTAACAAAGTAAAACCATTAATTTTCCTCTCCCGAATTGACCAGTTTTACTATGTTATAGTATATATATATATATATATATATATATATATATATATATATATATATATATATATATATATATATATATATATGTGTGTGTCTGTGTGGTCTCGTGATTTTAAGGGATACCATGACAATAATTGAGGTAACATTACTTGGAAAAGGTGCGCAACTCCTCGGATAAGCCAGTGTATAGCCGCGTCGAGGGGATCGTATTTGTGCTTCAAACAGTATGTTATTTTGAATATTAGGTCAAAGTTTACTTGTGGGGGGACGTATCCTCATGTCAGGTTTCCCTGGCAAACCCTTGTACAGAAAGTGCGAAGACACTCGAGGATGATGTCTAGTTGGTAATTCAACCTACTGTATTATATATATATATATATATATATATATATATATACATACATATATATATATATATGCGTGCGTGTATGTGCGTGTGTATGTATACATTAGAGCAATTTATCACGTTAATTGCTTTAACTTTTTTCTATTTTACCTATCATGGCTTAGTATGCTTTAGCATACTGATTACTTGTGTTATGGATCTTCAAAATCGGATTTGCGCCTGTAGTGTACATTAAAATGTAATTTCCATTTGTTAAAGTTACAACAAACTGAAAATTCGAGCGACAGAATAAAATAACTCTTATGACATTCAACAAAAATCATATATCGGCAAGGTAACATCAGTGAAAATAAAAATAACTAAATTTAAAGCAAAACAAAAATAAACATATAATTTAGGCAATCTTCTCTGATTCTCCTGAATTAAACCCTCCAGCAATCTCTGCCAGGCATCGCTGTCGCCAGATTCTCTTGAGGGTATGCAAAGCATTCCACAACAACATTAACGATATTTCAACGCGTAATGGATTAAAAAAGTGCGTATGTCTAACAATTAAG
Source organism: Sepiola atlantica (assembly GCA_963556195.1). NCBI lineage: Eukaryota > Metazoa > Mollusca > Cephalopoda > Sepiida > Sepiolidae > Sepiola > Sepiola atlantica. The sequence continues at coordinate 48,483,573 of OY744537.1, read as the reverse complement.
TCGTTAACGACGCGGACTGAGGACCGGGTTCGAATCCAGTTTGTTCTACAGAAACACTTTCATCAAAATCCACGCCTGACCTTGTGTCTAACCTCCTGAAGAGAAGATAAATAAAATACTTACATCTCCCGAAGTTCCCAAAAAGCCGAAGCATTATCTCTTACTGAAACTGAGATAGGAAAAAAAGTACCCATATAAGCGCTATGTGGTTGAGTGTTTCCTCCAGCTGATTTCCAATGCAACTCGTAACATCCTTGTGTATTTTCCGTCAGGTGACTAACAGTGGCTCAATAAAATCTAATATTATGATATTTCAATTAAGTAATACATGAATTTAAACATGTAAATTAAAATTTAAAACTTACCCTGGTTGATTTGGAGATTATTGCAAGTGGATTTTGTGAGTTCAAACGCAGGCTTAGAAACATAATAAAAAATTACACCATTTCTTCTCTATATTAATGATATTTAAGAGAATATTGTTCAGAAAAATAACATCTATGGTGATTATACGACTCTCTATTTTGGCGTTGCTTCTCACCAATCTTCCTCGGATCCGTCGAAATATAAAAATGATCTAAAAGTTGACCTGGTTTCAGTTGTGGATTGGGATACGTAATAGCTAGTCTCATTTGATCCAGTAAAGACTCAATTCATGCCCCTATTCTTCCGGAAATCGTCATGGATTACTCTGCTTTTGAGGAGAAATCGACTCTGACACTTCTTGGTCTTTTTCTCTTATCAAACCTTTCGTGGAGTTCATACATGAGACCCATTGCTCTTTCTGCTTCTCGTAAAGTTGGTTCTCTCTATTGCTTCAAACACTATCACACACCTGAGGCTATTCTCTATATCTACAAATCTAGAATCAGACAATGTATGGAGTACTGCTATCATGTTTGGGCTGGTGAATATCTGTCCCATTTGAGGGTTCTTGATAAGGTGCAGAAACGTATCTGAAATTTGATTGGCTCTATTAATTCTTCTTTACACCCTCTCTCTCATAGATGTTATGTTGCTAGTCTTAGTCTTTTCTATAAATACTATTATGGCATGTGTTCTTCGGAATTGTTTGATCTATTCCCTGCTTCTTTTGTTCCAGCTCGTTAAACTCGTTTGTCTAGTGGTCTCCATCAATTTGCTGTTTTGATATATCATTGTAATAGAGCTTCTTATTCCAGTACCTTCTGCCCTAGAACCGCAGGCTTGTGGAACTCTGTTTTCAGTCTGACTATTTTCCTCCTACCTATAGCCTTAGTACTCTCAAGATTAAGGCCAACAGACATCTCCTGTCTTTGTGATAATCATATTTGTTCTTGTTCGCTCCTTACGTCAAGTGGCTTCATGCCTTGTCTGGAGAGATTCCCATAAAAGATAAATAAATACCTGATTCAAAAGATTTAAAAAGCTCGATCCTCGGAATGGGAATAGTCAGTCAGAATGAATTTAATAAACGATTCGTTCGAAGTTCCCAAAAGTTAACAACTTCGACAAAACACAATCTAAGAAGGTTGGAAAGTGCAATAGAAAATGATAACAACCAATATAAGCTAACAGTAAAAAATAAATAAAGTAAATTCGTATGAATCAGAATGGTATAACTTTGTTGACCGGTTTTATTCTGTTGTCGGCATTCTCGCAGGAGGGACCACGTAATTGTTGCAAACATCCCTAAGTGAGAGTGGTATTATGAAATCGACTGGATTCGAACTTGGAACGCCCATGTCATCAATTTATGTCGTTATCCACTTAACAACCCTCACCTCCCCCACAGTAAGATATGTGTATATTATGTAAATAATAGCAATGCTCTGTCTTTGATAATTGTAAAAAAAATCATCAGTTCAAGACTGAATTTTTATTTTCAGTGTAATTTTCTAATCCGTTTGTAGAAGATTATTAATAATAATGAAAGAGTATTAATTACCATTTTTCGATTTAACAATATTTACTATCATTGGATTGAACAATAATAACAATTACTGTATTGAACAATTATTACCATTATCGGATTGAACTATAATTACAATTATCGGATTCCTTGTAAAATCTTATCCGCGAAAATATGAGATTGGTGAAATATAATAAATTAACACGTTGTATTTGATATTTCTATAAAATTGTATAAACAGCTTCAATACAAAATTAATACCACCATTCGTTTCTTAATAACATTTGACTCGAGAAAAGTTGTGTCTTAAATGTGACGAATTGTGTGAAAAATATAGTATTCATTTTTAATAATATTCTCTTTATGTTGTGGCATGCATGTCGTCATCTTCTTTTTTATTAAGGGTATCAAACATATTAAAACATTAACTAAAAGATAAAAGTAGAGAAAAAGACAATTATTATTATTATGATTTTATGTGATGTAATGATAGAGAGAATGTAGTGAAGATATGACGAAAATGGAGAGTAAAAGCGACAACTAGAGAGAAATAAAGTGAATCTGCAAAGTGAATGAAACCGTTTTTTCTATTAGAGATTGAGAAGAAAGAACGGGTACGTACGGGATAGATATCTAAGTAAAGTTATATGTGAAAGATTTGTGCATATATACATAATTGGTCTATGTATGTGTGGAAGTGGGAAACTGTGATCTGTGTGTAAGAAAAGGGATATACGCGAGAAAGGTGGTGTGTGTAATAAAGTCCGTACAATAGGGAATGTGAGAAGGAAAAAAGAGGTTTGATATATATATATATATATATATATATATATATATATATTATGATAATAATAATAATAATAAATATTTGTTCTTGTTTATTATCTATGTACGTATACGTTTTGTCCTTAAATAATCGGGGCTCATCAGCATAGAGATATGACTATTCACTACCGGTCATGCGATTCGAAACCCCGGATTACGAGTATTTTACAACTCAAATCAAACGGCCAATTTTAAATAGCGAATAAACTGTGATAATTTTAACACTTTATCGGCGGCTTAACGTCAGAGCGTTCCACTTTTTTAAGCTAGGAACGATGCATTTAAAGCTAGTGACGCCATGCATTGTTAATACTACACTTACAGTGCTATACTTTTTTGAGGAGCAACAAATATATATATATATATATATATATATATATATAATGTATTTTTATGTAATTATTTTTATTGGTTATTTCAGCGTTTGTTGTTTTTTCTTTGCTTACTTTTATTTCGATTATCTCACTTAACAAGTGATTAAGATCGTACATATTTCTAGACAGGCCGTCTTGGTCCAATGCTAAAAACGCTGAACCATAGACATCGATATCGAATGTTAGATCCTTGTCTAAGGTAGCCAGGCTGAACACTTATATACGTATAAAATTAATAAATATATATATATTGACAAAAAGATACGTCCTATATAATTAAGGGCGACTAATAATGGAATTTTCTTAATCACTTAGGAAGTGAGACGATCGAAATAAAAGTAAGAAAAAACCCAACGAACTCTGCAATCACCAATAAAAATAATTACATAAAGAGCATTAAATGTTTAGGTTATAAAAATCGTACATATTTCTAAACAGGACGTTTTTGTCTAGTGGTAAGTCTATAGACATTAATATTGAAGGTTCGATCCTTGTCTAAGTGACGGATGTGAGGCAGAAACACGCATGCAATTAATAAAAACATATATATATATATATATATATATATATATATATATATATACATATACATATACCGTCTGGTCTCGAACGATCGTCACGCAATTCTAGCTTGAATTTATGAACTGCGTTCGATCCCATGCGACTGCTTACAAAACTACTACTGCACTGATGAGGGCAAAAAATCAGAAACGATATCGTCTGGAGGTAATAAACAATTTAATATATATATATATATATATATATATATATATATATATATATATATATATATAAGGCAGGGTCGAAAGAAATGTTTGCACCGGTGATTATGTGATTCCGTGTTACTTTATTTTATTATATTAATATAATAAAATAAAGTAACACGGAATCACATGATCACCGGTGCAAACATTTCTTTCGACTCTGCCTCATTCAAGCATCATGTTGAATAGAAAAACAAGTTTTGTGAAATGATGTAAATCTGTCCTTCATTAAATGAAAATTATTACATGCAACATAGCTGAAGCCTAACACTATTAAGCTATTACAATTGCTTTATGTTATAATATTTATATTTGAATATAACAATGCTAAATAGAAATAGAAATAGAAATACACACACACACACACACACATATATATATATATATATATATATATATATATATATATCAAGATATAGAGATAGATAAGAAAAGAAACAGACATACAGTAGACTGACAGGGAGAAGCTAAGCTGTGTATTGAGACATAAAAGTAGATATATGGAGGGAGTTGTACTTAACAAAAAGCGTGAGTTTGTGTATAAAATGAATAATTTATGTGTCTGAAAAAAGATATAATTGGAGGGCGAGGAGAGGAGATAAGACGTGTATTTAGAGATCAATAGAGAGAGACAATGTGTATGTTTATCCTTGTGTGCGTGTTTTTGTGAATATCAATGACAATCATAACAGCTGTGTTTGACATGAAGTCTTTGAGGCTTATCATAAAAGACATTACAACAACAATAACTTTCTCTCGTTCCAATGTATGAACATGTCTGCCAGAATACTTCTTTCAAATGCATCTCTCATTATAGATAGGGGAATTGTTGAGCGTTTGACAACTAGCAATAATCCGCAGGGCAGAGGGTGTTCGTCTATTATTTCAGACCTGAATTGCTGATTAAGCAAATGCCAATTAGAAAAGTTAGTTTGGGTTGTTTTAGTACTTTTGGCTGTACGGCATATACATTTTTGTTTGTCATTTAATGTCGAATTCAGTCAGTTTGGTAAATTGTTTATGGTTCAGGATCTTTACATTTTGAGATTGTTTCATAGATAGATTATTTGCGCATAAATAACCTGCAAATACTACATATTATTTAATCCATAGATGACATAATCACGTTGACACATCGGTTCTTTGAGATTACTGAAGTTAAGCAACGTTGAACGTGGCAAGTACAAAATAGGTGACTCTTTGAGAATACCAGGTGCTGTATGTAGCATTAAGAGGGCATGCCTTCCATCAGGTTCTGTCATGCGCACAAAATTTTATGACAGATAGAAAATCTGCCTGACTCCCCGACGACGTCCCTTGACGTTATGGGATATGGATGGACAGATCGATAGATGGAATTAACCTGGTACTATCACTTCCGGTGAAAGTGGACCCGTGAGTAATGATAAATAAGAGGGAACCAATTCCTACCAAATTACTAATCTACAACGGACTGTCCTGAGCCGTTCGTTTTGATCTGCTCAGTGATTATATCGATTTCATATTTCAGATGAACTTTTTCTATAATATCGTTTGCCAATGATCCATTGATTCCTAATTCAGATTCCAAATGAACTATTTTTCAAGGATCAATTAGCTATAATTTAAGATATTTTTGCTGATAATCTAGAAAACTACTCAGAGATATACAATCTTAAATTTAAGCGAAGACACATGAAAATGACTGCATACATTTTTGTTTTATAATAGGTGGATTTTAACGTAACTATGAAACAAATATATTTTAGGAATAAAACTTTCTGAATTAGGTGACACATCTTTTATTTTCTTGTTGGTTATATAACATAACATATATTTTGGAAAAAAGGCTTGTGCCTGTAACTCCCGTTCCTTTTGGTATTGTTCACTATACCGGTTCGAGCACAGGTCTGACTGAATATTGTCTGTGAAGCCAATGTGTGTCCAACTTGCACTTAAAGTCGTTTATGTCTGTTGCGTCGATGACCTAGTCTGTCAGAGAATTCCAATTGTTCACAACCAAAGGTATATTTTCTGATGTTTAGCCTACTATGCTTCTTTTACAGTTTCAGGTTGTGACCTCTTGTTCCGGTGATTTTGCTATGGGGTAACAGTCCATCCTGGTCCATGTTGTGTTTGCTTGTAAGGATCTGGAACGTCTGGATCATTTTTCCACGTTCCCTTCTATGGTACATGGACGGGAGCTCCATGTGTCTCAGTCTATCTTCGTATAGAAGGTAGATGTATTACTTACCAGCATTTCTCTGTTTCATGTTTCACTACATTGTCTGTTTACTAAAATACAATCAAACAATATCTTAAGTGGCATTTTGTCAGGTTTGAACTCGTCATCATAGAACACTAACAGTATGCTGTAATATATTAAGTCTGCTGAATTACTTTAAAGTCGAATCCAGATTGATGATATTGTTAGTAATATAAATGTTTTTTTTCGATATGAGAAGGCATAGTGTTAATGAAATTACATTTTGTTTAAAAAACAGTGTAATACATATACGCATAATCGAGCGCCTATCTCCATCACGACTATATTGTGTTATTACTATAATCACTTTATCTTGACAATAACCTGTCTATAATTACGGCGGAGGGGACGCTGGACGTTGGCGGTTCGCTGACAACGTGTCGGCGTGTAGAGAGAAGAAAATAATAATTACAATTCAGATTCTCAGATTCCTTGAAAAAGATCGGTCACGATCGAAATATTTGATTTATCGTATGAAAAAGAACGAAATTATAACATCCTTATCCATTTATAAAAAAAAGCTTATTTCATTTTAACGATGCATATTAATGTAAAATACAACTTTTTAATTATATATGTATATATATATATATATATATATATATATATATATGTATATATATATATATATATAAAATATGAGACTAAAAAGTATACTTTTTGAGGATATAACCTATAGTGAAATAGTTTAAGCTCAATATACGAAATAGAGCAATTATAACGATAAATGAAAGAAGATAGATAAATATGTACGAATAACAAATCTATTTTAACTCAGATTGTTCAATGCAAAGTGTACTGTGTATAAACATGTTTATTTTTCATTCTTTAAGCCAAGGCTTTTTAAAGATCAAAATCTTATCATCAGAGGAATTACTTGGATGTATAAGTTGGCAGTGGAAAAACCAAAATTCAAAATTTCAAAAACTATAAAGTAATGGAGAGTAAGAGTGTGCGTGTAAAAATATGGAGTCTATCCAGTTAGTGAATGTCTGTAGATAAAGTGTCTGGTGAAAGGGGGATTAAAAGATAGAAAAAATGGTTTCGTGAAGGCAGCGTTGAAAATGTTCAAAAATGAAGTAAATCCAATAGAAAGATGTTTAGTTCAATCGTAAATGGAACGCACTAATTCGTATTGTGTACTTAGTTAGAATATTACACATTAAATTTTGAATGAAATTATAGTGTTAAATATTCGGGGATAATAAATCTATCATAGAGTTATCGTAGATTATCTGTGTTTTAAACTTATATAAGGATTAACCGATGAATTGCATGTGAAGATTTTGTCTGTGCGGCAATTTTGTGAGATTTGAACGTAAGGATACGAATTAGCTGGAAATTATCTCTGAATTAAGGACTATCAAATAATAAGGAAAAAAGGAAGAACAAACTGTTAATTATAAACTATAGTGCAAACAATCCTCACAATGATTATTGTCAATATTTTGTTCTTTTTGGGGAGATGTGTGTTCTTGACACATATATATTTGGAATAAGATACTGGCTGTAAAGAGGTAAAAGTGTCATCAGAGGTAATTTCAGGGCTTTAGTGGTTTATTGGAAAGCTATAGTTGTTAATTAGATGAGCTAATTAGTAAAATATGGCTAGTAAGTTTTAGGACTTTCTCGAGCTAAATTAGGCATTATCTTCACAGTATTAATGTGTACAACATATATGGTCTAACTAATGGCTAACAGTAGTAAATCATAAATTATTAATAATTATAATAATCTGAATCAAATTTAATTAAACATAAATGAGTCTGATGAAATACAAATAATTAGTAAAATATTTTAATAAGTAATACTACCGACTTACTATTAAACCTTCTTAAACCAAGTGATTTATAGTTAAGTAATAAAATACCATTACTAATGTAGGTATCTTTTGCATTAGAACCCGCACTAAAAGTGCCTCGACATCGGTGCTTTTCGGATGTTTTCGTTAAACGCCGGACAGTGCCGAATGAAAAATCCGTTGACTTACCTAAGTCTTAAAAAATACAAACGATGCGTGATTTACAAGCGGGGGAAAAAGGGCCATAAATTGTGTATGAAATAAATATTTATTTTTTCAACGAAGATTCAAATAAGTGTTTTAATTACAAAGTTACTTTCTTTTACGTTTTGTTAATATTAAACATGACATAAAATAAATAACAGTGATAATAACAGTAAAAAGTTAATCGAGTAAATGTTGTTTTACATTTGTTTACGAAATTTCTTTTTTTTCCTTTTTTTACTGATTGTTTTTGTTGATTTCGTTAGGGTTTAGGTTTAGGGCAGGGTTAGGAATTAGGGTTAAGGCAGTGTTAAGAAATAAGGTTAGGAATTAGTATTAGGAAAGGGTTAGGAATTAGGGTTAGGGCAGGGTTAGGAATTAGGATAAGGGCAGGCTTGTTTGCAGACGCAAAACAACAAGAAGATGGGTAGAGGAATTTGAAGGAATCATTTCAACCGTGTTGTGTTCAGCAAGCTGCGTCTGCTTATTTGTCTCGCTTCGGGGCTTTCAGCGTTTAACGTAAACCGCTAGAAAGCGTCAAAACCGAAGGACTTTTAGCGTGGGTCCTACTGTAAAAACTTACCCCAATATAAATATTCTGTCAAATCATACATATAATACTAAAATCTAAACCACTTTGTTTTTTTAGTACATTATTAAGAAATGTTCTTGTACTAATTTCTGTTCAATTACGTCTTGTCTATCTATACTTAAAATATTCTTAGATTACTCTCGTTTATATGTAGGTTAAGAGATAAACATATTTACTGTACTTCTTATATCAGTCCTTTAATAACAACTCATTTAGTTAATTTGATTCAATTGGAAACATGTATATTTTGTTTTCTCCCGCCTTAGATATTTAAATATACACTTTTTTGAAAATAACTTCAAATCTTTTTATTTAAGTCGTTATGTTTTCGTATTTATATATCTTTAAATAATTTATTTTGAAGGGTATTTTCAAACATTTTTTAGTTATTGGGGGAGACAACCAATCGGTTTTAATAAGGCGATTGTCGCCCTTGGATGTATTATTAGATCTCATATGCTGTTCTCCGGTCGATGATCGAGGCAATTTATCCGCGATGTGGCTTTGATGGCATTAAATATACATTTCAAATAGTTATTTACTATATTCACCTTTTCTGTGAATTAATGCAATCTCATACAGGTAGTTATGTACTTATTCGTTATCTTAAACCGATCTAAAAGTATAGTTCATCATATTAATAAAAAAGTAGATCAAGGCTTAGGGTTAGAGTTAGGGTTAGGGTTATTCTTATCTATTTCTATCTATTTATTGACTGTGTAACATTTACCTGTAAAGACCGTTCATCATGACCATAAATGTATTAGGCTATGTATTTGTTAATATATACATTTTCCCTTAACCACGATAATATAATTTCATACGTAGTAAAGAGTTTTGATTGAACTCCCTAAAATTTAAAATTTTCAATACGTATACTTAGCTCTCTTTAAGTCCTTATGTTTTCGTATCTTTATATTTTGAAATAATTTCTGTTTAAATTAACACAAAGATGTATACCTTATATAATTATTATTTATATATAACTAAATAAAATGTATTAATTCAACCAATGAACATTTAATTTTTCTATCATTTTCACTTGAGTAATATTGTACGTATATTTTCATGTCTATGTACAGTAAAAGAGTATGGTTGTCTGAATGGTTAGTAAAATTAATGTTTTTCCCTGAGGAATCTAAGTTACTTGTTTTGTGTTTTTTCTTTGCTGCCTTGTAATATATTTTCCTGAGGCGCACTTTGTGTTTCTGAAGAACATATAACCAAAAGATCTGGAATTTACATATTAATTTTGGTTGTTCGTCTATAGGTGAAACGGCCCGTCAAATTCACAAAAATGAATAAAAACTTGGTCACGGAAATTTAGCTGAATTCTCTTTATCAATTGTTGTTAAATGTTAGCAATCATCGAGCTTTTACCTTCAAAATGTTAGTCTATAAAAATAAAATGTACATGCACAAACATATATTCTCACATCTCTCGCTCTATATATAATTATTTTAATAAAAAATATTTAATTACACTGGTCAACAAATTTTTATTTTTTTTCTTTGGCAGACCATCTAGGAGTGTTTTCTGGGGTTTTGAAGGTCGCTGATTACGAATATAACATTGGTTTTGCCAGATTGGTTCTAGTTTAGAAGATACTGATAGCCCCAAATAAGCCTAAACTGCTAAAATTCTCCCTGAAATACTTCAATATAGAAGCAGTAAATAATAATTTTCTGATATTATTGAATCATTATAATGATTATGTATATATTGAAGTATTTCAGGGAGAATTTTTATATAATTATTTATATAGGGAGAATTTTTATATAATTATATACTGTAATTACTTAATAACATGTATCATAAATATAGTTGCAGTATAAATTAAACAGTAATTAAGAATTTTCTTTTTAATTCCACAGTTGAAAATGAGTTCCAGAAAGAAAATGAGTTCTTCTAGAAGATGTTGCAGATATGAACCGGATGTCTTTTGTTACATCTGTGGACAGTATATGATGGCACAACAAAAGAGGAATATTACAGACTTTGTCAAGAGGGCGTACAAAGCATACTTCGATACGATACTTAGTGACCAAGACAAGTCTTGGGCCCCACATATGGTGTGCAAAACCTGTGTAGAAAGTCTCCGCGGTTGGACCAACGGTAAGCTGAAGTTGAAGTTTGCTGTACCAATGGTGTGGAGAGAGCCCAACAATCATTTTGATGACTGCTACTTCTGTCTCAATGACATGACGGGGTTTAACAAGCACAAGAAAGCAAATTGGCAGTATCCGAGCCTGGATTCTGCTATCCGTCCTGTTGCGCACTCTGAGGATGTACCTGTGCCTGTTTTCACCAGTTTGCCTGAAATCGATGAAACCGAAGAGATTCCAGCTGATCTTTCAATATCAAGTGATGATAGCTGTAGTGACTATGAAGAACCCTCAAATGGCCCTCAGCTTTTCAATCAATCTGAACTTAATGACCTAGTGCGAGACCTTTGTTTGTCGAAGGAGCAGTCTGAAGTTCTTGCATCACGACTCCAAGAGAAAAACATTCTTGATTCTGGCACAAAAGTAACATACTATAGGACAAGGGAAGGCAGCTTGCTTCGTTTCTTTTCTAAAGAAGACGACCTGGTCTTTTGTAATGACGTTTCTGCACTTCTTAACTGCATGGGGATCTCATCATATGACCCAGCAGATTGGCGTCTCTTCATAGATAGCTCGAAAGCAAGTCTAAAAATTGTACTTTTGCACAATGGCAATAAGTTTGCTCCTGTACCAATTGGCCATTCTACCAAGATGAAAGAAGAGTATGATGCTATCAAATTTGTTCTTGAAAAGCTGAATTACAACACTCATAAATGGCTGATTTGTGTGGACTTGAAAATGGTGAATTTTCTGCTTGGTCAGCAAAGTGGGTACACAAAGTATCCCTGCTTTCTTTGTTTGTGGGATAGCAGAGCAAGAATCCAGCACTGGAGAAGGGAGAACTGGCAAGAACGAGAAAGTCTCAAAGTCGGCACAGCCAACGTCATCAATGAGCCTTTGGTACCCAGGGATAGAATCATCTTCCCTCCATTGCACATAAAACTAGGGCTCATGAAGCAGTTTGTTAAAGCGTTGAACAATGGTGGGGATTGCTTCAAGTACATATGCAGGCAATTTCCAGGTCTTTCCATCGAAAAAGCTAAAGGTGGCATCTTCGATGGACCTCAGATTCGAACGCTCATGAGGGATTCTGACTTCACTAATCATATAAACACGGTTGAGTTAAATGCTTGGGTGTCCTTCACAGATGTAGTGACAAACTTTTTGGGAAATCACAAAGCTGACAATTACAAGCAATTGGTCCGTAAGATGCTTACTGCATACGGAAAACTAGGGGCAAATATGAGCATTAAAGTTCATTTCTTGTTTAGCCACCTCGACAGATTTCCTGGTAATCTTGGTGATTACAGTGAGGAGCAGGGAGAGAGATTCCATCAAGACATCAAAACAATGGAAGAGAGGTATCAAGGCAAATGGGATGAGCACATGATGGCAGACTACTGCTGGAACCTTTTGAGAGACTGCCCAAAAGTTGCTCACAAGCGAAAATCGTATAAACGTCAATTTTAGTTTTGTGAATAAAATATTGTTTTGTGTGTTCATTGTAACTAAGAATCTAGTGTATAATGCTTTGCATTAATTTATGATATATAACTGATTATGTAAATGTATTTTTTCACTTGGAGAATTAAAATTCAGCAAATTTTTAGCAAATTTTTTGTATATCCTCGAAACTATGAAAAGTGTTCAGTTATAGGATAAATGAAATGATGTTATATCTAACTTAACTTGTTAGATTAAGATTTTACACTGTATTTGTGGTTTAAGATCATCATAAAAATCAATATCTGACATTTATGCACTATTTAGCCGTTTTTTGTACGTTTAGCTATGGTCGCGAATGGGTGATTTCAGACAAACGACCCCCTTGTGATAACTCAAAAACTAGAGCCAATTTGAAAAAACTAATGTCAGATTCGGATTCAGCGCCCTTGAAAACCCCAGAAACCAGTGTTACTTTGCCTGCCAAAAATATTGTGTTGACCAGTGTTATCTACAGTATATATATATATATATATATATATATATATATATATATATATATATATCATAATTTCGCTACGTCTAGCCCCGATGATGAGCCTTACATCGCGAAACACATGGGGAATCATATAGTATAAATACACACGCTCCTATATAGGGAAACTCCCTTAACATTTAGGTAAATGCTTCATCGTAAAAATATATTTTAATACGTTTAACTATCAATATTGCAAAAAGAAAGAAATACGATATATGCGATATACCCTTTTTTACTGTTAACGAGTTTACGTGGCTTCAGTCACTAATGTGCAGCTTTCGCTATGTTTTTTTTTTACTTAGTTCGCCCAAAACAAAGCAACTTGGCATTGTAGACGTAAGGGGCTACTGAGAATGAGAGTGAAAGTTTTGGGAGGTCATCCTATAGTGGGTTCTGTGCAGTGAGATATATGCTCACATTAGTTTAAAATTTCTTCATGTCGGTACATTCGGGGAAACAGGGAGCAGGGAAGGAGTTGTACAGGTCGGCAGCTCGAGGCAAGAAGCTATTGGAGAAGAAGGCTCTCCGGCATCTGGGGATCGTCGAGTGTATTTACGTCTAGGCTGCACCAGAGCAGCAAGTTCATCTCGGCACAATCCATTAGAGTACACACTGTATGCAACATTGCGGCGATAGGACAAGGGCTGGAGCTTGGTGGATCGTGAGGGACATATTTTATTAGCGATTCTTTTTTGACCTTGTCTAAGAAGGAAAGACTGGGGGATGGTGCACGAGCCCAGATGTGACAACAATACTTCATGCATGTTTGGATGGTGGCTTTATAGAAATATAGGATACTGTCAGGTGTGAGAAGTTTTCTAGCACGGTAGCGGTAGTCAACTTTTTAACACGTGTCTGGTAACGCTGATGAGCCATATACAGCAAAACATGTGTTCCTGAATATATATATATAGAGAGAGAGAGAGAGAGGGAGAGAGAGAGAGAGAGGGAGAGAGAGAAAGAAATGAAAAAGGAAAACCAAAATAATATTTATGTATTCATCAACTTAAATAAATATATATATATATATATATATATATATATATATATATATATATATATATATATGTGTGTGTGGGGGGGTGACAATATGGATGCCACAAAAGTTGAGGCCTGGACAGAAGTAACACATGACTCATAAACACGCACAAAATGAAAATACGGGAGTAGTCAATTTCTATTGTTAAAGGCCGAAGTCTTATCGGTGACTAAGACAAAGGAGATAATATATTTAGGAGTGACAGTGTTTTACGATATCTTTGACGACAACAAGGTTGGTTTTACGAAAGGGGACGGTTTTACAGAAAAAGTTGGCGAGGTTGGGACTCGGGAAGAAGAGATTCGGTTTAGTGTCAGCTTCAAGGGAGAGTAGATCTAGCCGACCAAATGATGAAATGGACTGAATAACCTAGTGGCGGTGGTTGCCTCGACAGACGAATGATAGGAGTTTAAAATAAACTTCTTTCGAGAGCAGGTCGCAAACGAAGCTCGGCAAAGGTTTAGCAAGTGATGAGATGAGCTGATGACTTGAGTAACGACAATGGGGGTCTCGATAGTCCGCGACGGTGTCACACACTCATAGTTCAAATTAATTTATACACAATGTATATGTGTTAGTGTTCTTTCTCGAGAGTAGTGTTTCTTTTATTCAACTTGTGGACAAGTGCTGTGTCTTTTACGATTCGTCAGTGGATAGACGACTTGGCTAGACGATGAAGACAAGAAGCAGGCCACGGACACACAACGTTGGGGTTTAAGGTCGTCGGGTGGGGCAGCACATAGTTCTACATATAAATATACATATATATATATATATATAAAATGTTATATATATATATATATATATATATATAAAATGTTATGAATATATATATATATATATATATATATATATATATATATATATATTAAAATATTAAAAATATGTAAAACTGCATAATCAAACTAGGCTTGAATCGAGGAGGAAATGTAATTTACATATTCTCAATATTCTCCCCCATTACTTAAGGATTGGTTGGCATTTTCATCGGGCTTCTACTCAATTTAATTTGTAATCGATTGTCTTTTCTGTATTTCTATGTTGTCAGCCATTTGGAAGTCCCCAAAGGTGCTGTTTTTGTCAATTTCTTGACGTCTTCAATTATTAACCTGAGTTGGTTTTCCATGCGTGATATTTGATAAGAGAGACAATTTTTTTACTATGGATAAGAATCTCCGGTCAGATCGAGTGAATAATATGCGGACGCCATTTCCCCATTGTTAAACATGGCGTCCAAGGATTGCATTACCGATTTATCATTTTTTTTCCAATGGCATCAAGTGTTTACCGTTGGGGTCGATTAGATGGTTTCGTTGTGCATCCTACCATATGCTAAACAACAGCATCACATTCCTTTAATAGAATTAAGAAACAGGACGGAAATTCACAAAATGCCAGAGATATATCTGTTTACGCACGATCACTTATACATGTACGGCTGAATAATGTCCTGTGGACACGCGCTCTTATTCACACCCTCATTATCACTTGAATGCGTCTCTCCCTCTCTGTATATACATATACATATACATGTCAGTGACGGTTCGGATGTATATATATATATATATATATATATATATTAGTATTATATATATATACGTATATATATACGTATATATGTGTATATATATATTGTATACTAATACATATATATATACGTATATACAGGGTGACCCCCAAAACACGGGCCCCAAATCTAATTAGGCCCCGTTTCTTAGTGTTTCGTCCGAATTAAATGAATGTTGGGGCATAACTAGTTCATTATATTCACAACATCATATCGAAACACTAGGGTCTTTGGCCTTTTTTTCTCCGTTCTACAGCATGTGTTCTAGATGGACTCCTTTTAGCTCCGTGCATTTCTTGAGGCGCAGAACGAAGTTGTCCATGACGTTCTTACAGACTGAATTGGGAATGGCTTCCTAGAGTTCCGCGATGGTTCTGGGTGTCCTTGCGTACATTTTGTCCTTAAGATAGCCCCAAAGGAAATAATCTAGGGGGCTTAGGTCCGGGCATGGGGTGGCCACTCAAAATTAGTCTTGAGACTGATCACTCAACCTCCGAAGTTCTCTTTCAGCCAATCTCAGGACAGGTTTGAGGTGTGAGAACTTTCTCCGTCTTGCTGGAACCAGCAATTGCTCATGAGCGACGGGTAGAGAGTCTGGAGCTCACTCTTGAAGGTTTTGAGGACCTCCACATACAGCTCCTTAGTGACTGTCACTGCTGCGCCAGATTCTTCGATGAAGATTGGTCCGATGATGCCTCTGCCCGAGATTGCAGCCCAAACCGTGCAATTAGGAGAGTGCAGGGGCTTGGTGGCTACTTCATTGGGTCCAGAAGTAATTTGTCTTGGGGTTTGCCTTTCCGTCAAGATGGAAGTGGGCTTCATCTGAGGTCCAAAAGAAGGTTAAGGAAATCTGGTGTCTCCTCGATCTTATCGAACATCTTGACTGCCATAGCGCTCCTCTGCTTCTTGTCTGAGGCTGTAAGGGTCTGCAGCGTCTGTATTCTGTATGGGTAAGCCCTGATATTGTTCACCAGCACTCTCCTGCATGTCTCACGGGAGATACCGAGGGACTGACTTCGCTTACGCACAGAGCGTTTCAGACTCTCCTGGAGAGACTCTCTCACACTTTCGACCAGCTCAGCTGTCCGCTTTTTGTGACGTGCCGAGTGGCTTGGATGGTTCTCACTGGCAGCGTTGAGGTTCTCCACGGTCCTATATATCTCGAAGTGGTCCACCCAGTTCAAAATTCTGCTTTTGGGGGGAGCATTTTCACATCCGAACTGATGCATGAAACTGTCCTGGGTTTTCTCAAACGAGCCTGTCTTGCAGTAAAATTTAACACACTGTATTCTTTATCCCAGCTCGCATTGATATCTTTGTGTACTCATGGTCGTTGATTCTGCCATGTCCTGTAAAATAAGGGTAATCGGTGGATAAATAAAGGAGATATCACATAAAGTGTACACGGGGCCCGTTTTTTAGTCACCCTGTATATGTATACATATATATATATATTGTATCCTAATACATATATATATATATACGTATATATATGTATATATACATTGTATACTAATACATATATATATATAAAAAATACAAAAACATAGATATCATATATATATATATAATGTTTATTTATAAATAATTATTCTAAGCTCTCGCAAGCAAGAGCACTAGTAAAGTTTACTAGTTGACAACAAACCGCCATTTTGCGTAATACATAACTCTCGACTCGCCTATTTAGTCATCTCGACTGTTTGCTGAATATCCGCCGTGGTGGCGAATTGGTACACGCCTCGGCTACTGAGGCAAACATGACTTTTGTTTTAGGGTTTCAGGCGTGTTGCCGCAGAGATTGTCTACTCCCATATTGTAGATTGAACGTTTCGTATCAAACACATGTTATATTAGTTTATTTATTTTAAAATAATATTTATTTATATATAACTAGCAGGGCTACCCGGCGTTACTCGGGGTCATAAAAACATATAATTGAAGAATAATCGCGTGTGTAACATCTTTATATTAAAACTTCTATTTCTCTCCCTCTCTCTATAGCTGTCTCTTTATCTTTCTACCTTTCTATTCCCTAATCGCCCCATTTCACCGCTACTTTCTAATTTTGCCTTTTGCGAAAGCTGTTTCTTCCCCACCATTCCTCCTACGTTGACCAAGGCAATAGTACGGCATATTTCTATAAAAAGTACCACCTCTGTCTGCGCCTTCTATATAGGTGCTTATCTCCGCCGCGGTGTTCATACTATATACGTATCTATCGCCACCCCGGAGCGCATACTATATACGTACCTATCGCCGCCCAAGTGAACATACTATATACATACCTATCGCCGCCCCGGTGCTTATACTATATAAGTACCTATCGCCGGCTGGGTGCAGATACTATATAAGTACTAATGGGCGCCCCGGTGCAAATGCTAAATACGTACCTATCGCCGCCACAGTGCGAATGCTAAATACGTACCTATTGCCGCCCGGTGTGCATACTACATAAGTACTTATCGTTGCCCAGTGTGAATACTAAACATGTACATATCGCCGCCCGAGTGCAATTGCTAAATACGTACCTAACCCCGGCACAATGCGAATGCCAAATATGTACATATCGCCGCCCCGGTGCGAATGCTAAATACGTACCTATCCCCGCCCCGGTACGCGTGCTATATACGTGGATATCACCACCCCGGTGTGCGTGCTATATGCGTACCGATCGCCTCCCCGGAGTGCTTGCTAAATAAATACTTATCACCGCCCCGGTGCACATGCTATATACGTACTTATTGCCCCACATGTGCACATGCAATATACATACCTATCGCCACCCCGAATGCTAAATACGTACCTACTGCCGCCCCGGTGCGCGTGATATATACGTACCTATACCATCCCTTGTGCTCGTGCTATATACGTAACGATCGCCGCTCAGAGGCGCATGCTAAATACATACTTATCACCGCCCCGGTGCACATGCTATATACGTACTTATTGCCATCCATGTGCCCATGCAATATACATACCTATCACCACTCCTAATGCTAAATACGTACTTAACGCCGCTCCGGTGCGAATGCTAAATACGTACCTTTCGCCGCCCCGGTGCGCGTAATATATACGTACCTATCACCGCTCTTGTGCGCGTGCTATATACGTAACGATCGCCGCCCCGGAGCGCATACTAAATACATACCTAGCACCGCCCCGTTGCGCATGCTATATACGTACTTATTGCGGCCCATGTGCACATGCTATATAGCTACTATCGCCACCCCTGAATGCTAAATACGTCTTTAATGCCGCTCCGGTGCCAATGCTAAATACGTACCTTTCGCCGCCCTTGTGCGCGTGCTATATACGTAACTATCGCCGCCCCGGAGCGCATGTTAAATACATACCTAGCACCGCCCCGGTGCGCATGCTATATACGTACTTATTGCGTCCCATGTGCACTTTCTATATAGTTACTATCGCCACCCCTGAATGCTAAATACGTACATAATGCCGCCCCGGGGCGAATGCTAAATACGTACCTTTCGCCGCCCCGGTGCGCGTAATATATACGTACCTATCATCGCCCTTGTGCGCGTGCTATATACGTAACGATCGCCGCCCCGGAGCGCATACTAAATACATACCTAGCACCGACCCGGTGCGCATGCTATATACGTACTTATTGCGGCCCATGTGCACATGCTATATAGCTACTATCGCCTCCCCTGAATGCTAAATACGTACCTATTGCCGACCCGGTGCGAATGCTAAATACATACCTATCGCCGCCCGGGTGCGAATGCTAAATACGTACCTTTTGCCGCCCAGGTGCACGTGCTATAAACGTACCTATCGTCGCCTCGGTGCGCGCTAAATACGTACTGATCGCCGCCCCGCATACTATATACTTATCTATCTTTTCAAGGGTTCACATACTATATATGTGCCTATCTCCAGCCCAGTTCTCATACCTAAGGCCTCATATTAGTGCGCCTCTGTCGTGGCAAAAAAAATAATCAGTGTTTATTCATGTATTGTCACTATCATGAATATAAATATTTTTAGTTAAAAACAGAAAAAAGAAATTTTTTTCCCCCATCCCTAAGAATTTTTGTTTTGCATCCTCCCCCATACTTAGAAAAAATTTTAATCTAAAAGAAAAAAAAAAGAAAATTTTTTTACCCCTCTCGAATTTTTTATTTATTTTCGAGGGGAAAATAGAAATATTTTTTGTTTAAAAAAGAAAAAAAAAGTTTTTACCGCCCCCTCCGAAAATTTTTTTTTTTATCCTCTTTCATAGATAAATATTTTTGATGAAGAAGAAAAAGAAAAAAAAAATTTTGCCGCCCCCCAAAAAGTATTTTTTTACGCTCCCCCATTCATAGAAATATTTTTGATAAAAAAGGAAAAAAAAAGAAATAAATGAATAAAAAATTTTACCCCCCACCCCAAAAAATTTTTTTCCATCCTACCCCATACATATAAATATTTTTGATAAAAAAGGAAAAAAAAAAATGCCACCCTACTCCGACAAAAAATATTTTTAGCCCCCCCCCCACAAACAATTTTGTTTTCATCCTTCGCCATACAGTCCACTCTACTGCTTCCTGGATGGCCGACATGTTTGCTATTTAGATGTTAATTTACTTCCTATTTCTAGACAATGCGTGCTGGCGCATTTGTATGCGCCTCGCCTACTGATTCAAGCATAAGTTTTGTATAGGGATTCAAGCCGTGTAGGGTTACGGTTAGGGTGTAGCCGGCAGAGATTGTCTCCTTCCATACTGGTGATTGCAGGTTTAGCATAAAACCCATATGTATATGGGTTTCTTCAGAAAATAATATTCATCAATAAGTATATATATATATATATATATATATATATATATATATATATATATATACATATGTGGATATATATATATAAATATAGGTATATATGTATTTATATATGTATTTATATATATATATATGTATATATATATATAAATACATATATATATATATAAATACATATATATAAATATATCTATATATATACATATATACATTTATATATATATATATATATATATATATATAAATATATACACACATATATATATATATATGATAAAGAATGAAAAAAGTGTCCCGACATAATAGAAACATACATACATATACACACACATCTCTCTCTCTCTCTCTCTCTCTCTCTCTCTATATATATATATATATATATATATATATATATATATATATATATATATATATATGGCTAGCACACTTGTTTACAGTAAAAGTTCATCCATACCAGTTATAATGTCCGATTTTGGGCACACCGTTTACATAGCCACCCCGGATAATGTTTAAACGAGTTATGCAGATATGCAATTACGAGCTTACTGACTTCATTCTACCTCCGTTTGACACTTGCGTAATCGGTTGCTACCATAAAATTTGATGTGGCAAAGTAAATGAGTCTTTGATAGACAGGCTATTTAACATGAACTACACACATAGTCACGCTGAAATATATCGAGGACGTTCGGGTGGATTACTTGATTCGCTTTGATTAAAAATGTCTGCAACAGTAAGAGACATGCATATACTAAACTGATCGCTTCTGATATATCTTTTCTCAATCTTCTACGTGTATCTTAAAGGTTTTCATATTGTCTACCTCTGTAAACCTCACCATATATATAATTATACATATATATATATATATATATATATATATATATATATATATATATATATATATATATATATATTTCATGAAAAATGCCAGTATACTGAAATAATATACCCTTAATAGGGTTAAGGTGAAAATTCATATACACTAAATGTACAAAAGCAAGGAAATTCCCAATTTTTTACACTTTCATTGTCATTAAGGGTATGCGAGCAAAACAGGGCTAGGTTTATTTCTGGTAGGATTTTTTCTTATAAAAAGTATAAACATTGTTACTCTTTAAGCACTGTTAATATAAGCATTGCCAATAAACATTTTAACTGGTATTTTACTTACATTTATAGTATCCTTATCAATCACGCCCGAGTGGAACCATTATTCATACGACACTAACAGCATTGTTATGTATTAAGGTAAATGAAGGTATCCTTGTTGTATATCAGTCTATTTCATGTTTCACACTTTAATTTATTAGAATTAACAACGTTCACCATTTTGTTTAATATATAAACGATTTTTACTGTATTTTGTCAACAATACAATACATTTTTTACAATTCAGATTAAAGATCCTCAAACTCGAATATTAAATCTTATAAATTAAAAAATGTGAACTGTAAACCTTGGTATTTTAAATCTCTCTGAAATTTTCTTTTTTTCTGAACTAAAAACTACTCTACGGCTAAAATATGACAAATATAGGCAATAGAATGGCACTTTATTTCGGTTCTTACTTTGTAACCTTGCTTAGGGGTTCAACACGTAGCCTACAGCCAAAGTCTAAGTTCTAACTGGATCGACCTAGGCCCAGTCGATATTAAATAGCTTCCATAAGTACATAAATCGATCAGAACATTTGTCAATAAAAGAAGACGATGAGTTCGAGCCGAATTCCCTTCGGCAAAGGCCAAGAGATTTTGTATAAACGATTAATTATTTACGATGAAAAACAATTCCTACCAGTAAAATACATAGCCTGTTGTGCTCGCATACCCTTAATGTGTATATGAATTTTCATCTTAAACCTATTAAGGGCATATGATTTCAGTATAATGGCATTTTTTATGGAATGTCACTACTTTTGTAAAGGCTAGTCCTCAATAGAATGGTCGCCCCATTTCACCGCTACTTTCTAATGTTGCCTATTGCGAAAGCTGTTTCTTCCCCACCATTCCTCCTACGTTGCCCAAGGAAATAATATGACATATTTCTATAAAAAGTACCACCTCTGTCTGCGCCTTCTATATAGGTACTTATCTCAGCCCCGGTGTTCATACTATATACTTAACTATCGCCGCCCCAGTGCAGATAATATATAGGTACCTATCGCCGCCTGGGTGCAAATACTTTATAAGTACCTATCGCCGCCCTGTTCAGAAGCTGAATACGTACCTATCGCCGCCCCGGTGCGAATGCTGAATACATATCTATCGCCACCCCGGTGAGAATGCTAAATACGTACCTATCACTGCCCCGGTGCTAATGCTAAATATGTACCTATCGCCGCCCCGGTGCGAATGCTAAATACGTACCTATTGCCGCCCCGGTGTGAAAACTACATAAGTACTTACCGCTGCTCCAGTGCGAATACTAAATATGCATATATCGCCGCCCCGGTGCGAATGCTAAATACGTACATATCGCCGCCCCGGTGCGAATGCTAAATACGTACCTATCGCCGCTTTGGTGCAAATGCTAAATACGTACCTTTCTGCCGCCGCGCTGTGCGTTCTATATACGTACCGATTGCCGCCCCGGAGCGAATGCTAAATACATACCTATCACCGCCCCGGTACGCATGCTATATGCGTACTTAGTGCCGCCTATGTGCACAAGATGTATACGTAACGATCGCTACCCCTGCTAAATACATGCTTATCGCCGCTCTGGTGCAAATGCTAAATACATACCTATCGCCGCCCAGTTCGAATGCTAAATACGTACCTATCGCAGCCCCGGTGCGAATGCTAAATACGTACCTATCACCACCCTGGTGCGCGTGCTATATACGTACTTATCGCAGCCCCGGAACGTGTGCTATATACGTACTGATCGCCGCCCCGGTTCGCATGCTATATAGTACTTATTGCCGCGCCCTGTGCACATGCTATATACGTACCTATCACCACCACTATGCACTAGTATATACGTACATATACCCACCACGGTGCACATACTATATATATATACCTATCGCCGCTCCGGTGCGCATACTATATACTTACCTATCTTTGCAAGGGTGCACATATCTCCAGGCCAGTTCGCATACCTAAGAACTCATATTAATGTGCCCCTGTCGTGTCAGAAAAACAAAATAGTGTTCTTCTATATAATGTCACTATCATAAATGGAAATATTTTTAGGTTAAAAAAAGAAAAAAGGACATGTTTTGCCCCCCTTAATTTGTTTTTTGTACCCTCCTCCATACATAGAAATATTTTTAATAAAAAAATGTTTTTCAAATTAAACAAATTTTTGAACACCCCTAATTATTTTTTTACCCTCCACATACGTAGAAATATTTTTAATTAAAAAGAAAATAAATAAATAAATTTTCTCCCCACCAAACCAAATTTTTTCAATCTCCCCATACATAGAAATTAATTAAAAATTAAAAAGAAAAAAAAAACATTTTTGACCGACGCCCCACTCCAATTTTTTTTGCTCTCTCCCTATAGATAGAAATATTTTTAGTTTAAAAAAGAAAAAAAGAAAAGAAAAATTTACACCCCCCCAAAAAAATTTTTTCATCCTCCTCCATACATATATTTTTAATTGAAAAGAAAAAAAATGTGATCCCCCACATTTTTTTACCCTCCCCCGTAAATAGAAATAGTTTTAGTTAAAGAAAGAAAACAAATTTCCGAGGTACCGAGACCCATACTGCAGAAGCCTCCGGGTCCTATATTGTAAGGGCACCCCCGGTGCTGGGTCCGTATACTCTAGAGGCACCAGAAGCACCAGAAGCACTCCGGTCCGTATACCGCAGAAGCACCCATTGTCCCTATATTGCAGAAGCCTCTGGGTCCTATATTGTAGAAGCACACGTGGTGCTGGGTGATATATTGTAGAAGCACTCCTGGTCCATATACTGCAGAAGCACCCATGGTCCCTATTCTGCAGACACCTCCGAGTCCTATATTGGAGAAACACCCCCAGTGCTCAGTCCTATACTGTAGAAGCCCACCTGGCCCCTATACTGCAGAAACACCCATGGTCTTTATTCTTCAGAAGCCTCTGGGTCCTATATTGTAGAAGCACCAGAAACAACCTCTTACTGATCCCCTCTCCTTTTCACCTGCACAGTAGCTCTATCTAGGACATTGAGCACTTTTCTCCCTGACAACACCGAGTAGTTAGTAAATCAAGGAGGCATCCAGAGTACTACTAAAATCACTCTTACTGATTCCTCCTCCTTTTTATCTGCACAATAGTCCGAAAAGAAGCGTAGATGCTGTTAAAATATTATACAAACTTATCACTACAGTACCTCTATCTAGGACATTGAACACTTTTCTCCCTGACAACGGTGAGTACTTATAAAATCAAGGAGGCATCCAGAGCACTACTAAAATAACTCTTACTGATTTCCCCTCCTGTTCAGCTTCACAATATTCCGAATAGAAGCGTAAATGGTGTTAAAATAGTATACATATCTATCACTACAGCAGCTCTATCTAAGATATTGAGCACTTTTCTCCCGGACAACGCCGAGTACTTAGAAAACTAAGAAGGCATCCAGAGCACTACTAAAATCACTCTTACTAATTTCCCCTCATTTCCATGTGCACAATAGGCTGAAGAGAAACGTAGATGACGTTAACATATCATACAGACTTATCACTACAGTAGCTCTATCTAGGATATTGAGCACTTTTCCCCCGGACAACGCCGAGTACTTAGAAAATCAAGGAAACATCCAGAGCACTACTAAAATAACTCTTACTAATTTCCCCTCATTTCCATGTGCACGATAGTTTGAAGAGAAACGTAGATGACATCAAAATACAAACTTATCACTACACTAGCTCTATCTAGGATATTGAGCACTTTTCTCCTGGACAACGCCGAGTACTTAGCAAATCAAGGAGGCATCCGGAGCACTACTAAAATCACTCTTACTAATTTCCCCTCATTTCCATGTGCACAATAGTCTGAAGAGAAACGTAGATGGCGTTAACATATTATACAAACTTATAACTACAGTAGCTCTATCTAGGATATTGAGCACTTTTCTCTTGGACAACGCCGAGTACTTAGAAAATCAAGGAGGCATCCAGAGAACTACTAAAATCACTGTTACTGATTCCTCCTCCTTTTCATCTGCACACTCTTAACGTAGCCTTCCTATGATGTTATTGATACATCCGGACAGAAGTTATGGTATGACCTGATGCAACTGGACAGAATTTATGGCAAGACCGGGTACATCCGGCAAGGGATTATGGGACGTTTTTAGTGACTCATCATTTTTATCGGATTAGTACATGAATACGTTGGATAATAAGGTTTTTTGGAATTTTCTGGAAAACTAAGTTATATGGTAAACTTAAATTTAAATCCCATCAACTAGACCCTCGAACCTCTATCTCTGCCAAAATCAGCTGAATCCATCAAATAGTTGATGAGATACAGGGTGGCACATACGTACGCACGTACACGCGGATAACACAAAATCATGCCTGACTTTTCTGGATCTCTGGGTTGCCTTGACTAATGATGCTGAAATTCTACACAATTATAGAACCTATCAAAAAAAAATGTGTGCAAAGTTTTAACTAATTTTGTTCATTGGTTTCTGAGTTATGATTGATCAAAGAAATTAGATTTCTAGCATATACCGTTTTTGAAGTCTATTAAGGGATAGAGCGTTCTCGCGCCTCCCTTGATACAAAGAAATTTTAATGGACATCTTCTGACGAAGTGAGAACTTATAATCATAAATGATCGGAGAGTTTTACTTTTGTTCAAGCGTTTCCTACGACCTCCAATGAAGTACGAACGTTTCTGTGCGCTCTATCACCCGACATCTACACATTTACCGATATCACGACGAGTGATCGTGTAGAAATTAGATAAGATGTATATCATATATGAAGATCCAGCCAATCATATATATATATAAAAATATATATATGTGTGGTTGAGTTCATTTTATTCTATCATTTGTGTGTTTGGTTTTATTGTTTATTTATTTATTGCATTAATTCTTATTTTTACTATTATTTATTTATTATTATTTATTCATAGTATTACTATTATTACTATTATTTATTTATCTATTTATTTTTTTACTTTATTTTCATGTAATTACGTTAGTACCTGTGTTGAAAGCTATTTTGTTAATATTCGGCTGTTTAGTCTTAATGAATATTGCTTCTAGTATTTTAAGTCTGTTTATGCAGTTATTTTTGTGTATTATTTTGGTGATAGATGTTAGTATTTTCCGTATATCGACCGACTGTAGTCTTTTGTTATGTGTAGTAATGTGACGTTGGATGGCGCTGGTATCGGATTA
>OY744537.1:48402041-48454541 GCA_963556195.1 Sepiola atlantica | reverse complement strand
TATATATATATATATATATATATATATATATATATATATATATATATATATATATATATATATATATATATATATATATATGCGAACCAGCCTAATAACTGCAGCATACCTTGCTCACACAGAATTCTCAATAACTTTTCAGTCAGATCTTTACTCTTTGCAACAAACTCCTCGCCTTTAATTTCACAGATAACTTGAATTGGAACAAATACATTGAACACATTGCCAGGGTTGCTGCAAAGAAGATGGGCTCCCTCTACCGTGCTAGTAAATTTATCACTACTGACATTATCCTATACATCTACAAAGACATCATCCGCGCATGCATTGAGTATTGTTACCACATCTTGGCTGGTGCATCGTCCACTAATCTCTCGCTCTTAGACAAGGTCCAAAAAAAGAGTCGCCAACTTAATAGGTCTACTACTATCCACCAAGCTCAAGCCCCTGTCCCATCGCCGCAATCTTGCTTCCTTGATCCTTTTTACAAGTACTTCAATGGATTGTGCTCTGATGAACTTGCTGCTCTGGTTCCCCAACGACGTAAATTCCTTAGACAAACCCGACAATCTGCCACATTCCATCCATTCACTAAGGAGGTTTCTACTCAAAAAGCTTCTTTCCTCGCGCTGCTGAACTCTGTAACTCTCTCCCTGCTCCCTGTTTTCCTGACGGTACTGACATGCAGAAATTTAAAACTAATGTAAACAGACATCTAGGAGGACCTCGTGGAAATTCATGGTGTTCATCATCAATCTGTATAAGTTACTGTTAATAATATTTCGGTGGCTATATATATGCACATAATTTACTTGGTAACATTTGCGTTACGGCATGGAAGTATATATATTCATTTATATTAACCGGTTGTCCGGGACAAAAGCTGTGTATCCGCGGTTGCTATCTCACCTCGGTCGCCCCCCCCCTCACTCGCCCCAATGTCTTCCCGATCATCCCTGCCTTCTCTCCCCCACCTGTTACACTGCTCTCCTTCTCCCCGTTGCCCCCCCGGGCAAAAGTAAGTACTAACTCTGCCTTCGCCCTCACCTTTTGATGTATATTTAGCTCACCGTTAAAAAAGAAAATAAATAAGAATATGAATCTCCGGCGATCGGACGATCCCATCTTCTTAAAAAGGGGTGGCAGATATCCACTTATGCTTAGTGTATGAACCAATGTGTCTAAAATCAAACCACGAAAAGTAGAACCAAAAAAAATGGAGACATCTGTCTCTAACTGCTGTTTAGTAGTGTTATATTGTGAGCTTGTCTTTGCTGGTAACTGACGTATTAGCTAACAGATCATCTACCTTGTCACTTTGGCATCAATACCTATACGGTTGACTTTTTTTAACTTGCGTTTCCCCAATCTTACGTCATCTGGCATTTTAACAACCCCTATGCATCGTTACCGATTAAGTTACACATCTTATGTATTACTTATACATCCCTGGTCTTTTTTTTAAAAAATATATCCTATGTATTTATTTGTAATATGCAAAGATAATAACACATCACCAATTTCCTAAAAATCATTAAAACTTGTCTGGATCATTTGTATCCTAATTTATAATTGTTATACATGCTTACTCAATGTTGTATATCTGCGGTTTACTATGTATTTTCCTTGTGTATAAAACTAGTATTGTTGTATGCGACATAACTATTGGCAAATCACATATCAATTTGTTTCTATAATTCCGGCTCCATAAAACGCAGAATAATTTCCAGATAATACCTCTTTTTCTTACTCTTCAGTAAGTCATACGTGACCTTTACTCTTGCTATTCCAAAATATAACTTCATAGTTTGTTTATAGTTTTTACTTATTTTAGCAATTATATTAATAAACTTTTTATCATCTAAGTCGTATCTTTTCTTACTCGTATGTCAATACAGAACCTAATACACAAATATTACATTGATTCCTTTTTCTTATCTTTTTCTTGTTATAGTTACTAAAAGCTCATACTCCTAAAATATGTGGTCCAACGCATCATAATTTACCTCTAGTTTGTTCTACCTTAATCCAATCGATCACTTCTTCCTTTTTTCTTTTTTTTTTCAGTTCCCGACTTGGAATTAGAAAACACACCCATACCCATGCTATACTATTCTCTCTCGTGGTCTATAAACTATTAACTTTTTCGGCTTGCTGTCACATGTTACTAATTATTATTCCTCTTTATTCACACAAAACATGCATGCGCCCATAAAGCAAAAAGAAGAGTTTGAATTACCTACTAAACACTATCCTCGACCAAATATTACAAAATAACATAGTATTCAAAGCCTAAATAAGGTCCCTTCGACATGACAATACACTGGCTTTTGCAAGGAATGAGGCATCTTCTCCAAGTCATGTTACCTCAAGTAACAACACTTAGTTTATAATCCACCAGACTTGAATCCGGTAAGACCAAGAGACCACAGGAAATATATACTGTAACATAATTATCTGGTAAATTGGGAAGAGGAAAATTAATGTTGTTAACTTTTTTATTAACTTAACATTTGGCAGGTAACGAAGATATTTAATGTAATATCTATGTATCTTATATAGATATCAAGGGTTAGCCCCAGGAAAGGGCCCTCTGATTTCTGAGAACTTCGACTGAAGTAAAATGGAACAATAGCAAAAAGTTCTAACACGTAATGATAGACGAAAAAACAAAATTCACAACCTACAATTTTCCTAGAAATTCAAAAGAAAAGAGAAAATAAATAAATATATTATGAGACAGTAAACATTCATCTGTTCTCAATTGATTTCTCTTTCAAAATAGTTTAATTTAGTTCATCAGAAAACGAAAACAAAATAGCATTGGTCTTCTTTTTACGGAAGTTGCTCTAAACAAGATATGACGCTACTTGCTGAAAGGAGCTAAATAAAATACTACTTCATGGTCAAAACCTAGCTAAGGATAAGTGTTAGATAGATAGATTCTGACCCATGAACAGCAAGTCTTTCCCTTTTGTCATAAACATCGCTCATAGAAGGTGAGGACTAAAGGACAAAATAAGAGAAGCAAGAGTTACGAGGCTGCCGAAAGTAAACCTAAGCTCTTCTTTCTACTCCTCTTTTGTGTCTTATCATTCTTCACGGCTTTATTCCGTATCGGTTGCTGAGAAGTAATTAAAACTACTTACAACGATTAGTTATGTGCCTGCCTGCTTAATACAAGCCTCTTTCTCGTTCATTTCCCTAACCGCAGTTGAAATATTCGGTATTTGGGCTCATTTCCTTCCTATATACGTAGTACTATTTTAATGTTAGCTAATATGTCTTTCCTTTCATTTTTGTTTTCCTTGATGTCTTTTTTTCTAATATTAAACTCTAATTTCTTGACTTTCTTTTTTCTTCAACTGTCTTCATTTTTTTCACGTGAAATATGGTCTTTTTCTAAAGTGATAACATTATTTGAATTAAGTTTCAATAAACATTAAATGTGTCCGATTCTGTAGATTTTTGATTTATATTCTATCTATACTGTTTTTTCTCTTTTCTTCTTCTTAACTTTTTTGTTTCTTCGCTTTCCATGTTGTCTCGAAAATTTTCTGGAAGCGTTCACCCTAGTAATCAGAATTAATCAAACACCGTATTTGCTTGTATCTGATTTTAGATGAATACGACTGGTCAGTATGTCGCCAAAAGTGCGTCATTCTCGTCTGTTATGTAAGGGCTTTATTACCTTTAGTAGTCTTATTAGTTTGAGTCTCATATGACCTACCTGTTAGAATGAAAGACTGTGCATCAATAGTTTAGAACCAGAATAGGTCATTATTATTATTATTATTATTATTATTATTAGTAGTAGTAGTAGTAGTAGTAGTAGTAGTAGTAGTAGTAGTAGTAGCAGTAGTAGTAGAAACCTTATAACCTCCCTTATGACACATCCTACATGCCAATACTGTTTCACACAACATCTGGTACAATTAAGGTCGAGTTAAGAGCTGATGAAGTTGTTATTGCGAACTGACAACTCAGCGTGCGTTTTCCAGTCCCTTCGGATCCATGGCGCCATTTTCACTAAACATACTGTCATACTTCACGTTATTACTCTCGTAAGCACGCGATTCCAACAGAATTCGAGAAACCAATCAGAACAGAATGAAGCAATCCAATAAGCCGTTATTTCCTATTTCATTAAATATTGCAATATTTACGTCGAGTATTTTCGCAGTCTATAATTGTTTATTGTTATCCTAATAGTTGTAGTAATATCAATAGCAATAGCAGTAGTAGTATTAATAGATGTAACATTATTAAGACTATATAACACGCGCGGCAATTAGACATATATAATCAAGTAATATATATTTAGACCCTAAATCAAATATACGAAATTACAAAGAATAATAACAGTAACACACCCCAAACAAACGTCGGTTATTTTAAGCCCATAACTTTACTTTTGTAATATTTATTTTCTCAGAAAAGCAACAATTTTAAACATGCATTCCTTGTTTTGAAGTATGTTTGTAAACCCTGGGCGCATCAAAGAAATGACACCAACAAAGTCTACTTATTTATTTCGAATATGTCGGAATCTATTAAACAAATTATGCCTAGAAAATAAAAATGGTGAATTTTATTAACGATCTCCTGGTTGCGATTTGTGGGGGGGTCACCATTTATAACATATCATATTATTTAATGTTTTTCTTCTTTTAGAAAAAGGCATCTGCATTTGATTTTTGTTATGTTTCCCAAAAGATCTATTATTAAAGAGTGATCACATAAAAGTGTAATGTTAGCTTTGATCTATTGCAACTATTAATGTTTTTTTTTAATAGAAAATCAGATAACTTTGTAATGGTATGAACATATTAAGAATATAATCCAAATCCTGAACATATAATTTACAAATATCACATATGTTGGTGCAATACAATTACAGTATACGTGTTGTATATTGATTAACCACTGAGTGTAAAGTTTTATGTAAGTGGGGGTGAAACTTTGTTTATTAAAGATGCTGTCATTTCCTTCAAGAGTAGTTTAAACAATGATGATCAAATAAAGTAAGGTTGAAGATATAGCGATAAAAGCAGACGCAGATATCATAGGACAAGAGACGAAACTATTAGAGATTTCAATATCATTATCCGGTGGGGGCATTTACACATTATAATAATATTTTCAGACCAATACATCAATATTCCAAAAATGATCTAGAAATAATTTAAAAAATGATGAAAATGTATAGTGTATCCTAACAATAATATATGGATACAAAATACAAGATACCACATTTTGATGGGGCGATGGGTTATATGTCGAAGCAGAAGCATGTAAATATATGCAACATTTACATACACACGTATATATATATATATATATATATATATATATATATATATATATATATATACTATTAAATTATATTTTTTAATTATTTCACCCACGTACGACATGGTTTCGAGCTTACGGCTCTAATCAGTGCAGGAAAACAAAAATCTCAGAAGTCATAAAGCACGAACACCGTTCACAGAGACACCTTGAATCTGTAAACGTTCACTTAGTCCTTAAGGCCACGAGAGATTGTCATGTGATTACAAAAATATTAAGTAATATTTACACTGAATGCGGCGATATATATATATATATATATATATATATATATATATATATATATGCATGTTGTATATCTTATATTCTCAACTCATTCTGCTCATATATATTTAAATTAATGTGTCATTATGGTATTATGTGATATTTTATGCATGTGTATTTTTCCTATCTTTTAGATATTACATTATGATATAATGTTGCATACACACATACACGCATATATATATATATATGTACACATATATATATATACATATGTGTGTGTTGGTGTGTGTGTGTAATATTGTAGACCTTTATAATTTCTTTAAGTTACGCCTACTGTGCCTCTTAAAACCATTTCTGTTTTCCAATGTGCTTACTCACTGTTCACCGATTTCCATCTTCTACAATTTCTTATTTTCAATTCCTTTTCCGATATTGATGCTTTGACCTAACAGAGATTAGCCTCATCGATTAAGAATACATGTTTTATATGAGCAGGATCGTCAATCGATAGGGGTTTTCGGTGTTCTCGTTTTTCTTATTAAAATTCATGATATACTCTTCGATGTAAAAATCTGTAGTCCCCATTCTGTAATATCACTATCACGTAGGAACTCTCCAGAGGTCTAACTGAATATATATATATATATATGTATATATATATGTATATATATATGTATATATATATATGTATATATATATATATATATATATATATATATATATATATATATATATATATATGAAGAGTTCGAATGCCACACGCGAAGTATAAACTGTATATATTCGTTCTTCTTTTGTTTATGGTCCTGTATTTAAACAGATTTGATTTATCGCGTTTTTGCATTCGAACTCTTCGTATATATGTATATATATGTGTATATATATATATGTATATATATATATATATATGTTTGTGTATATATATATATTTATATCTATATATATATATATATATATATATATATATATACATATCTTAGAGAAAAAACAAATATCTTTCATTTTATTATATACTTAATGCGTTTGTAGAATACTACTATTAGATGATTACATTTTGAATTTATAATTTATATAATAACACGCTAAAGAGTTGCATGTTCGTACGTACGTTATCACCTACCACACTCATTTAAACAATGTGATCGTCCGAATACAGAGAATATGTATTGCTTCATATAAGAATAAAATTGGCACAATTTTTTAATAAATGAAGAAAGAAAGAAAAACAAAAAGAAGAGACATATCCATGTGATATATTTAAGGATTGTTTTGTTAAAACTTACACTTATTTTTGTGCAAGAAAAAGAGTAATCTATTTTTAACAATTATGTACTATAGGAGACATTTATTAATTCCAACGGAATATGATTGTTAGCAATAAAGTATACAGAGTTATGTAAAACGAACCGTGGAATTTCCATAGGTTCTAACTAGTTTATTAATAATAAACGTGGGCGAATTGATCGAATAGAAAGAAATAGTTACGTTCAATGCAGTATCCATTTAAATAGTTTCTGTCAGATATATTTTCTAAGTTCATGTATTATTAAATGTAAGCGCATTTATTAAGTGAGAGAATGTGCATTGTCTTCCAAGATTGAACGACGCCGGTAAGTGGATGGTCTTTGTTATTTTATTTACCTCGAATATTGCTTGTCAGTAACATTCTATAATGTATAAATATTATTATATAGACGTTTTAGTAATAATCAAACTACACAGACTGATGGTTAGCTTTATCATGTTACATGGGAAACATTTGGGTTTGCTTTCATTGCCAATGTTTTCGAGAAAACCAGGCTTAATTACTCTCCAGAGATTTAGGGGATGTTAATCATTCCTGTAGGGGATAGTCCATCCAATGACAACTTCTAATTAATAGAATAGTAGTTAAGTGAATAAAATATACCTTTTTATATATCTTCAAAGATCAACATAAACATGAACAGCTTTAATATTAACAAACAGAAAATGAACAACATATAGGATCTCCAATATGATAAGTACCATCCACAGTCCACGATTGCGACCTTTGATTTTCTTTTCTTCATCAGATTAATTTTTCATTTGTCATGAATTTATGACGATGAACAATATTCATAATATAGATAAATAAAATCAATCGAACACCATTCACCGGCTGGTTGCTTGCATCATAAATTCATAGTATTTATATCATTCATTTATTTTTTCTAAGTGAGCATGGGTAAAAGCCTGCTACAATAACAACCTATATGTTTCCCGTTTTAGTGGTTTATTTTAAACTTTACACTGGATCTTTTTCGTCTAATCAAAGCTGTTCCATTCTTACCTGACGAAATTGTATATTCCTTTAACGTACTTCATATTACATTGTTCGTCATTGGGATCGTGAGGAAAGATGCGTTGTCTAATGTTTGTTCAGAATTATGTATTATTCATGAAAATGGAGACATAAACTATTTCATAAACTAATAAGACAACCTTTGGAAAAGGTAACTTCGAGTTAGACTATTCCTACAAAGGTTTTAAGCGCCACTAAATTTTTCGAAAATTACAATAGGTGCTAACCTCACAAATGTCGACTGCAGCTAGTTTTAATTCATAATTATTTCGATTTTTCGTAATTAAGCTAATCAATCAAATATACTCTTCCCATATGAGACAATAAGTCTACAATCATAAAGTGTAAGCCATTGCGCTTGACAATTATATCTGCAGTTAAATTCCAACATGTATATAACTGCCAGGGAATACAAACATTACCAACAGCTGTAAAATACAGTACTTAGAAAATACATAATTAACAGTAAACAATTTATGTTGCAGCCTGTAAAACGATACAGCTATTAACAATTTGTTTGATCAAATGTTGTTTACTTTGTTAAATTGAAATATAATAATAAATTATCTAATATTTCATCACGGAGTTCATCCATGTAAAATAAATACTCCCTAATAAATACAAATTGCAGGAAGCGACACAACACAGTAATGTGCTCTCTTAGCTGTCTTTTTGGCAAACTTCTTTCCTGATTTAAGTAGAAAAATCATCTCACTCAATTTTACAGTTAAACACTGGCGCCACAATCAAATAAAAGGCCTTTTAGTAAAAAGATACTTTCATTTAACAGTGCTACAAATGTTATTTTTGTTGTTATCGTTTTGAAACACTGAAAAGTGTACAAAATCTATTCGAAAACACTCACAATGATTTGGTTTCTTTATCCTTTTATTAATTTGCATACACCTTGGATACATTTTTCACTGTCATTTACTGCATCGATTGCAGACAGATTTCCCGCCTGGATATTTTTTTCGTTTTGGGACTACTACTCACCACCTGCATCACTTTTCAATCAACCTCTTGGATATCTTTCCTGAATATGTTTTAAATTTTATGACTTGGATGAACTGTATAGCTTTAACAAAAAGTATGTTTTGGGCTTATATATTTGATGTTTTATATATTTTATGTATTTTATATATATTTTTATGTATTTTCAAAGTTTAATTTTGTTATCTGAAGTAATGTCATTGCGGTAATAGTTCTCTGAGGAGAAGAATTTTCTTTAAAAACTCATGAGTTTAGGATTAAGGTACTTTGCCGTAACATTGAATTCTAATAAAATTTGGTTCGCACCTTATTTTATCATTTCTCTTCATATAAGGCTATATATATATATATATATATATATATATATATATATATATATATATATATATATATATATATATATATATATATACAGGGTGTCCCAAAAGTCACTGACACTGACTACCGAATCCTGAAGTCTCATAGTAAATTTCAGTATTTGCACTTAATCCTGACGCTGGATCTGCTGGACAAACTGAATTTTGTATGGAAACATGTCTATGTCATGCGACATCATATGTAAGGATGATCGTGAATGTAGAATTTGGTATATTCGTACTACTGTTCTCATCTTGGGTGGTTTCATCACAACGTTTCAGCCGATGTAACCTCCGAAACGTTCTGATAAAAACACTCAAGATGAGAACAGTAGTCCGAATATACAAAATTCTACAAATTATCAACCCTCATCTAAAAAATTTCGAAATATATATATATATATATATATATATATATATATATATATATATATATATATATATATGAAATATATGTGAAAGCAAAGAAGACATGTTTTTCAAACTTTAAAGATGTGCTAAAAAATCAAAAGTCTAGAATTTAAAAAAAACTGGAGGATATCAAATCTTATTTCGTTCATAACAGACACCTAAATCAAATTAAGGAACGACTAAAGCAAGACACTGACAACAGTCCCCAGGATATGGCATGGTTACCAGATACGACATTTTCGACATACAGCTCCTCCAAACAGCCTAGGGCTATCCAAAAAAAACGATGCTGTGTCTCCTGAGGAGGTACAGCTTCAGAGGGGGTGTTATCGTACTTTACATATACGGACATCTTGAACTCTTCCACTCACCACAAATACTGGGAGCACTTTCTCCTTAATTTTAGAACCACACCAGTCTATACTGGTAGTCAACACAGACGTACAACCGCTCTTGTTCTCTGTTGTATTATACATTTTCTAATATACTTGTTTTCTCTAAACCACGAGTTCGTGTTTTTTTTTCATTCCGGACCTATTCAAAGCCCACAAAAACATTTTGAATGGGTAATCTAATTTGACATTAAATAACTTTGAATTTTTTCGCGTACTCTAAAGTGGACTAACAAAATTGGTAATTACATAGAATGGGCACCAAGAGTATCTCAGGTGTTATTGAGTCAGTTCCTTGTATTACCGAAGAATCCTGGAAATTTATGAAGCAGTTTACTATTTGAACCTCACTTTATCTTCTTTGTTTTTAGGAAGTTTGTTACACTTTATTTTTAGTTGCTAATTAAAATAAATACGCTGACCTAAACATTACTTAACTCTGTGCATGTGTTGTGGGTTCGGCGTTTTTACATTTTCGACGGCATTACAAATCATTAACTACTTCGGTCATTCTTGAAACTTCAATAATCAAACTCACTCCATAAGAATTTAAATTCTATGGGTGCCCATTCCTTACAAGTACCACGAAATAATGATTCATCTCATTCAAGAAATGATTAAGGTCTCACTCTTTTTTGTGGACATGATCAAATTTTAACATTTGTTATTAGCAGTTTGATTGTCTAACCTTCAATCATATTGTAATAAACTACTTAGTGTGTGTTGTTGTAACACGGTAATATTCCAACTCTAAAATGAATCAGAATATTCATGTCTATTTGACAGAAATTAAGTTTATTTCGTCTAACTCTTCAAATCTACAATTCCATCATCACCTATTAAAACAACCGAAAAGTTTCACCGTCCTACCTTGAACGGCTATAAAGGCAAGTTTATCTAAACATATGTGGACGTATTGTAAACTTGTTTGACATGTTGAATTTCTTATGACATCTAGTTCAGTTAAAGGCAAAGCGGGAATCACTATTATCATGAAGCAGCAGTAGTAAAAAAGTGTTTTAGCCTCGCTTAACGCTTATCTGCCAAACATAATCCCACGAAAAAAATGCAGAACGCTATTGGCATTTACGGTTTAAAGATTTAAATTTTCAGAATCCATTTCATTCCGTATCTCATGTATTTTTCTCTACGAATACCTTTTCATAGTAAGCTCGTTATGAAAATTTCACGCAGATAAAACACCGCCTTCTTTTGTAAACACAAACTCTTATTTCACGCATAACCGGGGGAAATGTAGCTTCATACATTTCTATCGTAAATTAACGTAATATTAGATTCTCTCTAAAGTACTGAGTACAGTTTCTATTATTCCTATGACTATTTTAATTAAACAGTTCACACGAACAAGGCAGGCCGCCACTGTAGACGTTAGGGGCTACTAAGAAAAAGTGTGAAAGTTAGGGGGCGGGGTCAACCTAAATTGGGAGCTGCGCAGTGAGATGCCTGTTTACATAAGTTTTAAATTTCTGCATGTCAGTACCGTCAGAAAAACAGGGAGCAGGGAGGGAGTTCCAGAGTCCAGCAGCACGAGAAAAGAAGCTTTTTGAGTAGAAAGCTCTTTGGCATCTGGGACATCCACAGTGAATGAATGGGATTTGGCAGATTGTCGGGTTGGTCTAGTGAATTTTCCTCGTGGAGGTACCAGAGCAGCAAGCTCATCAGAGCACAATCTATTGAAGTACTTGTAAAACATGCACAAGGAAGAAACATTGCGACGATGGCACAGGGGCTGGAGCTGGTAGATAGTGAGGGACCTATCAAGTTGGCAACTCTTTTTTTGGACTAAATAGTATTTCCTTCCTGACAAAAATATTGTTAATCACTAATCGCCTCGCTGTCAACAGAGTACTAATTATTAGCAATTGTACAATATATTTGAAATAATTGTTTATAATTATTTTACCCGCCGATGAGAAAATAGAAAAGACAATTACGTCACTGAAATTGATTGTGAAACTTTTTAAAAATGTTATCCTCTGTTTATTTTGCTTAGTTCTGCATCTGTTTCATTCTTCGCCTGTTTATTTCCCAATGATGTGATTCAGCTTTTATTAAGATATACCATCACGAAATGAAGATTCTTTTAAAACCTATTAACATATTTCTGGTTGCATTAATAAAACTAAATAGCAACGCGTATCAACTTAATCATAAGCTTCCTTGCAGATACAACACATTGTGGTCTTTAATGTCAATCGATTCTGTTATAAACCTTCCCCATGTCTAATCGAATGTATTTCATTCCATGAATCATTTCCAATCATCTCATGAGATTCATCTTTCAAATGACAATCATTTTATCTGATACACATTTATCTCTGAGTGGCTTTTGGCCTTGATAAGTGGTGACTCATTACTAAATAAAACGAATTATTTTTTCAACATTATATGAGCTAAAAATTATCTGGATACTGTACAAAGACAGATGAAACTAAATCGATGATGTATCATTCGCAAGAACGACTTGATCTACTCTTTGAGTTGTATTATTACTATTGATATCATCTTATAAAACTTAGTGAACCAACGCTGAACTGTACACATTGAAGTAGTGGTTGATCTGTAAGTTCAATGCATATTACTGACAGCTTTAGTTATATCATGTTCAAGTTCGAATTGACATTTGAAAATAGCTCTAATTGCTTGCGTACCTATTGTTGGTATTTTAAATTTACTGTTTATCAATCACGTTGACAAATCGATACGATGTCATCATATGTAATATCCAATAAAAAAACATTAATGAAAGTTACATTTTTAGAGTCTTCTGTATTTCATTTTCTGTGTAACTGCTCAATCGTTGTAAAAATTGCAAAACTAATTGAGATGTAGTTCAAGGATAAATATAAATCCATATAT
The DNA here is from genome assembly GCA_963556195.1 of Sepiola atlantica. Taxonomy (NCBI): domain Eukaryota; kingdom Metazoa; phylum Mollusca; class Cephalopoda; order Sepiida; family Sepiolidae; genus Sepiola; species Sepiola atlantica. Next base: position 48,441,627 of record OY744537.1, on the reverse strand, counting down.
TTAAATCGTAACAACTATGTAAATTCAATCGAATGTTATAATGTATAGAATGTAATGATGCTTTAAAATTCGAATATTTAATTGAGAATAAAACACGTGATAGATTGAACGATTTAATTGGTCAAAATCAGTAATATTCATCAGTGCATTGAGTATTGTCGGTGCATTAAACAACAGGCTCTTCCTCTTAAACAGGGTGCAAAAAGCGTTCTAACCTAATAAGTCCTGCACTTTTTTCTAAGCTCCAGCATGTATTGCATCGCCGCAGAGTAGCATCCCTGTGCTTGTTTGATAAGCACTTCTACAGATGTTGTTGCGATGAACTTACTGCACTTTACCCCAAACGTAAATACCTCAGATCTACCCGGCGAGCAGCAGAATCCCACCCCTCACTGTAGAGTGTCTTAGATGCTGGAAGATTTGCTACTTTGATAGCTTCTTTCCTAATGCTGCGTGAAATCAATTGCACATTTTAGATTAAAAATAATGCAAAATAATCGCTATTACTTTTCATTTTGCAATAAGAGAAATGCCTTCGGCGAGTACGTCTGCTTTTTCCCCGCAAAAGAGAAGGGTGATTGATGTTATGCTTGTTTTCAGATTGTATCAAAGTGATCTTATGCGTGACAAGAATCAGTTAAAGAATCCAACTTTTATTACTAGTGCAATGAACTGATCAAATCGGTTGTCGGAAATGATCCACCGAGGAAGGAATAAATATAGGAATAAAAAATCAAGATGGGAACAAACACTGAACACGATTGAACGAACAATTGAACGTAAAGATAATGTTGAGCGGCCATTGTAAGACGAGCATGTGTTATGTTAATCAGCGGAATAGAAATAAATAAATAAAAATAACACCAGGAAAAACAGAAACGGTAACCGGAATTAAAGAAAGAATGAACAAGTAAAAGTAATAAATACTTGCAAAAAGAGATGTGCACCATGGACCGTAGGAACGATAAAAAATTTTAAAAACAAGTAAATTAAAAGAAAATCATAAAAAACATATAACAAACGAAAGAAAGATTAAAACTAATAAATAAGCAAACAAACACGGAATAAAAGAGAAGGCGTGACGGAAATAGCTAAGATGGAAGAAATAGTACCATAGAAAATAATAAACAATTTTTAAAAAAAGCTGGCAAAGAAAGTTGGTTCTGAGTCATTGACCTATACGATATGACGGAACTATATACTTTTTTCTTAAACTCTTTTTATTTTGGGCGTATATTTTGTCAATAAATAGTTTTAAAAAGATAGATTCTATTTAATCTATAGAGATGACCCTGTACAATGCCTGTATGTATATGTGGTGTGTATAATATTATCATACACCTTGTAGCTGCAAAACACGTGTCGTCGTTTTGGACCAAATTAGACGACACTGTTTAGAATAGAGATTTGTATTCGTATGAGAATTATACACTGACACGATTAACAGAAATCAGAAAGAGTACTTATATAGTTATGTACTCTTAGACTAGATCATTGTTTCACTCAGTCTGCTTTACTCCATTGGGATTGGGCCGAGCAACTACCTTTTAAGTCCACTCGCTTAGTTGTCTGAAAAGCACAAGAGAACTTAACATTTCTAACCAAATATCCATCAATTATTTCTAGTTTGTAGGTTTCAACCAATCCGCCATTCTCTGGTCTCTATTATATAACAACTGACAAGTACAAACACTCACAGTGGGTGTAGAACCAGAAGTAGTCGCAACTAATGGATAGATCCACACTATTCAAAGCTCCCAAATCTAGTCATAATTATTAAATGCTATGAAAATAAATGCTATGAAAAGCATACATAGAAAACGACCCTTCTGGCTTCAAATTTCGAGCAAAAAATCGCTCAAACTATAACAGTTTTATCTTCCATCCGCCCAGAAAGATGCATTTCTATTAAAATTATGAACTCCGATTAATCTAACAAACTACGTTTTTTTAATCAGCAACACCCTAAAAAAAGACAACTGTTACAATTGAGGAAAACGAAAATCTAAATGAAATATAGAAGCAAACGGATTTTGTTTAACGATATAAATATATATATATATATATATATATATATATATATATACATTATTTGTTTATTTTGTTTGCGATAATTTTTAACGAAAAGCACTCTACCTAAATGCTTGGCCCAAAAGAGAAGATACGAAAAGAGAGAAAGAATAAAAGTAGAAAGATAAAAAAAAGAAGTTTTTTCGCCCCCTCTATTTTTTTTTTTTTGGACCAAAAATCGAGATATGTAAAAGTAAAAAAGAATAATCAAATGAAATAATAAACAAAATATCCTCAACATTCATCGAAATAAGAGGAACTATCTGAATATTATTAGAAAATAGAAATGAAGGACAAAAAGGGAATGGTAAAGAATTACAGAGAAAAATAAATAAATGAGAAAATACAAAAACTATATAAATGTTTAATAGTTCTACTCTAATAAAGAAGTAAGAAAGATAAACAATCATAGATTAAAACCTTGAAGTTAAATAAAATATGAAAAGAAGAATAAAAGAAATTGTAGAAAAAGAGAGAAAATCTCAAAGTAAACTAAAATAAATAAACAGAGAATTACGATTCACGATGCGAGGAATGAGTTAGGTAATAAAAGAAATTAAAAATGAATGACGGCAAGAATAAAACATCTACATAAGTAAATTAAGTATATGAGATAAGTATATAAAATGTATTCGATAAAATAAAGATATGAGGATTAGGAAAGAAGGAAAATGAAGTAAAAGGAATTTAAAGAACATCAAAATAATAAAATGTATGTTTCCAAATATTTTAGATGAGTATTTATCATTTGAATTATTTGTATTATTTGGACTACTGTTCTCATCTTGGATTACGAGTTACTTAAGAGTTCTACCGGGTCATGGCTGACGGAAAGTGAGCAGGATTCCTCTATTTATTAAATAAAGAGTTCCTTTCGAAATTCCGTACAGATTCCCGAGTTCAACATAAACATTTCCGAATAAGGGCCGAAGTAACATCGGCCGAAACGTTGTAAAAATAACATCCAATATAAGAACAATCATCCGAATGATACAAATGATATGAATAATAAAATCGAGATAATAAAAAGTAAATACGCATAAATCAATATGCTTCCACTTTTTGGCCGGCGTGATTCGTTTTTTGCAATCGGTTTTCTAGAATTGGATTCAAACAGCAGAGACCACGTGATGTTTTCAAACATCCACAAGTAAATGTAGTTCTATTAAATCGACTAATTCGAACTTTGCACGTCCAGCTTGTCAGTCAGTGTGCATTTTACCACATCAGCGTCTCAAATAGAAACGCAATATGCACATAGAATAGAAAATGTTATGGATTGCACAAAAAAAAACAGTGTAATTAGCCAGCAGGACATCCAATGAAACTTCCTGATACTTGCATATTGGTTTCAAAAAAAGACATTAAATAAATTAATTATTATTCATCTCCTCATGAATGAATTGATTAATAAAATATTGTAAATAAAAGGAAAATTTCATCAGTGAACCAGTGAAAGATTTTTTTTTTAATTAAATTTAAAATAAATAGAATGGTATTCGTCATTGTTTTATATATCATCTTATAATTTAGCCTTCAGCGATATTACAAAAAAATGCTTCTCATGCGTTTCTTTTGTCATGGAATCTGTCCGCGCTACTTTTTGCAGTGTAGCCATTAACAACGATACGTAATCTCGAATCAAACATTTGTTTAGCTGAATTCCTCGTTCTACGCCAATTCAATTCGGTGAAATAGACAGAAAAGCATCCAATACGAGATATAAAACTTGTGTTTTAACAGGAACAAACATTATATTTGCTCAATATATTTTCTCGCATGGAAACCTTAATTAGAGAACAGCTTTCAAGAACGTAGGAAAGAATCACGCAATTTTCGAGTCTCTCTTATAATCAAACAAAATGACTGGTAAATTGATTTAATCCGAAAAATTCATTATCTTTCGATGGATTTATCTGACATTTTTAGAGGACATTTTCTTTTCCACTTCTTGTTCATTTTCAGATTAAAACAGCACGAGAGGTTGCATATTGTAAGACGAGACCCTGCTCAAAGACAACTTTAGTCATAAGATCAAAAAGCAATTACACAGTCAACACATTTATTAAAATGGTTCATTTAGTGCTAAGCCGCATCCAGAATTAGTTGAAAAGCAATATAGTTGTTCACAATTTTTTTAAATATCGTCCTCCTTGACATCAGTACATTTGGTCAAACGAGTTTCAAGTAAAATGGACAAAATAGAATTCTGGTCAGACAACATAACGTATAAGATGAATACGTCGGTGTATTTTGCATATGTTGACAACAGACATATAAAAACACACCACATTATCATTTTTAGTTTTCCAAAAAAATTAATATTTGTACTTTGAATCCCTCTACATACGTTGTTAATCCTCTCCAATACAGTCACCGTAAAGGAAGGAAAATATGTAACTCCAAAAATACGTTTGCTTTGCCTCACAGATCCAATCAAAGAGCGAAGATTCGTTAGACTTGACCTCTCGTCACAAACTAGGGTTTACGCCACTTCCGGAGAGCGACTTCTCTTGTGTTCTAAGCTATGTTGCATTCAGTATATAAGGGTTTGTAACTTTCTTAACAAACCATCGTATATTTATTTTGCTGCCTAGGAAGTACATTTTAAAGAGACTATGTTTTGTTATGTATCAATTGCTAGGTTTGAGAGCGGATGCAATGAAAAACAAAGATTTTTACTAGATAAACCCTAACATGTTGCATTATATTTTTAATGTATCTTGTCTCGGAACAGTCCAGTAACAGCAAAGGTAATGTTTTACTTTTATATATTCATAACATGAGAGTTTTAAAATTATACAAATTAAAAAAGTAAAATTACCTATGGTATTATGAGTCAGGATCAATATTATACAAGGGTATTTCTTCTCTCTGCGACGCTTGTTAGCGAGAGCTAAAATTAAATGGCATATAAAATAAATCGTATTAGTGAAAATTTCTTTATTCCATAGCAAACTAAAGGAAATTCACATTAGATTTAACACTTTAATAAAACGGTGTTACAATTAATTAATTAATTATGTTAACACGAAAACGTGTTGAGAAAAAAAAACGGCAATAGACAAAAGTGATTGTACAGGGAAATAACTATTTTGTGTTTTTGATGTTTCTCGTATTACAGCCTTCGAGATCGGAAAGGCCTTAAACATGATTGGTTGAATGATGCGCAATTTTATATCAAGCAAAGCAGATGTTTCATACGACCTTATATGAAATAATGTATTAAACATTAAACACTAGTGGCTAGACATGGAAATTGTGATATAATAGTAAAGTTAGGAGGTGTTCAGAGAAAAGTGACTAAACTAATAACAAAGTTGTCTAGTGTCTACAAATCATTAGAACTTAGGTGATGAGTTAGAGATAAATGGTCGTTACATTTACAAATAATTTAAAATTCGTTGAAAAGAATTAAGTTTCATTATCTGTTACTAGCTTACCTGTGTCCTGAAGTTGTCTGGGAAAGTGGATTAACCCAAGAAATCACAAACCGAATTTGAACTATTGAATCATTTTTTGCTACTGATTGTCCTGCGCGAACACAGACCCCACAATGTTGATTTAATGCCGCAACCAGAAAAGTATAGCCGTGGGGTATCAATATTCTGGAATAACATAATAGGGTATCCAGCTATCAGCTTAATTTCATCAAACAGTTGTTGATTGATGACATGTACCATATCATTTTTTAGGAGATACACTCGCTCTCTTCATTTGCTATTGAGTTCTGTGAGTAGAGAAACAATTAATGCAATACGTGAAGTAGTAATACTCTTACTATAGATAGTTGTGACGAATTTGCCATCAATTATTTTTAAAAGTAGAGAAAACTCACAAGCCATTTGTACATAATGTTACAGTTTGATGTACTTCCACAAATATGACAATTCAATGCAAGCAGTGAGCATATCAGCGGGACCTCCACATGGAACAATAGGAACCGTTTGTCAGAATTCACCTGGTAATTAAAGTGTGATACTAACAATCACAACATAATCTCGTAGGATCCTGCAATGTTTTATCTAATTCTTCGAATGCGTCTTGTGTGAAATCGTACAGTCATTCCATACGATCCATAAGCATTTTGTAAGATTTTAGATGAATTTCATCCTTTTTTATTCGGCAAAAGGATTCGCATCTTTTGTTAAGGATAATGGCAATGGAAATGTCGAGTGAGCTTTACTACCACCATGAAAAAAAGTACTTTCTAGGGAATCAAGGAATATAAGATAACCTAGCTGGTTTTCCTCAGCATTAACTACAGCAAGAAAAACATGAATCTACTCATTATTTTTTTAAAGGAAACTATTTCGAACTATGGATGCTCGCTCATGACGTTTATAACTAATTTTCAGCGTCCATGTCGTAATGACCGGATGTGTATTAGACCGAACAGTTGAGGTAAGTATTTTACGATTCATCTAATAAGTTATATCTTTGATATGTACCAGAGCAATATTAAAGAAATCATCTAAAATTATATTCCGTAAAAAAGAAATTATTTACTAAATGCTTTCCGAAAGTCATTTTGGATGAGCCACTGCACATGTAGTCAGTATTATGACAAACAAATGTGTCAAATTACTTTCAGCTTCAGATAAAGATGTTTCCTGTAGAGTAGCATTTCAATGGTTAACATCCTAATGTAGTGCATGTGCACTACATGCATTTCTGGCTGTATTAAGAACTTGATCAATGATTGGTTTGAGATCATTATAGCTCGGTTTTCCCCTAACATGTAATAGAAGCAGTCTAAAAAAAGAAAGAAAAGTATTAGTATTTGTACTACCACAGCAATGACCAACCATAGCTGCCCACCAACAAAAAAAGTAAATATCAGATTCTACTTTTAAAGAGCGATTACATGTAAACAGCAAAAAGGAATATAAAAAAGAGAATATTTTAATTTTTAGAGTTGTATCACTTTGCTATATAAATTTAACGAAATATGAGCACACACTTCCTCGTCATAGCGGTAAATTAAAACGTGTCACCAAGGTAGTTTTATTTCATTTTGGCTTTCGAAAATATTCTAATAAAATTTTCCGAATTGTACCCGGTTTAAGAAAAAAAATCTTTACTTTCGGCTAAAGGTTTGTTTTAGTTTCATGTTAGGTTAGATTAGATATGCATATAGTATATCCGTGTATCCCCTCCACCGAAAAGAACTAAACAAATGTAACTTTTTTCTTACTGATTAAGAAAACGTTTCCCCTCCGTTTGTATTTCTGTACATGTTTTAATACATTTTAAAACATGCCCCCTAATATATACTTGTATGGAAAACCATTAATTAGTTTCATCATGTAATTTTATTGTAAAATAACAATGCCTCTTTCCAAAAAGAAAATTGAGAAACAAGTTATTCTTATAACTCACTAAAATAATCTGAGAGGTAAGCCCTAAAACAGTGCACATGCTCTCCTGATGACCCGACATTGTCTGGAGGTTGAAATGGAGTATTTGAGCAGTAAAATAGCCGAGTTAAATATATATATATATACAAGCCCACAAGGTAAGCTGTTTCTTCCAAACATAAATATCTTCTGTAGTCAGCTCGCTTCATAGCGAGTTTCTGCTACGTTTCCGATAGCTAGTCTCATTCTCTTAACTGTAAGTTTAAGTGTCCGTAATGTGCAATCGTTTATAGCGTCTTAAAATAAAACAACAGTGGTATGTTGTACTTTAGTCACATTTCTTTAGAAAATATTTAACACACATTTCTGAGTTGTAGTTAGAAACACAATTTACACTTTCGGCTACATGTTATGTTTTAGTCTAGTGTTAGGTTATATATATATATATACCTAAAGTACGTCTATGACTGCCTATCGCCAAAAAAACTAAAAGAAAAGGTAAGTTTTCTCATCGCTTAAGGAAAAGTTTCCCTCCATTTGTATTTTTTTAATGTTCTTGTACAGAAGAATAACTAAATTATTTTCAGCGCATTATTTTATTGTAAAGAAAAAAGCAATGCCCCATCCTAAAAGAAATTGGAATAGAAAGTAACATATCCAATACAGGATAGTCCCCCCCCCCCAACATTATTTTTTTATTTCGCAGAATTACTTCTACGGCGGAATAAATAACTTCAGAATGAGGCTTTATTTATTTTGTTTGGCGAGCGGGATTTTCGACAAATAATATTGAAAAAATGTGTTTAAGTTGATTTTATAATACAATCTATTTATTTTCATAAAAATGTCTTCGTCTTTGTTCGAAGATACATTTAAAATAGTCTACATCGAAAATATTGTTTTAATAACGTATCTAATGCAGAATTTTAACAAATAAATTATTTTGATTCTGCCTAAAAATATATCTTTCTTGAATAAGGCAATGCGTATTTTTCAACAGCCGGATTTTTAAACGAATAATATTGAAAATATTGATGAAATAGTTTAATGCAATATTTTTTCTGTATAATCGATATTTTCACGTTTTGAATAGTTTATATTGAAAATATTTTTAATAACGTATCCAATACAGAATATTCCCGCAGACATTTTCATTCTAGTTGGGGCAATGTTTTTTTGTTTGTTTGGAAATACTTGCTAAATAGTTTATAGTAAAATAATTGTTTAATAACGTATTCAATACAGAATGATACCGAAGAAACTATAGTTATTTCTCATGAGAAGTAAACTTTTTAGACTGATGCAATATTTATTTTGTTTGGAAAGCCGAATATTTCACACACGAAAAACTGATCCTGTGTGTAACTGTGGGATTGCATCTTTCGGGAGACGAAGCGCTTATATTCGTTTAAGAGTTGCTATAAATAGACCAGTAAAAACTAAAAAACATGAAAATTCGATATTTTTCGAACGTCAAAAATGTACTTACGTGTAAAAGCTAATGTAGTTATGTTAATGCTTGGGGGATCTTTTCGCTAAAACATTACTAATTTACCCATAATGTTTACAGGAGGTATAAGTATCTTGAATGATCAAATAAGTATTTCCTTAATCTGAACTAATTAAGTGATTTAACCGAAATTCTCTCTGTAAAGAAAGTATCCGATGTTTTTAGTAGTGGTTAAAGGAGATATTTAGAAGTGAGTAAAACTCGAAGCCACTTTCTTTTCGGGAAGTGTTTTGGGAGAGGCAGATACTCCGGAATAAATATAGGAAATATTTAAAAGAAAGAAGAAAATGGATTTCTAGAAACACGCATCAGTAGTTAGGTAAATTGGACTGTGGATCAGATTAGCATGTGAAGGTTTTAGTTATTTTTCTTTTATGTCTGAATCTAAGCGGGAAAAGACTTTACTTTATTATCGAGAGTATAGTATATACAACTAGGAATTCGTTCCAGCAAACTAGTGTATGTTCTGCATTTGGAAATGTCCGTTCATCTTAAATATATGTCATGAAAGATTAAATACTAAAATCATGTTTGGGAATAAGTGTATAGTGGGGCAGTAGGTATCTTAACAAAATGAAATTTAAAAAGTAAAGATAATAAGATTAATAATAAAATTATTATTTCATGTTAAACGTCTCGGTTAGACTTCAGATTAAATAGCATAATTTAAATCTTATAATAAGTGTAAAATGTGGACACTTAAATATTTAAATATTTTGCTATCAAATATCTCCTAAGTTGGCATTCAACTATTCAGTGGGTATCTTAACAAAACGAAATTTAAAAAGTTAAGATAATTAGATTAATAATAAAATGCTTATTTCACGTTAAAAGTCTCGGTTAGACTTCAGATTGCATAGCATAATTTAAATCTTAAAATTGTGATGCGAGAAAAGCGACAAATATTCATATATTTTCTTTGATTTATGTAATTGGTAATAGTATATGAATCATTATGTTTACATGCGAAAACACGACGGAATTAATTTAATTGTTCCAGATAAAAAAAACTTTAGTGGCAAAGTTTGATAATTATTCGTGACTTTTTTTCATCTGACAACTGATAATTTAGAACAAAAAAACATGGTGTATCAATGTGGAAACTGAGAGTGTAAATCTGAGAATCTCATCGACGTAATAGCTGATCTGCAGATTCATATTATAAATTAGTAAAGCTATTCTGAATTGCGCACGAGCGGACAAAAAACCGCTTATGATCTGTTCTGCTGGAAATAAAATAGATTTCAGGCGATAAGGATAAGTTATACGAGCATGTAAACCGTATCCATTAAACATGATACTTTGTTTTGTTAAAAATAGCCGAAGCATCCGTGTTCAGTAAGGTTCATAATACCGGTTGGAATAATGAATCAAATCCACCCTTTTTCAATGAAAATACAGATCCGAAATTGTTATTATTTATATTTCCAAATATTTATCTACGCCGACCGTTGAAGAGCGAACCTCCAACGGCGACGCTCTCATTGTTGTAATGTTGAGACGGCGTAGTGGCGAAATCATGTAATGGTGATAGTAGTACACATAGTTGTAAGAATAAGCACCAATACGCTTATAGATGATGATAAAAAAGTTGTTTCACATTCGAAGGCATTTTTTTTTAATAAGATACAATTTGGTGTATGAAATCGAGAAGATGCACACATTTGTACTCTTATGCAATCAAACAATGTTTTCGGGCGAGCATCTTTCGTTTTTCGATGAAAATAAGAATCCGACATTGTTATTATATTTTTTCAATATATGTCCACGCCTACAGCTGAGGAGCGAACTCAAAACAGCGACACTCTCTTTGTTGTAATGTAGAGACGGTATAGTGTAAAGATCGTGTGACGGTGTAGTAGCGCACATACTTGTTAAAATAAGCGCCGATATGCTGATTTTTCGTTACAAATAAATCACATCTGAGATCGAACGTTATTGTTTGTTTCCGTTTTAGAATATCGGAATTCATTAATCTCCCTCTCACTGACTAGCTGCAGCCTTGCCCCTTAAGGGTCTCACGGATTGACTGTCAGGCATCTCAACCCCTACTCCATTAGGGGTCACGTGAATCAGCCCATAAAAACGCTTACACGCTGTGTCCCGGCCTCTTTTCGACCCACTTTTTGAACCTTGTAAGACCGGGACTGGATGCTTCTGAGACAAAGCCCACGATGGCAGTCGTAGAGAGCCCCCACTCCTTCCTGTTATCAACCATCTTGGACTGAAGTGACTACATCTCGACAAGAGCAAGACTGGAGGCGGGCGACCGTGCAACCTGTCACCAGAACTCACACAAGGTGAGTTCGCGAAGCACGTTTTCGCAAACCTAAATAAAATTCCTCCGTTCTGAACTTCAGACTCACCATTTGTTGTATATATATATATATATATATATATATATATATATATGCCTTCATGTTTTCTCACAAGTAAAACTTCCTCACTCTTTATTTCTCCCTATCTCTCTCTTTATATATATATATATATATATATATATATATATATATATATATATATATATATATATATATATTATTCGGTACAGAAAATCAGTACAACATCAGTACCATTGGTTTCAAGCTCAGATTGATTGTTTTGTGTTCCTTCTCACAAAAGCTGTTGCCCTGTTTCTATTTTGCATTATCTACATATTTGTTACTACATTCTCACGTGCGAGAATTTAACTTTCTTCCAGGGATATTTAATCCCAACAAGAACATATTATTTTGCAAAGTTGTTTGCTGCTCAATTTCTACCTTTCTTGTAAACTGTGATACTTTCTTTTTGTTCAATTCTCTCTTATTTCTTACATTCTCATCATTAAGCCGAATATACGTGCATGTGCGTGTACATCACCGATTCTGATCTCGCCTTGACTGGATGCGGTTGAATATAATCTGATCCAACCATTATTCGAACCGTGCATCACGTTTTTCTATAGACGACTTGTGTTGATATACAGTCGTCGCCACGGAGTTTAGATAGCATATTGTAATTTTAGTCAAAAGAATTGTTGATCTATAGAATTAAAGTTATTATTCTATATAAACGATGTAATTAAATCGCGATAGAAGATACAACATAACAATGCATAATAACCATGTTTATCGTGCCACTGGCTTTACTTAGGACATTTTTTCACCTAAGCTATTTGTTATTTTCTTTCGAAATCTATTCACAATCATTCTAGAGTGAAAACAAATTATCCTTTTCGAATCACCGTAGAAAAACTTCAAATGTTTTGAACTTATTGCATTGCCGATGGCAATTCTTATTCATGGTTTTAAACTGTATATCAATTATCTTCGATAAGCAAACGGATCGACTTGTATTTACTAATATAGTATACATCGTTGACTATAAATCATCTTCGCCCTCTGTATATATACATCTCTTCCTCTCTCTCTTTATGTCTCTCTCTCTCTATCTCTGTCTTTATATATATATATATATATATATATATATATATATATATATATATATATATATATATATATATATATATAGTATTCGGTACAGGAAATCAGTACAACATCAGTACCATTGGTTTCAAGCTCAGAAGGTGTTGAGCTCCCGATTATGTTCATCTTATGCTTCCATGTAAGATAGACGGGAGGCCAACAGCTTCTGAGCTTAAAACCTAGGGTACTGATGTTGTACTGCTTTTCTGTATCGAATTATATATAAATATTACGTTCTTAATTTTGATTTTCTCAATTAATTTATAATTCTGCTAGAATATTTCCTACCTTACTACAAAAGAAGTTATATATATATATATATATATATATATATATATATATATACTAGCTCTATATATCCTGTGTTGCTTGGAAGCTATTGTTAACATTCCTTAGTGTGTCGCTCAATGTATCCTTCGCGTTTTTTAAATCTTTTTCCAGTAAAAAATCATTAAAAGAATATATACTTTTTTAAAAACCGTGTTTGCAATTACCTCGGTTTGTTGATAATTATGAGGGTTGTTTTATCACTAGTTTAAAAATCGAAATGCATTCTAGCTTGTTTTTATGTAATAAACTAATTATTTTGCACTCAAATAATAGTAAGTCAAAGAATAGATACCGCCTTTAAAGCAAGTGACACTGAATGCATAATATCTTAGTGATACCTCCACAGAAACTATACGAAAAAGAACCATTTCATAATAGACAATAATAAGCGGTTATTTTTAAAGAAATTATGTTCCAAACATATTTAATTAAGTCATCGTTCTTCAGTAGCTAGTTTCGGTGTGGGCCTAATTCTGGCTGTGTTATCTTGTAACGTTTTACGTGTACGATGCCAAAGGCTATGACTCTAACTGATATAAATGACTAAAATACAATTTAAAAAACACCGCAATAAAAATCATTAAGTTTTGAATGTAGTCATGTTGTATTTAGCGAAGTAACCCATGATAAAGATAATAAGCGTCTACGATAACAATGCAAAAATATGGTTAAAATGACCTGAAGTTTTATCATTTTATAATAAATTCAGAAGAAATCGTGGAGTATTCGCTGTCTGACAAGAACTCTGTAAATGTAAATTTTCAGTAGAAAAATAATGAATAATAATATTATATAATATTAAAATAAGAAAGGAGGAATTATGATTAAAGAAACATCGAGTTTTCTCCGTATTCTATGTCATCCTAAACAAACCTGAGAAATCGATATATATATATATATATATATATATATAAATCTCGTAAGAATTCAAATTTTACCAGTATTGTCTGCGAGACTGAATCCACACTGCACTTTTATATGCACACTTGAACTTGAGTTGAACACGGTTCTGAAGAATGGAATAGTTCCCGAAATATTATATCATACGGAGTTTGTACCAGACCATCTTGATACAGGTATTACATAACATTGTAACATTATGTAACAAGACAGGTTACGTGTGTTTGTTAACACATATATATGTGTATGTATACATTTTATTAAGGGTGAAACTACTTAACTTATTCCACCATTACAATCTTATTTGATCAAACTTAATCGTATAGCCTTCTAAGTATCACATTTCTATATTCAAGCAAACTACATAAACCTCTTATATATATATATATATATGTATATATATATATATATATATATATATATATATATATATATGTGTGTGTGTGTGTGTGCGTGTGTGTGTCTTTGTTGCATATTTTGGTGTAATAGAGGTTTTCTATCTCTTCTTGTCTCGCTCTCGCTCCTTCTTTCTCCTTTTCTCTGTCTCTCTCTATTCTCCTCTCTATTTTCCTACGAGTTGGTTTTCGGAATGTCTTTTACCGGGTGTATACGGCATTGTCACGTTGACATACCGGTTCCCGTTAGATCAGTAGATGTAAAGCGACGTTCAGCCTGGGTGAGCTTTGGAGAATACTAGGTGCTGGATGTGGTCTGAATAGGATATAGACTCCACGAGGTTCTATTGTGCCCTCTGAAAAGTTATGACAGATAAAATATCAGCAGTAGTCCCCGACAACGTCACTTGACGTTATGGGATATGGATGAATGGATAGAGGGTTTTTCTCTTTATTTCACCCTCTCTTTCTATCTTTTTTATGTTGATATCTTTTTGTCTGTTTTTGAGATTATACAAGGATACGCATTCACCCATCTTTTTCTATCTCACTTGTCCTGCATAGATCTATCTTTCTACTATCATATCTCGTCGTCTCATTATCCCCTACTCCATATGATCTCTTTCGATGTGTTTGTACAGAAAAATAATAATGCTCAATAAGAAATTGTATTTTCAAACCCAGGTAAGATGTAATGAACGAATAACTAAAATTTAGTGAAAATATCCACGCGTGATGCTACATGTAAAAGATGTATCTCTGAGAGCAATATTCCTAAGCAATACGCCATGTTGGCTTATATATCAACGAAAATGAAAGCAAGTTTATGTACACACACAAAGTTCTTAAAATATCAATTAAAGAAACATTAAGTAAAAATCAATTGAAAATGTAATTAGTATCTTATTTCCACCTGGAAAATGTAGAAAATGTATGTTAAACAGTTTAAATCGATGTGATTTTATATATGTTGTTTAAACTATGCCCTGTATTCATGTAGAAATAAAAATAGACCGCTTATATATATATCACGAAAGCAATACATTTTTAATGTTACAACAAAATAAAATAACGCAAAATATCAATGATACTGAGCTATATTTGTCTATGTCTAGAATAACTTATAAAATCTTTATCAATATACAGAATTTAATACTTCTCTTTGTCTATCTCTATTGCATCTGCATGACGACTGAATGTCTGTCCAAGGCCATTAAAACATCGGTATAGCAGGCATAATCATATCCCCTGACAGGCTGGCCCAGGAAGCTTCTGTTCAGACGTATGCGACAATAATAAATCTTCTGCGGGCGTCCGCGGAGATCGTTGGGATGAAAACTTTTCCGAGAAATTCTCATTGTTGACTTGTTATACCAAAACAGATTTAGTCATTTACGCCATATATATATATATATATATGTATATTTATATAAATATATATATATATATATATAATCACAGAGAAGCATACACGCATATGTATGTATATGTACTGGAATATATGAATATATATATATATATATATATATATATATATATATATATGTATATATATATATATCTATTCTAGTATAGCGCTGATTATCTTTTTCCGATTTTTTTTGTTTTATAAGTTAAAGTAATTACTGTTAATATATACAAACCTATTGCATATAGATAGTAAACATAAGCTAATGTAATTCCGAATTAATAATAGTAAAGATTAATTAATTATGAACGGTTCGAAAAATAGTGATGCTAATTAAGCAGTCAAAATATTATCTTTTAATCGTTTATATGCACGGTATACATATATATATATATATATATATATATATATATATGTGTGTGTGTGTGTGTGTGTGTGTATGTGTGTATATATATATATATATATAGAGAGAGAGAGAGATAGAAAGAGAGAGAGAGAGAATATTTAGGTGTTATCTTGTAAAATTTATTTAAATAACAGTAACCGGTTTTAGTGATAATATAAGAGCCATAAATAAATAAAATACTTCGGCATATCTTTTAGATCGTGTATAAAATGTTGTTAAAAAAGAAGTAAGGTTTTTCGAGAACAGAAGCTCTTGTTGAGAAAGATCTCCGGCATCTTGTTGCCTCTACAATAAATGGATATAATCTATCTGATAGTCGACTAAATCTAGTGCAATTAACGTCGAGGTGGGCACCAAGGCAGCAAGTTCATCGGAGCACAGTTCATTGAAGTAATTTTAAAACAAGCACAAGAATGGAACATTGCGGCGATGCGACAGGGGCTAAAGCTTGATAGAGACTCTGTTACGGACCTTGTCTAAGACGGAGAGACATGGGTTCGATGAAACAATGCTCCATGCATGAGCAGATGGTGCCTTTACAGAGATATCAGATACTGTGCGCAGTCTTCTAGCACGGTAGAGGCAGCCAACCTTCAGGAAACATGAATTGGAATAAATACATAGAAGATATTGCCAATGCTTCTTCAATTAATTTTCTCGAGGAGATTGATAATTACGTGACGCTATTTTGAGTAAATGTACGAAGGAATTTATTCAGTTCGATAATGTAAACCGGAAATGTTGTAATGCGTTTAAGTGTATCATAAGTAATGACGTACAATAAATAAGTATATGTAATCCGATATTCTGAAATTTTGATGGAATACCAGGGAGCGTGTATTAATTAATTCAATAATCTTATATATTATGTATTTAATTATAAACAGAAAAAATGAAATATTTACGGTGATAATTCTATAAATAATCCGATGAAATTTATTTACCGACGTTAAGTGGGAGAGTATGAGTAGATAAAAATTAGAGGACAACAAATTACAGTATATGTATGGAGTATGTTTTTGTAAGTGTATGTGATGGCGGTCTAAAAGTAGCATTTTTATAAGATATTGAAAATAGTTATAAATTTCTTTGAAACTCGCTCGAGTGAATAAGTTGATTAGAGTGGTGAATTTATGATGCTTGTGGTTATTTTCTTACTCTATCTGAAGTCACAGAGGAATAACTAAGTCTCCTGTAAATATATATATATATATATATATATATATATATATATACTAGACACACCGTCTAGGCTCGGGGTCTCTAATCTATTATACAAAGAGAAGTTATCGTCTGACTGCCCAACTATAACTTACCTTCGACTGGGGATATAGTAATAAACTGTACATATGTAATTCAGTACACCCCTTAACATATTATGGTTAACAATCTACTCCAATATTCATTTATTGGGGTTATCCGGAACAAATTAGTGACAGAGGTCCAACAATTTTTCTTTGTACTTTAGAAATTAAGAAATCCAAACACTAGCACTATAAAGACTGTTAAAGATATTTATTCTAAACCTATTATTTTTCATCCTTTATAACAAGAAATTTAAAAAGTATAGAAAGTATATGAAATCATA
Source organism: Sepiola atlantica (assembly GCA_963556195.1). NCBI lineage: Eukaryota > Metazoa > Mollusca > Cephalopoda > Sepiida > Sepiolidae > Sepiola > Sepiola atlantica. Next base: position 48,424,196 of record OY744537.1, on the reverse strand, counting down.
AACTGCAGGAGTGTAGAGAGGTTCTTATTTATTCCGGTATTCGCAGGGGATGTCTTATCGTACGCAATAAAGATAGACCATACACAAAACAAATCTCTGCAATTAGACAGATTATATAACGAAATTTAAAAAAGAATTGAATTATACTTCTACTATTGTTATGATGTTTTATCATAGCGGGAGACTATTCGGCTTTAGTTATTGTTGTGAAGTTGTCCCACAGTAAATAATAAATAAAGGAAGTCAAGTCGAGGGTTGGTTTAACAAGTGTATTAACAAAGTAAGAAACTGACTAGCTCTTGGCTAGACAGTTACAAGACTGTGCTTTGTCTTCTGGTAACTCGCACTATTTATAGTGACAACCAGTGTAGTTTCTCCTGTGTAAGAACGGCCGGTGTAAAACCCCCTCCCTTTGAAAATATCCCCTCTGGGGATTAAAAACGTTTTTGTTGTTTTTTACGTTCGTGCTTATGATAAATTCGTCCACCTCTGCCTTACTCTTAATTTCATCAAGCGTTACGGGAAGTTCTCTTATTGTGTCACATAACGTATTTTTTACTTCAGCTTCCGCTTGAATGGCTGCTATCACCATATCCTCCAATGGTTCTGTCTGCTTAGGTATCAACCTTGATAACCCGTCTGCATGACCAAATTTCTTAGATGGTACATACTCCATTTAAAAATTGTAGTTAAGAAGAATGGTACCCCATCTTTGGAGTCTATTCGCAGTGTGTTGTGGTAGTCACTTTTACGATCCGAAAATCGTTAATAAGGGTTTGTGGTCTGTTTGTAACAGAAATTGTCTACCGTGCAGGAAACGATGAAATTTCTTTACCGCAAATATAATGCTTAGAGCCTCTTTCTCACTTTGAGAGTAGTTTTTTCGGCTGGTAGAAGTGTTCTGGATGCATGGGCTATGGATTTTAATTTTCCATCATCCATTTTGTGCAATATGCATGTTCCTATACCATAGTTACTGGCATCGCTTGCAACTACAATATCGCGCTTGGGATTATAATGTGCCAGAAACAAGTCAGACGTTAAGATATCTTTAATTTTCTGAAACGCTTCTTCGCACTCTTGCGTCCAGACCCACTTTTGGTCCTTTAACAGTTTATTTAAGGGTGATCTTAGTTTATGCATGTTTGGTACGAACACATTGTAGTAATTCGCCAACCCTAAAAAACTTTGTAGAGACGCAATATTTTCTGGAGCAGGCATGTTCCGTATCGCCATTGCCCTATCTGGGTCTGGCCTTCTTCCTTGTTCATCGATGCTTTGTCCTAAGTATTTTATTTTTTCCATGAAAAAAGTACATTTCTCATCTTGATTTTAAACCCATAATCCTGGATTTTTTTGAATTCGTGGTTTACATGAGTCTTGTGTTGTTCTTTGCTAACGCTGTTTATTAACATATCGTCCAGGTACCCTACTGCGAAATCCATCCCATTTAACATCATGTCCATAATTTGTTGAATAATCGCAGGGGCGACCTTTACTCCAAAAGAAGTCGGTTAAATTTGTATAATCCCTTATGGGTATTGATACATAGCAGTTTTGAACACTCTTCACCGACAGGGATTTGAAGATAAGCGTCGCTGAGATCGATTTTAGAAACATATTTTCCTCCACTCAGTTTCGCAAATATTTCTTCAGGGCTTGGAAGAGGGTAATGGTGGTCTTTTAATGCCTTGTTCAAGCCTGTGGAAAAATCGGCCTAAACCCGAATCTCCTTGTTCCTTTTCTTAACATAAACTGTAGGTGAAGCCCACTCACTGTGATCAATTTATTAAATGAAAGCCATGTTGTCGAGTCTTTCTAATTCACCGTCTATTTGCTCTATAGCGGCGTATGGAACATTTCTTTTCTTTCTGAACACAGGTAGTTCATTTGTTTTAACTTCAAACTTTGCTACCGCTTTTGTACACCTTCCAAGACCGCCTGAAAATACGTCTGGAACATTTTCTTTTAATTCCCTCTTGAGTTTTTCCGCATCCACATTCGAATCCTCAACCTTTTGGCAAAAGGAGCTTAAAGGCAGATCCCATAGGCTAAACTTTTCAATCCGATCAGTTCCAAAAAGGTTATTAGATTTTCGCATAACAAAAATTTTGGCTTTTACGGTCTTATTCTGGAAAGAAATATTCCTCAATAATCCACCTTCGAATGTTATTTTTTCACCACTGACGCTTCTCGCCGTTTTTTGTGATTTGATCATAGTGGGTCTCCCAAGCTTCTTCCATGTCTGTACATTAATGATGGAAATGTTAGACCCACTATCAAGCTGTAGTCTTACTTTTTTTTAAGCATTTTGACCTGTACATATTTCCGGATATTTTGTTCTTCAGGTTCAATTTTTGTCAGTTTCATGGCTGTCTTTCTACCAGATTTTTTTCTACAACGTGATGCCTTATGTTCTTTCTGGTGGCAGTTGTCACATTGTTTGAATATGTAGGGACACTCATTGTACCAATGGTTATCTCCACACCTCCAACACGGTCCAGGTGGATCTTTTCCATGTGTTTTTCTCTGGTTATTCATTGAAGTCAATTTTTTCTTCTGATGGATTTTTTTAATGTGCGACACTCCGTTTTCCTCTATGTCACGACTGTCCTGTTTCAACGCAACAAAACGTTCACAGTCTTCCGCTAAGTTTTGTATTGTTAGACATGGCTCATTTTCGAGTTTATTTAAAACACGACGTCTGATTTCAGAGTCTTTATTTAAGACCAGACCTTGCAAGAATATTAAACATTTAAAATTATCCGATGATAATTCCTCTAATTTAAAATCCTCGCAAAGTTTATTTACTATACTTGCATACGTAATGTAGTCGTCTTCCTCTCTTCTAGTGACATTCATACACTTATATCTCCTGTGGAAAGGAGAAGTTTTTGTAGAAAACAGTTCTGTTAGTAAAGTAACTGCCTCCTGGAAGTTCAACTCTCTGGTTTTTTTTGGAAGGATAACATTCACGAACTTTGTATGCTCGGCAGCTCCTAATTTTCTTAGCAAAAATCTAACTTTTTAGAGTCTGTCCATGTACTGCAGTCCGATACAAAAATATCCTCATATCTTCGATAGAAGTGAGAAAAAGTGACATCGTCTTCTGGATTATAATTGAAATTTTCGATAGCGCTCCACACAGCAGTCTGGGAGAAAGCATTATGATTCTCGTTTGCTTTCGTTAACTGTGTTGCCTCCAGAAATTTTCTCTGTTCTTCCTGTGTATTTATCAAGAGTTCTTCGAACTGTTTCTACTGTTGTAGCAGTTTTTCTTGGAATCTTTCTTCTCGTGTTGTCGCCAGCTCTTTTTGTTCAGCATGCATTTTTCTTTGGGCTTTTTGCTGTTTCAACAACTCTCTTTTAAATTTCTCCTCAATTTCAATTTGTTTTCTTTGAAGTTCCATTTGTTGTTCAACTTGCTGTCTTTGTAACGCCACATTTTGTTCCGTTTGGAATTTAAGTAATTGAAAAAGATAATCTTTGAATTCAGTGTCCATCATTCACGAATTCAAGTTATGCACCACACAATTTACACTTGTAAAAATAAATCAGTTTTCCCCACAACGTGCTTAATATAATTAGTTTGCTCAACTAATACACAAAACAAGAAAAATATTATTCCTTAATAAAAAAAAATCAATCCCAGTTCTTTTGTTTGAAAAACAAAACTAAGAAAAAATATTTTTTTTTTTTTTTTTTAATATATATGTGTACAAAACCAAGTCCGTCGCTATAAGCCTAATAAGACTAGTTTTATGGGAACTCTTTTTAACCCCTTTTCATTTTGCAAAAATGCGACTTGCTTATTTACAGTTCTTTGTTAGAAGCACAAATGACTTACGCGAATATATTGTTTTACTGTCCGTATTTTGCTCTCGACAATTCTGTGGTAGACCGTTTTAATAAATAGTCAATCCGGATTTTGCTCAAATATCAGATGTTGTCCTAATAATAACGACAAACTTACACAATATCTGTAATAGTTGACGCGGATAACATTTATCTTAACGAGTCAGTGAAACTTGAAGAGAAAAAAATAAAGGTATCAGTGTATTCAATTATTTCAATAATTGAAAATGTCTTACGCGTTTTTTAGTTTTCGATTTTTGGTAGCAAGTTTTGAATTTGTGTTTTTTTTTCGCTTAACTACTCAGTAGTTAATTTGCTGTTAATCCTTGCGAATCCAAATATCTGACTAAGATGGGTTTTTTTTCTCGTCGCCAATCTGTTGTGAAGTGGTCCCACAGTAAATAATAAATAAAGGAAGTCAAGTCGAGGGTTGGTTTAACAAGTGTATTAACAAAGTAAGAAACTGACTAGCTCTTGGCTAGACAGTTACAAGACTGGATATTTATTTGAAAAAATTTCAAAATGTGGCACGAGGCCTACAAGGGGGATGGGGAAAATGTTGACTTAACTAACATTCTTAACTTAACTAGTCACAATCACCAAAACAAATGTACTCCATGATTTACCTACTTAAAACCCAAAAATGACAATATATACATGAAATGGGAAGTGGGGGAATAAAAATGATATATATATATATACAATGACAAAATAAATAAAATTAAATGTTAGTATAAGAACCTCCCACTAAAGAATGTAACCGATAAGTAGTTTTGCCAGTCGAAAAAAGGCGATGCAGGTCACGAAAGCTTTATTCTGACACCTCTTTCGAAATTACGAAAGCAGACCTGCATCTCTGACAAAACAACAGATCAGTCCCCTAATTGGGGTCGGGAATGGGAATTATAAAATAAAAGTCGGGGTAAAAAAAAGGGGGGGAGAGGACGAAAAAAAATAGGACCTATGACAACTTACATACCTTTAGCTAAGCTAAAAATGGGGAAGAAAACAAAACATAATCTAATCTTGCCTAACCGGGTAAAATAAAAGGGTCAGTGTTCGGTTCGACTACCCAATATTCTGTCTAAGGCACGTCCAAGTACCACTCAAAATTAGCTCCATTCACACAATACAAACGCGCAACTTTCACCCACTTTTCGGTGAAATCTGCCGGAGGGAGTTTCACCTTCTCCAGCCTGATACGCATTTTCAGGCGAGACTGGAAAATGAGGACAAGCTGGGGAGCAGTGAAGGTCTCTTCCCCGTAGACTTCCTTCTGTCTTGTCGACCAAATCACTCCTCTCATAACAGCTAGTAAGCAAAGAAACACATAATGCTCCTCCCACTTCATGATTGGTGTCCAATTGCAGCATGTCGAAAAAGACTCCAAAACGAAGAACTGTCCGTTCAACATGCGAACCGTGTAGCCTTCAACTAACTCACACAGCGGGCGAACGATAGAGCAATGAAAGAAAACATGACTGGTCGTTTCCTCCCAGTCACCGCATCGAACACAACTCGGTGTATCTCTTAATCCCGCTGTGTAAAGCTTTTTGACGACCCAGAGTGTATTTCTTATTATCAGCCAGGTGAGTGATGCCTCGTAATTATCGCAGCATTTCAACCCAGGCGCCCAAGGCCAGATCAAGCGAAGTTCTCCCTTCGTAAGACCGAGCTCCTCAGTAATACTGTCATGAACAGATCCCCTCACCATAACCCGATATAGTGCTTTACGATACAACACTCGGGTGTCAGAGAGGCTTTCTGACACCCTTAGAAGGTACTTCAAGGACTGTCGACACTCGCGATAAAAGGAGCACTCGCGTCGACGTAAACGAAATGCCTCACCCCATGCAAGTGCACACTTTTAAAAGCCGGAAAGGCTTTCTTGGTGTCTTCCTTCCAGAATTCACCGTTTCCTTCAAAAGGTGTACACATTCGGTCTAGGTAGTGTAAGCGAAGCGTATATTGACGAATCTCAACGCTTGGCATACCCAGACCGCCTTCAGACGGATGCAAGTAGCAGATCTCCCGGCGAACCATGGGCTGCTTTCCCCGCCACAAAAACACGAAAATAGCCTTCACTAAATCAATTAGTGTGTCCGCCGACAGAGGGAGCACAGAAAGGCGGTAGAGGATGCGAGGATAAATGTGAGAATTACACACCTCCGCTCTTCCTTTTAAAGTAAGATTTCTCAAAGACCACAGACGGGCTGCAGCCTTAACTGCTTTCAACACTTCCGACCAATTTTTCTCCAACTGGAGATCAGGACCAAACCAGACGCCGAGTATCTTGCAAGGCCCATCCGTCCAGCCAAAGGGCCCCTGAAAGCGGACATCCCTGACGAATAGATCTGGACAAATCGAAAGGCTTCGACCTCATTCCATTCACTTCAACCAACGCACCGGGGTTTGCATAAAAGAGGCGAATCCAGGAGCGGAAATGGGGACCAAATCAAGCCGAAGACAAGACAGCCTCCAAGTAACGATGATCGACCCTATCGAATGCTTTGGACTGATCTAAATTGATCAGCGCGGCTTCCGTGTCGACTTTCTCTATGATCAAGCGTATCATGTGCAAATTATCTTGAATAGTCCGGCCCTTAACAGAACAAGTCTGTTCGGGACTTATTAGACGAAACAAGACAACATGCAGACGATTAGCTAAGATCTTGGCCAAAATCTTTAACTCTGTATTTAACATTGTTAAGGGCCGGAAATTACCTATACCATCCCCACCACTTTTGTCCTTGCGAAGCAATTTGATGATACCCCTGGTAAAGTACTGGGGATAGGCCCGTTCCTAAACCAGGAGTTAAACAACACAGCCAGCAGGGGGACAAAAATGGGCGACAACCTCAAATACAGTTCGTAAGGCAGACCATCGATACCCGGAGACTTATCAAGGCCTACCTACCTTAGGGCCCCCAGGACTTCATCCTCATTTATACACCCTTCGCACCTAGCTGCTTCGGTCTCAACGAGACGAGAAAAGTCAGCTAAATAGGCGTCGAACTGAGCCATTGTCAGACCGGGCTCCTTGGTAAAAAGATCCTGAAAATAAGAGCGAAAACCCTCCAAAATCCCGTCGTTTGTAGTCACGAGACGCCCATCCGATAATGTAACATTGGCGATGTGTCGATCAGTAGACCGTCGAGTTCCTCCACACGCAGTGACGCGGCCATGTTTGTCGCCTCGTACGGCACTCTTTTTAACCTAGCCCTAACTAACAATCCCTGATCTACCTTGTTGTCCAAGGAGTACAGTTCCGTTTATCTACAGTAAAGGTAACGCTATCCCGCGCTTCAACCGCCCGACTTAATCTAGCTTCTAGTGCCACTTTCGTTGCCCTAGATCTAAGGTTGAGTCGACGACTATAATCAGCAACGAAGGACCTAATAACGTTCTTAAGATGGCCCCACCACTTATTCCCAATGATAGCACCCGTCAATTCCCTCTGTAATGTTAGTAAAAGCTGTTCCTGGAAGTCCTTCAAATCGAACAACGATGTGTTGAACTTCCAGTACCCAGCCAATCTAGGCTTAGGGCTATCTAAGTTTATCCGAACCCGGACAAGCCTATGATCCGAGTAAACTATGTTATGAAAACTTGGACAATCTAAAAGCCCTAAATCGACTCTCTTAATTAAGAACCGATCAAGGTAACTCGAAAGTTGCCCTAAATCGGAGCCGCGACTAGCAGTCCAAGTCAATACTACTTCACGGGGTTTCTCATTTCGAAATGTATCGACAAGATCGAACTTATCGATAAAGTCACGAAATGCCTTAACATCCCCGTTGCTGTTAGGATTTCCCAAGCGATCTAAATCGGGATCCAAGACCGCGTTCCAGTCTCCCGCTAGAATTATCCGACGTGACGTATCCATAAAGGGCTCGATCCGCTGAAAAAAAGGAACCCGCTCAGAATAGGCGTTGGGCGCATAAACCCCAATAATCCAAAAAGCCACATCCTTTACGGTAACATCAAGAACGCACAGCTTTCCCTCAGGATCCGCATAGATTGGGTCACACGTCGCATTCAGTGTGCGCTTAACTAGCCAGGAAACCCCTCTTGAGTGAGTTTCAAAGTACGCTGAATAGAGCTGAAAGTCTTTAGTCAGCGCACCCTGATAATCACTGGGAATAAAGTGGGTCTCCTGCAAACAACATACATCCACGCTGAGTCGCTGAAGGTCACGTACTACTCGAAGTTTACGAGCGGTGTCCCTCAACCCTCGGCCATTTAGGCTTGCTAATCTGAGTGCCATTTATAGTGCTCTTAGAGTTGGGAACCCGAAACGAACATAGACGATTTTAAGACACCGACAGATGACCCCAGAGAACCTTGTCCCATTTCAGTAGTAATGAGACCGTCCGGGCACAAACCGCCAATGTCCAAGGGGAAAGTTAATTTTATCGCCCTATAGAGAGTTGGATGGATACGTACAGGGACCCTCCCAACACAAGACTTTTGAGGTAGTTTTAATTCGTCGTCATTAAAGAAAGCGAGAGGAGGCGACATCTTATTCGCCTCCTCCATCATGCTCCATACCCCCTTCGCCTTGTTTCTGGATCTTACTACAGATAAAAGTCTTTTGGCTTCTAAAAAGTTTTCTGGGTTAGAAATATATTTTTTGTGAACCGTCTTCAGCGTAGCTAGGTGTCGATAATCCTTTTTGTGGTGGTTCATCATGAGGTTTTCAGTCTCTGAAGTTACCTTACAAACATCTTTGCCGGTGAAGAAAGAGGGCTTCTTTTTTTTTGGAGCCTCTATAGAGGGGCTGCGTTGACGTTTCCGGGTTGTGGCAGGAGGGGGCATATCAATCTTCATTGGAGAGGGGGCCGGTGTATTTTTAGGGGTGTTTCTGGGGGAGCAGAAAGGAGATGGTTTGGGGGAAATGGACTTCTCTTTGGATAAAGGGGTCAAGTTAGATTCTCTTACTGGTGGAGACGACTTTAATGGGTGGGGCGCACCTTTGACTGGGGAGCGACGTTCTTTGGCCGGTTGAAGTTGTTTTAACCGAATTAACTGTAGTTTCGGAGACAATTTTTTTTTCTTCGTTTTTTTTTTTTCCTCTATTTTACGCTCCTCGTCGAGAGTCTTTTTAAGGTTTAGAATTTGCTTATATTGTTCACCACCAGGATCATTGCTAGTTTCGATTTCCAGCTGTTCTTCCTCAGTCATAACTTGTGCGTACGATTTTGGTGCTTTTTTGCCAGTGACAATATTCCAAACGACTTTTTTTTTGGAGATTCGTTCGAAGTGTTGCACAAGTCTTCAAATTCTTCCGGAGTAATCGTAGCAGCAGTTGGATTTGGGGGGGAGTCGTCTTATCTGAAGAAACTTTGGGGGTCAAGTGTTCGAGAACTCTGTTTTTGGGGTTAGGCTGGGCCGGTTTCATCCTCGTGGGGCAAGTAAATGTTAAGTGCCCCACCTCGTTACATATCCAGCAAGCTAGACGCCTTCCAGCCACCACCAGCAAACTCTTCCAATCTTGGTAATTGGATAATAATACCAGTCTCTGTAACAAATTCAGTACAGTCTTTGGCTTTAGCGACAAATTCGCCAACGTCGATATGTAGAGCAGGAGGCCTACTCCATTCAGTCTTTTCGGACGGCTGAGATGGCTTCTCAACCATTGCAGTGGTCTCCGCAGGCACACAGCTGGCAGTCGCTATGGCCGGAGAACGGTGAAAAAAAAATGAACAAACTCCAAATAAAAAAATAAGGAGTAACAAAAAATAAGCAACAACTTTAACAAATAACTATAATAACAATAAGTAACAATAACTAACAACGGACTTACAGCAGTGAATAAATAACGTAGTAACAGTCGGGCTTTGTTGCTTACTGAGACGACAGTTACAAGACTGGGTATTTATCTACTCTCCACAGAGTAAAATGTGACACAAGGTCGGAAAGTGGGGTTTTGATAAGTCAGCACTCTAGAGAGAGAGCACCTATTACCTTTAAAAATTGCCTGGCCAGCCCCGTCGGCATTCCCCGGTAGCGGCGCCTCAGACATCAAGCAATAAACTTACTCCTCCCCAAAGAGGGGAGGCAAAGCCTGGGAGGGTGAACCTCCTAGAACTGCACAGGACCAGTCTCGTGCAGTATCCATCGGAACAGATACTACACTTTGATCTTGGCTAAAATGCAAAGAAAGCGACTGAACGACAGTTACAAGACTGGGTATTTATCTACTCCCCACAGAGTAAAATGTGACACAAGGTCGGAAAGTGGGGTTTTGATAAATCAGCACTCTAGAGAGGAGAGCACCTATTACCTTTAAAAATTGCCTGAACAGCCCCGTCGGCATTCCCCGGTAGGGGCGCCTCAGACAGTAAGCAATTAACTTACTCCTCCCCAAAGAGGGGAGGCAAAGCCTGAGAGGGTGGACCTCCTAGAACTGCACAGGACCAGTCTCGTGCAGTATCCATCGGAACGGATACTACACTTTCATCTTGGCCAAAAGCCAAGAAAGCGACTGAACAACAGTTACAAGACTGTGCTTTGTCTTCTGGTGACTCGCACTATTTATAGTGACAACCGGTGTAGTTTCTCCTGCGTAAGAACGGGCGGTGTAACAGTTATGAATTACAATGCGATCATTGCAAAAGAGGTGTGTCATATATAGCACACTTTTATGTTTCGCGCTGGAAAAAAACAATTATTCAAAGCTCAACAGGAATACGCAAAAAAATTACCATCTTAGAAAAAGGTGTTTTTTTTCGGATTTATAACGCTAAAGTATTTTTAATTCTTTTAATTTAATTATCTATAAAATATAATGCGTCACTCGCCATTTTAGTGGAAAACTGATTCTACGTGAGAGAAGGAGGATTCTGTAAAGAATATTAAAGTGAATCAAAAATTCACTAAAACCACTGTGGAACAACGACAAAATTACCGTGAAAAGAAGGCCCATTTCGGCCTATCAATGATTTTTAAAACGGAATTGAATTTTTTACATTTAAAGTAAATTTGAAACGTACACGTACTATTCAAAAGTATTTAATATATTTTAAATATATATTCTTGTAATTTTCATCTGATATATGACTTTAATAAATTAATATACTTGAAAGAACTTATAAAAACAATCCGGATATTTTGTGTTACATTTGTGGATGTGTAACACAAAAGGCTTATAATCGCATTGAAGATTGCTATTGTGGTCTTACTAAACCACCAGGTAAGTATATATTAATTTTATACTTTTAATTAAATTTTAGTTTTACCCTTACTAGTTGTGAACCATAACTAAGTAAAATATCATCCATGTGTTATTTTCATTTCAGGAATCACGAAAAAAATTAAAAGGATCTGTCGAATAACCATATCTTAGATTAGCGATTTGTCCTATGCCATATTCTGAACAAATTCCTGTTTAACCAAGGTATAAGATTAACCATTTATTGGATTGTTATGATTCAGAACAGTCATAAACAGAAGGCGTATCTTTATCTAAGCATGATAAAGTTTACGAGATGGAAATTTCAGAAAATACAAATTCTGAAACTGCTCCTTTTCTGGTTTCATTCAACGTATATAGATAAATTATAATATGTTTCGTTTAGGTATCTAATCCGCATATGTGGTACTTATACTGATATCATAGTTTTTTATGCAGTGGCTAAGTGTATTGCATTGTTTGAGTGCGATTTCAGGTTATAGAATAAGATCCGAGTGTATGGGTTTACGTTTGATTATGATGACATACGCTATACCGAAGTGTCACATGAACCGAAATAGCTCATTTTACGTATGAATATTTTCCAGTGAAACTATACACTCGGATATTTTCTTATTTTATAGATTAAATATTGTGTTTGATTCACTGGTAACTGTAAATAATAATTTCTTATTAATAGTTTTTTTCCAATGGTATTAGTGCGTGATTCGATCTCAATATAGCATAGTTAATTGCATAGTTTTTTTAATAATATCCATTACTGGATATACTGCACTGCCGTATTAGATGAGCATACATACAGTGATATGTGCATACATACACACATACCACTCGTATCATTTATATAGTTATCTACAACGTCATCGTTGCCAGTAGCAATGCTAATGGTTTTTAGAGAATGTAAACATGTCTAGACTGTTGGACGCCATTATTAAGACAAAATGGTTTAAACATCCTTGATAATGACAACAGATTTCAAATAAATATCAAGATGCATATTTATTTATAATTGTAGCATTGTTTGTATTGACTTATATTAATAATAATAATAATAATAATAATAATAATAATAATAATAATAATAACGATGATGATGATAATCATTGTGATGATGATGATGATGATGATGATGATGATGATGATGATGATGATGATGATGATGATGATGTAAACTTGAATCTATTTCAAATTATAAAATAAATTACAATGATTCAAAACTTTCATGAACGTATTTTAGGTTTCACACTATTCAGTCAATTTGAATTATTTACCGATGGTGGAACTTTATTTCCATTCCTATTATCGACAGCCATTTTGAAAATAACGTATCAGGTTTCGTATGTAAAAGAAAACTGAATGAAATATTTTCCATGAAAACACCAATAAATCGAACATAATTAGGATTCTGGGAAAGAAGAATATTTTTTTTCAGTGGCTAAAAGTGTCTTAAATAGTCCGTCCTTTCAGACGTGATATTTTCTAATAAATAGGCACACATAACTTTCGACTATATTCAGTTGAAGATAAAATATTGATGATATATCAGTGGAATAAAAAATATACCCTATATATATATATATATATATATATATATATAGAGAGAGAGAGAGAGAGAGAGAGAGGGAGAGAGAGAGAGAGAGAGAGAGGGAGAAAAGCAAGCACGTCGACATTGTCCAAAATGAATAAGGCCGCTTGTATATTTGTATATTCGTATTCTCAACGCTATTTTAGCATGTGTTTCTTGTTTTCTTTTTGATAATTTTTAATATTTTCAATTTTTAAACTATTAACAGAATGAGGTAAAATGTTGTATTTCTAATTCATGAATGATCGGCGCGAATTCGTGTGCAAACACTTGAATACAACATTTAGAATGCTATCCGATTCTGCATCAAAGGCAATTCTGGATGAAGTTGTCTCTGATCTTACACTAAAGCTTAGTTTACACATACATCTATAGACAAAATGGCAGACGTGCACACGCAGACACATGTGCCATATATATATATATATATATATATATATATATATATATATATATAGTAAGCTATGAAAATATATTCATGGAAATCAGCCCCGGGAGAAATCTTCAGGCTAAATTGCAATAGTAATATATATATATATATATATATATATATATATATATATATATATATATATATATATATATATATATATCTATATATATATATATATAAATGAAATAGTAATATATATATATATATATATATATATATATATATATATATATATATATATATATATATGTATGTGAAAGACGGAAAAGGATTAAATCGTCAGCAATGTTCTTTTGTGGAGACCAAAACAGTGATGTGGTAAACTTGGGAGAGCGCATAGAATCCCTGTCAACCAACTTGCAGAAGACGCACAATTCACTCACAAAACCTACTAATTGTGATGGAGAATAGAGCGAGATGACCAGAGAGAGCCAAAAGAATCCGTGACACTACCACGACATGTCGATGATATATATATATATATATATATATATATATATATATATATATATATATATATATATAACTTCTTTTGTTATATAGTAGGAAACTCCCGAACAGAGTGCTCAATAAATTGAGAATTAAAATTAAGAGCGTAATATTTATTTTTTTATGTACAGAAAATTTAGTACAACATTGAAACCGACGGTACTAATGTTGTACTAAATTTTCTGCACCAAAAAAAAATAAATAAATATATATATATATATATATATATATATATATATATAAATGTACACCTTTCCTCACAAATGACATGCAAAATAATGTTCTGCCGGTGTTCGCGCTCGCTATTTATCTAGGTATAGATATATTACATAAATATTTCTATAAAATCATAAAGTTACTTCAGTAATTTATTTTTTATATATAACTCATTATTATATCCGATGCTCTAAATATAAAACACCCACGGTTGAATTTAAAAAAATAGCTTTCACTATGAATTTAGAATTTGATAAATAGGACCAAACTATATCGAATTGGTGATGTTTAGATTAATTCGGGAACGTATACGTCTAACTATTCTAAATCCAACTTTTCAGAAAAATAGTTTCCAAAATTAAACTAGTGATGCTGGTGTGTGTAAGTTGTAGATGAGCAATATTGTAGACTTTTATAATATAGTTTGAGGCAAACAATCTGACACATTTGTACGGTTTAATGAAAGTGTTACGTTGTCACTCAAAAGACCATTAGCAAAAGTATTTTCAAACGTTTCCCGAAATCGAAACCTCGAAACGTTTTCACACACTCTTTTCTTTAAAACATTTAGAGGCTTTTAAACCGTTACTTACGCTTTTCATGATATTACTCGCTTCTCTTTACCGTGTGGCCCGATGTGTGTCGGGTGTTTCTTTTAACGATGGATATTTTTGGGGTGAGAGTGTATGCGTGCGTGTGTGTCTCTTACGATGCAGCTCATCGAATATACGATGCTCCAAATTCCATGCAAACGTTTTTCACTCTTTCTTAACGGTGGGGGCGTGTGTACGTAGATTTTCTTAACTTTCATTTAACACAATAGTTCATTCTATGTCATAATTTACCTGATACTTCTCTTTTTCTCCTTCATCGCTGGTAGTCGTAGTCTTAGTAGTTGTGCGCTACGTCGTATATTTTCTTGGATTGTCTTACCTTCTTCGTCGTCGTCGTGTAGACATCCCGATCGTCTAATGCAGTGTATCTGCTCTCTGGGAATAACAGCTTTTTGCATGAAAAAGAAAGAAATTCGAAAGGCAGACCTTGAGAAGGCCATGAAAAGACGTTTATTGATCCTTCCGGATTACGCCTGAGGGAGAGAGTCGCCTTTTTCTAGTTGGTTTGCTTCTCGGTTGTTTACTTAACTATTCTTCTGACTGGGGGGGTGAGATGGATAGAGTGGCCTATTCCCGTCTCATTTGAGACCCAAACTTAAAGTTTCAGACCATATTTTATAAAATCCGTACCCTATGATATCTATTTACGAAATGATCACGATCTCGACAACAACAAGTGACGTCAACGTCCCCTTGTTCCGTCATCCAATCACACAACCATATTTACTCTCGATTTGTTCTTAACCTTTTTGGCCCCAAATGTTTCATCTCGGGCAAATCCTGTCGATGTATTATGACTTTGAGAATGTATCATCTAAGGAAATCCCGGGCAATGCTTACCTGTACTTACGTTCTGAAACTGACCCGGCCACAATTCATACTTTCAGAAATATAAAGCCCCTCATAATCTAACATAAGCAAATTAAAATAAATAATGAAACCAGTATTATTTTTTAAATATATATATATATATATATATATATATATATATATATATATATATATATATATATATATATATATATACTGTAATGTTTTTTCATGATGGCGTTTGAATAATGAAACCATTATTTTTATTTTCCGAACTTACATATACTTTACTTTTTTTATATTTTTTTAAAAAACATACATTAATTAGATGTTTGCTTTTATTGTCCACAAACTCCCGAAGACGTTCGCGAAAGTTATTCAGAACTAGACAGATCAGTTCATAGCAATAATTTATTGACGAATTGCATCTTTTAATTACTCAATAGATACAAACTCGTTCATGAGGAACGTTCCATACAATAAAAGCACGATGCTGGCCTATCCAATTTATATCGGGAACCTGAAACAAACAAACAAAAATAACATAATATATATATATTATGAAGATTTTTATTTTCATTATTCACATGACATAAAACAAAATGACAAAAAATACATTTAGAAAATATAAATACTTTTATTCTATTCATTCTAATTTGCTTATATTAACCGTACAAATTAGTTCCACTTTGTATGACAAACACCTGGGAAGCAAAATTTAAAATATGTTGGTGAATGTAAGAATTTCAGAAGTTACGTTTTATTACTTTTTTTCAGTGACGATGAACATGTTTTAAGGCGAAAATAATTTCATTGTGCAACAAAAATGTGTTTAGAATTTAATTCTGGCGAATTGTTTTAAATTGTCTGGCTCAAAGCTCCGGGAGATTACTTAGACAAATAGTTTATATAAAACTGGATTCTATGTTTTATTTTACAATTTTATGATATTCCGTTTTGGAATTGTGAATGAATCTCGTCACATTAACGATATTGTCTCACATGTAATAACAAAGAAGAAGACGTTAAATCACAATTCACTAATATTACATTTCAAAATCTAAACGTAATCACAGAACAGCTCCTCTTATGAGGAAGCTCCCCTTGACCAAAGGGGATCTACTTAGCATCAGATTTGCAGCAAATTCCACACTTTCTGATCAAGTCCACCTATCCCTCAGAATCGTCCCATGACCGAAAATATATCAAGCAACATCCGAATAACTGTTCGTGCTGTCATCAAATTTATTTTAAAAACCCTCGATGTCAACAAGGCAACTGGTCTCGACAACTTTCCGATCATAGTAATCAATAGACTGCCACCCGAAATAGCTCCTATCGTGATAAAGCTATTCAATCGTTGTTTAAAGTACATTTGCTCTTTATACTATCAATCATCTTGAGAGACTTTGTTGGTATGCTAGGTATTAGAAATACTGGAGAGCATCCCTCGGCATCCCAGTATTCTGTGCTTCCGGAATGTCTTGCTTGAATCTGTATTAAATCCAGAAGTGTGCAACCACCACAGCGAAAACACTTTTCTTGGTAACGAGCAATATGGATTTCATTCTGCAAGATCTACAGCTGACGTGCTGACTGTAATATCGCACAGGATCAGTGAATCTATCGTTTCATTTTTAGTGCAATAGCTTTTGATATATAAAAGACCTTCGATAGGTCTGGGAACAGATGTTTGTTCAACAAGCTTGTCAGGTATACAAATACTTTCTCTCACATATGTCTATAAAAGTAGTTGTTGATAAGCAAAAGTCCGTAACACATAGCATCAATGCCGAACGGATCAATTCTGCGTCCAACATTCATCCTGATTTTCATAAATTATCTTCCATTGACATTAATGCTGTCAGCTATGTATGGCAGCACTTCGAAGAGCATTGCTGATTAATATCTTACTTTCTCTCTCTCTCTCTCTCTCTCTCGCTCTCTCTCCCTCTTTTTCATCTGACTTGGAGCACGTAGTGTAATGTGGAAAAAGTGGGTTGTATCTTTAAACGCGTCTAAAACTAAGTTTCTCTCTTTTTATCACCAACGCTTGGATCCTCACTTCTACAAATTTGAAATAAATAGCTTCTTTCCTCGGGGAAACCCCCTTCTTTGATAAGCTTCTCGAACTGACTTCTAACCCAGAACTGAGAATAAAACCTTACATCAAATCTGTTGATGAGGTTACTTGAAAAATAGTTAGATCATTCTACTGCTCCAGAAAGTATGTCACTCCCGACGCAATCGTCTACTCGTATAAGAGCTAGATTGGTATTAAGATGGGATACTGCTGTCGCATATGGGGAGGTGCCGCTCGGAGCACTTTTTTCTTGTCTCAACACAGTAAAAAAATTAACTTCGCAATCTAGTAGGGGGTTATGTTTTGTCGTCTCTAAAGATACTTGAACAGAAAAGAGATGTTGCTAGCCTGTATTGTTATGTTCATGGTAAGTGCTCGAATGGGATCCAATCCCAAAACCCCCTGTAAAATATTCACAGCATAAACATGTCTAGCTACAACAACAACAAAGAACTTTCTTTTCTTTCTCTTTCTTTCTCTCTCTCTCTCTCTTTCTCTCTCTCTCTCTCTCTCTCTGTATATATATATATATATATATATATATAGATCTTTACAAAAACAAATGGAACTTCTTCCAACAAAGTTTCTTTCAAAGGACATCCCATATGTGGAATAAGATACAACCATTCTGCTTCCCTTCCGACTATAGCATTGTGGTTTTCCTGTCTAATGTAAGGAAAATACCTGTGAAGCCGTCCTCTTAGATAATCAATTCTTCTCTTAGAATGCGGAGTGAACTGATAAGAATACAATCTACGTTGTTCTTTACTATTCCATTGTGTACATGCAGGAAAATAGCAAAGTCGTTGATTAAAATAAATTGATATAAACAGTGTATCATTGTTGAGACGGGAACATATTCGTTTTATTTATTTAAAGAATATTTAGCTGACACTGACAATTATTTTTACGGAAGAAGAAAGGGTAATTTTGTTCTTAATAGTATTGACTTTGACGAGTCATTTATTATTTTAAAAGGAATATTATTATTTTCAACAGTAAATTATACAAATTGATGTAGAAAGCACCGTGGAAATTTCCACGGCGTCTCGCGAGTAAATATAGAAAAGGTGTACCTAAGCTTTCATTGCTTCTTCTTCAATAGTCCAATTTACCATTTATGTAATTCGGATGAAGAGATGCAGCAGCCGATTGTTGCATCAGGCGCTCATCTCGCCTCATCTGTGCAATTCCATCGAGTGTATTAAAATTAAGAAACCATCGACTGTCGATGGTCTGCCTTTTAAAACCAGTGTGTGCAGAGATAGTTCTCGTTCTCTTATACAATGGTATTTGAGATTTCGAAGGTTCATGGGCCAAACCACTTTCTGCTTAGAAGGTGAACAAAGTCAGTAATTTTCTTTAACCACAGACACCTTTGGCGATATTCCAAAAGGCATCATCTTGACCTTGTCCGAACGAAACGCCACTGTCATTAAATCGCAATTCTTCGCCACGGCGTCATGGTTGCGGAAGGGTATCACCAATAAGGAGACATTGCAGCATTTAAACAAATTTGGAGACATCAAGATCAGAATCTTATTTGATGTAATCGTGAAGTTGAATTAATACTTATCAAACTGAAAAAGGTGACTTCATAGGAAGTGTTTACTTACTATTATATTGCGTTTTCTTTATTTTCATTTCATTCAATTAATTTTAAAAATATAATATTGCATAAAATATATTTTAGTGTGCGTCCATTCGCTATACGCGTTTAGCGATGAATATTCTATTTCAACCCTTAAGTTTGACAGACTAACATTTTATTAGAAACCTAAGCATAGCAGAGTGAGAAAATGCTATTTTAAACACAAACGTGACCGAACAACGTATCTTTATGTATTATTTTGATTATTCGAATTACTGTTTTATTTTTGGGTGTTGCCTAAAGAAAGTAGTGTACATCGGCCGAAAAGTTGTAAGATTAACGTCCAAGACGAGAACCGTAATCTGAATAATGAGAAAATATGAATTATGAATTCTCATCTGAAAAATTTTGAAACATGGCGAATATATTTTTTTACATTTTAGCGTTAAATAAAATTCTATTTGAAAGTCTGTCAGACCAATAAAATCGATGCAATATCAAACAGAAACGTGTCAAATCGGTGAAAATGCTATTTTCAAATCAAATGTGTCATACATTCCGATTGACACCCATACAAAATAGAAATGCATATATTCAGTATTTGCGTTTTCAGTTATTAAACTTCTATTTCAAACTTAAACAGATCCGACCAACAGATGGGCACGACCTTTCAGAGAGATGCAAGTAAGCATCTAATCCAATAAAACTTATGAACCACTAACAGAAAGATAGTTTTTATTATATAGTAAAACAAACAAAAAACGAGAAAGTAAAACTTTATTTTTAAAGAAAACGCGACGGGGATACGAGACTAGACGAGATCAAATGAGACGATCGTTTTCCCTACCGGAAGTAATTCGGTCGCTTTCATTTGACCAATCAGAGAAACCATTTTATCTCCTTATTTTACGCTGACACCTGTAATTTACTTTAGTTTTCAATGACTCGAATAAAGAGCTGCCTACTTTGTTTAATTGACCAATGGCTTTTATTCGTTTGTTGTTTCTGATTATCTGTCCGTGGGTGGACCCTGCGTTCATTCACTCTTACTTAAAAGAATGTTTTTTCTTTAGCAGCGGGACTGGATTCCTCAATCAATGAACTGATACAGAAATAGTATCGCGGAATTCGGAGAGTTTTTGACATACGGCTTGTATTAAAGATTAGAGTAAGAGACGAAGATATCATTTTCATCAAAAAAGCTTCGTTATTCATATTGTAGTTTTTTTTATTGAAGGCTCGGACTATTCTCTTCATCAACGTTGCTATCTGTATTTCTCCTACGTTTCGGCAGATGTGCACCCCGGTCTTATTAACGTGTATTTAATTTTTAGTGCGTTTTCTTTTATTTTTACAAATGAGTCATTCAATGCCAAGGCAAAAACTACTTAAATATTAGGATTAATAAAATAGATAGATTTGCACTTTCAGAGATACATGACAAGTTTCTAATCAAACAATATTGCGAAATTTATCTCCTTCGGCAGATCGAACACTTTTTAGAACTTACAATATTCCTGAATAAAATATAACATTTACTGACTGTCACGGTAGTCTTATAGTTTACAATTTTAGATTCGAGTTCCACGTGTACAGATTTCAAATCGTCGGGTAAGAGTTAATTATATTACGGCAGATGTGCCCTGCGGTCTTTTTCATGTGTATTTAATTTTTAGCGCGTTTTCTTTTATTCTTACAAATGAGTCATCCTATATCACGGCATAACACTTCTTCAAGATAAGGTTTAATAACAAAGATAGATTTACAGGTGAAGCAGGAACCGAGTCAGAAAACCACTTCCTTTCCCTTTGTCAGAAACATCGCCTATCGAATGTGAAACATAAAGGGCAATATAAGGGAACGCGAACGTTCTCCATTTTTCTTGTTTTGAGCGACATGCAAACCAAACTGATTATTTAAAGAAATATATCATTTGTTTTACTCATTTGACTACACAAAACTACATAGTAATTTAACAGGTGGCAATGTAAAAATGACTAATTCAATTTTGCACTATAAATAAAAGGATTTATTGTTCAACTTATTTAGGAAACTAATATAGCATTCTGCCTGCGCACAACACTCGAGCAACGCCGGGTAGGTAACTCACATTCCTTACTATATATTTTATTTTGCGAGTTACATTTTATGACATACACACATACACACACGAATAAGGTTCCCTTAAAAATTGCATTCTTTATTTTCTCATTAGGATTCACAGAAGTGCATCGCATCTATTACATTTTACACAGTAAATAAAGTGCTGCTTTGGTAATCGTATTTACTAAAGTAATCTAACATTTCCCCGTACATTTCAAGTACATACAGTAACACACACACAGACACACACTTATATATATATATATATATATATATATATATATATATATATATATATATATATATATAATGAGTTACCCGGGTTTACGGTGGGCATCGTTTGACCGGCGATACAGTTATATAAGCCACAGTGATAGTTGTTTGTGAACATAGAACATATATGTTTAGGGATAATGCATATGTACTTATATAAAAAGTCTCCCTTCAGAGATACATGAAAAGTTTGTAACCAAACAATATTGCGAAAGCTTTCTCTTTTGGCAGATTGAACAATTTCTGGAACTTACTATTTTCGTAAATAAAATATAAGGTGTATTTTTATCCTGTTTAGTGACTGTCACGGTTTTCTTATAGTTAATATTTTTTGATTCAGAGTTCAAATTGTTCGACCATGCTACATTGATAGTGCGATCAAAAATTGCTATGAGTTGATGGGACTACAAAACTGACCCAACCATATGTGAATGTGAAGAGGAAGAACATACGATTTAACACATCCTTGTCTGTCCCTCTACTTACCAAGCGGTGTGGCTTGAAAAAAGAAACCGCGACTTTTGTATATCAAAATACGATACTATTATAGAAAACGCACCGCGTGTCCGAGACTTCGCGTTGTCAATGGTCGGACAGGTCTCAGAAGCACCCGAAAGTTGACGAGGCGAAAATTGCCAAACGATAAATTGAAGACCAGCAGATGATTGATTCAGACAGAAAAAATAAAATAAAATACATATATAAATATAAAGAACGAACAGACCGTAGCTAAGCAACTGTTATTCATTGGATGTCTATTTTCGTTGTTAAAGGAATCATTTTTAATCAAAGGGTTTTAAATAAAATGTGTTTGTGCCCCGAAAAGTTTCAAAAGATGACCTCTTTTTATATAACAAACAACGAAACCTTTAGCAGAAGGATTAGGATGTAGGGTTAGGGTAAAGGTT
>OY744537.1:48337041-48397041 GCA_963556195.1 Sepiola atlantica | reverse complement strand
AGAAAGGCAGTAGGATTCTATTATTCTATAAGAGAATAATATTTTGAATGACTTTTACAGATATTAATATCCCGTTGTACTAATGATGTTGTGAATAAACCAGAGCTTTAAGTCGGTTTCACAATCATCAGCCTTTTTGAAAATGGAGGAAAGACGGGTAATGTGACAACAACCCTAAATTAAAAACGATTCTTTAAGATTTTTCTCAAATGTAAACAACTCATCTTTTCGTGGTTCCCTAATAATTCCTAACCTTCTTGAACAAATGTTCCTTTGCAAACGTCTTTATCCATATACAAATATGTTGTATTATTGTTGCGACTTAGAAGGGCCGACAATAAAAACAGCACGTGTGTATTTATAGAAGTACAGAAATAGTATTTTACAGAAATTGTGGCTATGGCTGCTAGCAATCACTGCCGCTATGACTGCTACAACACTTAGTATAACTCTATTCTATAGTCTCTGGAAAGGTTCATCGACACTCATAATAAGGTAGATCAACATCACACCATAACACCCCACCCCCATTTTCAGCCTTGCTTCGTATGAGTCAATACCATTTTCTTTTCGTGTTTATGTGATTTTTCTATATATATTTGTATCAAACGTCTTCTGACATTCTCTCGTCCTGATCATTTTCACTTTCATTAAATTACTCATTAAGAGATGCCTACAAATCTTGTATGTTTTGACCAAACACTTGTAATCATCCGCAAGAATTGAGAAAACTTTGTCGTGCCGATACATTTGGCATAGTTTTGAACGTACTCTGTCTCATTGAGTTTGATTTTTTAATATATTTGACTAAGACATTTTAATTTATTTTGCGTAGACTCTAGGCACTTTTTTAATGTATTCACTTTCTCGTCAATCTTGTCTAATGACCTGAATTGAACAGTATGTTTTGTAGAAACTGGTTCAATATATATTTTGAATTCAGCTTTGTCAGTCATTTTTTATGTATTTCTAGTCCACCTAAATAAAACTTCTGAACAATTTTCTTTTTAATTATTTTGAATAGCTTTCTTACAATTTTCTCTTTAAGTTTTCTACTGCAGCATCCAATTTAATCATTTTTTAGCAGAAGGAATTTATATTTCAATCCCACAGTTGGAAATTTTCTATCCAATCTGTGCATGGCAGTTTTTTTAGTTCTTCATCACACATATTTTCAATTTCAACGTTTTTTCTTTGGAACTGTAGTTTTTAATCCGTTCTCGAATTTGATTTGTTCTCCAGAAACGCATTTGGATAATTTTTAGTCCCCCATCATGTCACCTTTCCAATGTGTTCGCACGTCTGATGATTTATAATTGACAAACCAGAGCCTGAGTCAAGTTGCATATTAAATATTTCTATTTAATATTCTTTCTTGAACAAACTTCCTAATATTTTTCAGTTCGTCACATCTAGCGATGCTAATAAAAATAATATTGTGTGTTTTACTCCCCAGTGCGTACTTTTGGGTCCCAAACGAAACATGGTTAAGGTGACGGATTACTCTTTTTTATTATAAAATGTTGTTGCTGAAGTACTTTTCTTTTTGTTACGGCTTAGTCTATGTGCCACTTATATCTATTCAATTTCATTTTAATCGTGACAGATCTCGAATATATGCTGGCTTGTTAAATCTGGTCTATTTTCCAGTTTATTTCTGATTTCCGTATCTGTATTAGATACTAATCTTTGCAAACATGAAAGCATTCTAAATTGTTAGCATTATACACCGGCAACATTAAATCAGCCCAGTTCTTGTTAACTATGCAAGCAAAAGTCGTGTAGTCTTTGCCGTCTTTCCTTGTAAGGGTCATGTATTTCCACCTTTTGTGAAAAAGAGACGGTTAAGGGCTAACAAATGTAATGAACAATTGTATCGCTTCATTAAACGTAAGGTCGCTTTGTGGTAAGATATAATTTACGAATTTGGAATGTTAAACCATACCCTATTTACTTAAAAGTAAACAAACCTTGTGAAATTCGGTCCAATTCGCACAGTCCGTATTAGAAATGTCTGAAATGCGAAACAAACGTTACCTCGTTGTAAAGATCGTAGTTAAAGAAATCAATAGTGTTCAAAAGAGTGTTTTGTGAAAACGCACTTTCATCTTTATCTTTTTGACACCGATTCGATAATTCGTATATTTCTTTCTCTTCCTGTTCAGTATGGAGACACATTTTTATCAAATCTTTTCATTTGTTCCAGCTTTCCTGCTTCAATTTACTTTTCATATTTCATTTATTCTTTTGCAAATTAAATTTATTCTGCATTCATCTTCTTCCGCTTGTTGTTCTTGGATTTTTCTTATGCTTATCCTACTAATGCCTGAAAATTTCTAAAATTGCACTTTTTAATTCTAATTCCTTTTTCTCACTTGCAATAACATGGATTTTTGTATATATATATATATATATATATATATATATATATATATATATATATATATATGTGTGTGTGTGTGTGTGTGTGTGTGTGTGTGTTGTTTATTTTAATTCCCACGGTTGTAGATTTTCTTACTAGGAGATAGTTCTCAACATCTCAGCGGAAAGAAAAATAAATAAGCTCGTACAAAACTTATTTACGCGTGATTAACTAAGAAAATCACAGATCTTTCTTCGCAATTGAACGATTTAATTTTCAAACACTGATTTGAAAACTGTTTCGTCCTACTCAGAAAACGAAAAGAAGTGTTTTTCTTAAGTTTTTTTCTTCACAGAATTTAAACACTTTGCTTGTTTAAATTCAGTTTAATTTAAACTTCGCGGTCTATTGCTTACAAATATCCAGAGTATACCAACAAGTTGTGCGACATTCGATCGAGAAAATGTTGGTCGAGATATGTCCGAATAATGTGGTCTATATGTTTCGAATCTTCGTTGGCAGTGTGGTGGGATATAGGTCTCGAATCCTCGTCGCCAGTGTTGTGATTTTGAACGCCGATACTAACTAATACAACACAGTGGTATTTACAAGACTATATTTACAAAAGTACAAAAATAGTATGTTACAGAAAGTCTGCGTCCGATATTGTGGCTATGGCTGCCGCCTATGACTGCCGCCATGACTGCTATGACATTGCCATAGTCTCCGAAAGATTCCATCTACATGTGAAATAGGATAGTCCAATATCACACTTTAACAATTATTTTTCATATTTTTTGTCATTTTACTATTTTCGTGTCTCTATATAGTTCATCATTATTTATTTATTTTATAATACATTTCCTACCCAATCTGTTTTCGTTAATAAGAATATAGTGAAAAATAGCAAAAAATCAACTTTTCATTATAGGACCGAAATGCAACCGACAGGAAATTTAAAGTTTTGCTACTTCTAGTGCCTTTTTTTTATTTTAAAAATAGCGGTCGACGAACGATGAAACAGTTTATTCGAGAAACCTTTCGTATGATGAGGTCTAAACTTCTGTAATTTTATATATATATATATATATATATATATATATATATATATATATATATATATATATACATATATATATATATATATATTTATATAGATAAATTGAATGTGATATGTTATGAAATTGTTTAAACAATGAGACATAATGCCGCAGCAAACAGAAACCATGAAAACCATAGACCAGAAGGCTGAGACTCGGGTATCGAGCTCTCTTGAGATATTAATTAATGGAGCATATGAAGTCAGAGTTTGAAATACGAATACCTCGTATGTAAGGCGGATACGTTACCGGAAACGACGGTGATTGGCAGATTGTAATAATACAACTAAAAAAATAGGCCAACGTCGAACAAGTAAGATTTTAAAGTCCTTAGGCTGATGACATCTAGCAAGACAAACCAGCGAGCGAATTGAATTGAATCATTGTTTTCTACAATTAGACATCACACCGCATCCTAAACAAATCATGAAAGCTATAGAAAGAAGATTAAAACACGAGTCTATGAATTTCGGCGAGTGGCTTCCAGAGTTTTTTGGGGCTGCGGTGTATTGCCTAGTTGTGAATATATATATATATATATATATATATATATATATATATATATATATATATATATATATATATATAGATAGATAGATAGATATAGACATATAGGTATATATATATATAAAATATATATAAATATATATGTATAAGAGGAATGTTGTAGTTTTATACTAACAATACATATTATATATGTATACTTATATATATATATATATATATATATATATATATATATATATATATATATATATATATATAAAGATAGATGTAAGAAAAGTGATAAACATGTACGAATGTCCAGATTTATGTCAAACTTCGATTGGTCAATGCAAGGTATATTCTGTAATAAAATTATGTGTATTATACTTGCATACAAAGTTACGTTATCTATGCCTGCACTATTAAAAATTACCCCAAAATACCATTATGCAAACTAATACCAACATACAAATTCCCCACTCACCCTACAGCTCTCCCTATCTACAACTCCCTGCATCAAACGAAACCTTTAATAACCCCTCTCACATTAACCAACAACCCCGCTAACTAATAATAGATGTGATCTCACCCCTCAAAGTATCTCATCTTCTCTAACTAACAATCCCGACTAACAAGCCCAGAACTTGAGCATACAAACCCAAAACATTCTCGATACTATAAATAACACAAATACTATAACAACAACCCCATACAAAATACACACTTATATTGGGGCAACTGCCTTCCCCATTAAGACTCGAATCTCAAACCATATCTACTATTTCAAAAACAATAATAACAATGCCACTAACACCTCTCTATCCAATCTAATAAAAAGCTTTAACATTAAAAACACTCCCTACTCCCTACATTGGACTATATTAAAAAGGTATAATTCCTACACTCCAGGATCCGCTTTCTGCCAACTATGTACACTAGAAACATTTATGATTGCTACAGCATCTAAGAGCTTTAATATTATTAACTCTAAAAATGAGCTCATCTCAAATTGCAGACAAAGACGAGAATTTAAATACATTCATTTCATTACTCCTCGTACACCCCTCCCCCCAGCCAAAGAACCCCTTTTTAGCATCAGACAATTTTTTAAATTCTATAATCTGTTAATTCATTAATCTTTATTTTTTAACCGCTCCAACCTTACAAATAACCATCCCAATAATATAACGCATCCTTCCAATTACACCTAATAACTATATTAACCCATTGCACTCATTGTAAATTGAAAACTAACATTACTCTTCCTACACCCCACCGATCCTTAACCACTCTAACTCCTACTCAACACTATAATTCCTATTTCCTGTTCTTCTTTATTTATTTTTTATTTATTTATTTTTTTTGGTAACCTTCGCATACACTCCTCCATTGCTTTGTATATTTTTTGTCTTTATCTCCCTTGTATCCATTCCATCGACCCTGTATATGCTTCTCTCTACCCACAATATCTTCCTCGTAGATTGCATCTATCTCACCTTTCAACTACGCTCCTTGGTTACTCATTTAATCGATCCATCTGCTTCCCCTTATGAAACTATTTATAATTTCAACGCACTAGCAATAAATTTAGTTTACATAAGTCAACGCAACCCTACCCCATAATACTTTTAATAGAAATCAATTGTTACAAGCAGTCTAACATTATCCCCAACATTGTTCCCAACCCTAAATTTTAATATATTTGAGTGGGACAGGATTAATGTATAACTATACATTGAGCTTGTTTATTTAATTATATAATTATACATTTAACCAACTGGGACTCCCTTTAAACTCATTAGAACATTAAATGATTTATTACACATTCAACATTTTAACTACAGATTCGCATTCATCGGAACCCTAATTTTCCCAACCTAAACCTTTTAAACTTTCGAAATTATTTTTGTCTTTCGTTCAAAATCCGTTTTAATTACGGCCGCCCCCTCTTTTTTTCAAATACTATATTGATGACCTAAATTGTCACCTATGGCTAATCCCCACTCGTATCGGATTTAGTACCTACCAACAATAACCTTATCACTAAAACCCTTACATGGGTCATTCAACAAACCCTCCCACCTCTTTCCCTTTATGCTTCACTTCTCCTTTTCCCAGCCCCTTCCTCATTTGGCCTCGTGTTTAACTAAATGATTTCCTCTTAGAATTGTTAAATATTTAACTACCGAAGTCATTTGTATACAATTAAGCTCCGGCCCAGAAAGTATTTTTAAAATAGCCGGATTTCCCATATTAATTCCGATTGAGTGCGCTCCACCTACGATTTGAACTCAACATCTCACTATTGGAGTTACTACATTTTTGAACGCTTTTCCATGCTGCCTTCACGGAATACTTTTCTTCTCCATCAAAATCTCCTTTCATTGGACACCTTATCAACGGACAATTACCAACTGGGCAAACCCCATATATTTTTACACGAACGTTTTTCAACTCTCCATTCCTAATATTTTTTCAAGTGTTGAATTTTGGTTTTTCCATTGCCAACTTATCTATCTGCATAATTCTTCTGATGATAAGATTTCGATCTTTGAAAGGCCTTGGCTTAAGGTAAGAATAATAAACATAATTTTATTACAAAATATACCTTGCATTGAACAATCGATGTTTGAAATTAATCTGGACATTCCTACATGTGTATCACTCTTCTTTCATCTATCTTTATAATTGTTCTATCTCGTATATTGAGCTTAAACCATGTCACTATAGGTTCTATCTACTAAAAGTTTATTTTTAGTTTCATATTCTATCTCTCTCTCTCTCTCTCTCTCTCTCTATATATATATATATATATATATATATATATATATATATATATATATAAATTTGTATTGTGTGTATTCTGGCAGAATTTTCATTTTGACTCATGGTAACATTGTTAAAAATAACAGAATTCGTCCGTTTAATTATACCTATTTTATTTTTCAATTCTTCTGATAGTTTTTTTTGTATTAAAATGAAAGAAATTAATAAATATCTCATGTGTTTCACGAACGTTTTCAATTCTTCGTTAAATCATCCTGAGGTGTCAAGTGAAATGAACAAAATTGCTTAATAGAGAAAGAATTTTTTTAAAGACGACGGGGAAACGTGCAAATAACGTTTTTCGCATTGTTCCAGGGAAGTTGTGGATGATTTTAATTCAGCGACACTGGGGTGTATCACAGAATGAAACAGTATTACTGTAACTGGTTACTTTCGTGAAACCTATAAGACAGTAGTTTATTTTATGATTTTAATACAGAAAAGACCATCAGAAAAATGGAATAAATAAAAAGTATAATTAAACAGACAAATTTTGTTATTTCTAACAATGTTTGCATATATATATATATATATATATATATATATATATATATATATATATATATATATATATATATATATGTACGTCTACGTATATAAATAAATAAATATATATTATAAACGTATATAGCTATTTAACTCTCTCCCTGTATACTAAAGATAAATCTTGTCTACCTCTAAATTGCTTGTATTGCACACACCAGACTGATAAATGCAAAGTGAGAAGCTTGCAGTTAACGAAAACTGTTCTAATTATTTTTCACCTTTTTGACAGCCTTCACCAACAAAAAAAAACGGATTCCACATCTGTTCGTCTCATCTGTATATCTACGCTTCATCCGATGTCTTCCGCTATCACTTCCCCAGTTCAAATGGCGGTAAATGATCTTCCTGAAACATAAATGACAGATGATTAGAATGGGAAATGAAGCAAACAAACTTGTTTTCTTCTTGAAAAAGGCTGATCATGTTTCCTGTAACTCAGAATAAATTGGAAATTACAATACAGAAATAAATATTGGCCTCTTAATTGATTTTGAGCGTTGTTCATAAAAATATTTTTTGTAGGTTGATAACATCTTTAAGGGTTAACACATTTGTCAATTAAGTTTAACTTTTCTAAGTAAAAGTTGTTACGCAATAGAAAATCAATATTGATTAAATAAATGCATTTAGCATCGGGTTAGACATAAATCTAAACATTTGAGTGGTTCCAATTCCTTTCATAAATGCGTAAAAATGGGTTTTATTTATATTATTTTAATAATTCTATTGTTTTTGTCTGCAATTCTTTATTCTGCATGTTTTATGTTTTCTTATCACTTATAAAGGCATAGAACCATCTATAGATAAGTGCTTACGAGACTGATATCTTAACAGTTAAATGCTGATTAATACTATGAGAGGATTGGAAATCATCACATACAATCTTTATAAACAACCGACTAAGACAACAGAAGATATTTACCCTTTTGTAAAAAATATTGTTCAAAGAATGTCAGAACGTGTTTTAAAATGGAGACGATTGTTATACGGCTGATCTGAGTAAACGCAAAGTCCATTTTCCTCTCTCCAAAATGAAAACCATACATTTGAGCATATTCCTAAGCTTGGCAAAAAAAAACAATATTAGAACGTCGTTAACGTTTGGGCAGGTCTCAGAAGCGCCCGAGAGTTGACGAAACTATTAACCAAGCCGATAATTTTTCGAAGAAATTTATCGCATTCAATAACAAAAACTGAATTTCTATAATCTCTGTCAGCTCCTTGAATCTCCCGAAGAACTAATTGAGTTTTCGAAAAAAATGTAAAAAAAAACATTGAAAAAAAAATTAAAAACAAAAACATTTGCTTAACAAATTAAACAAAATCATCATTTGAAACTTTTCGGTGCACCAACAAAAAACATTTTATTAAAAACAATTGATTAACAATTGTCCTTGTGAAAAGAAAACAAAAATAAACATCTAATTAAAAACAGTTGTTTAGCTATGGTTTGTTCGTTCTTTATTTTTATATATGTATTTTAGTTTGTTTTCTTCGTCGTAATTTATCGGCTGCCAGTCTCCGATTTAGCGATTGGCGGTGTTCGGCTTGTCAACTCTCGGACGCTTCCGTAACCTGCCCGAACGTTGACGACGCGAAGTCACGGAAACATGGTGTGTCATCTATAAGAGTACTCGCGTTATTATTTGAAACAAAGATATTTTGCTTTGAACTACTGCCGAATAATCTTTATGTCTAAGTGCATATCAAAAAGGTCACTTAAATTAACAAATATTCGTGCAATGTTTTATTATGTAATTATGTTATGTTAATTTCTTTTAATTTATAAAACATGCACCTAATAAACAAAATACTTACGTGAGATTCGAACCCAAATATTTACATCGTCAGAGCAACCACCGTTGTAATGTGTACTCTACCTAGCCCTTTATTGTCTACCAATCATGTGTCTCACAAAACCACATTTAATTTTAACAGTATGTAGATTTTCATTCGCTGTGCGTATTTTTCTGTGACCTTTTATATTTGTTGTAGTGAAAACTTTTTACGTTTCCTTCCTTCACCTTGTTCATTACAACAGTAATCGTTCTAAGATTATATACTGACATCAACCGCGAAAGGGAAGCAACTCCCGAAAGCAGTAAAAATGTATGGCATCTGTGAATTATTGGTTTGCTTTACCTCGTCTGCTAAACAGTAAATCGATGTTGAACACACTGGAAACAACAAATTGTTGACAATTAATCGAACATGAATTGCCATTTTACCAATAGCTCTCTACCTTCCTCGGCAGTAAATAATCGCAATTTTACAATCAGCCTATAACTCATCTAATTTCATAGATTTTATAAAGAGGAGATAGTGATAGAGATACCAACGGTTATGATTGGTTGCCTTAGAGCACGTGTTAGGAAACGTAAATAATTGTTTAAATATTTAAAGTTAAATATAATAGATGGTGTTCTGAAACATAATAATAAAAAAGCCCTTAGGGCATCTATAATCATAATCAACCTAGAAGTTTTTATTTTTTAGACTAATGCAGGGAAAATGCCTTTATTCATATCTTTTCGTGTCCATGTGCTTCTACTAACCTACAGTCATCTTATATCTTCCATGATTGAAGTTATAGACGCTTGTTAATCCGTGCGTTGATCGTAATTCAACCACTAGACATTTACGTATGAGTATATAACACACAGTCCATAATGGGATCCATTAGGTTAATAACATAACTACACCCGTAGGCATCGTTAAAAATACAATCATATATTGTTCATATCACTTATCTATCAATGTTATTCCTCGTGATGACGAGGCGCATTATTTAAAGATGTATTTAACTTCAAAGTTCCATCTTTAATTAAACCATATAACTCATCCTGTCAGAATAAACCTGACACTAACTCGTAGGGTAAATGATTAAACTTAATCTCGTGACACGGCTTCAAGCACTAATAAATGTCGTATCGATAATTAAACTACCAGAGCACTTTCAATGTCCTGAAGTAAATGGCTATCGTATGATTCTCGGGCATCCGAATTTGATCAGAAATTGTTCACGACAATATTGTGTACTGTCCCAATTTAAAGATATAAACTCTCACATTTCATCGAAACTAACTCAAATTAAAAAAAGTCATTTAGACATTGACACCGGGGGCCAAATAATATCAGCTCGACACGGTTATACACCAGCCCATACGAGGAATGGTGCACCTTCTCCAAGTATTGTAACCTGAAGTAACAGAACTTAGCTGGATACTTCACCAGACTAGATGAATTATTGTCCTGGAATCCGGTAACACCCAGAGACAACAAGAAAGATATATTATAAAATAGTTAACTGGTCAATTAGTGAGAGGAAAAGTAATGTTCTTCACTTCTTTACTAAGTAAACGTTTGACAGATAAAAGAGAACTTTAATAGAATATTCGAATATCTATGTATCTCATATAGAGATCATGTGATTGTCCCAAATCGGGTCCCCTTGATTTCTGAGAACTCCGACTTAAGTAAAATTAAACCAAAAAGTTTGTCCTGAACATTTTCTTAAACAATCAAATACCGAGCAAAAATCGACAGTTAGCTGTATAATCAATGCTAATATAATCATTTTTAAGTGTGATATTAAAACACCTTTTCATTCTTAATATGGTGAGCACGATTGCTATACGATAGATACTAAAATATGGGATTGACGTTTAAAATAGGATACAGACATACAGATCGCAGAGTACACGGTAAGATACTGGAATAATTCACATATGAGGTAAACACACGTGGAGGCATGTTTTAAGAAAAGACAAACGTTGGATCAGCTTCTTTCCTGGAGGAGATAAAGTCAGCCTTTCTGTGGCCTCCTCCATAAATACCTGCTCACAACAGCGAAACTAATGACTTTAGACCGATTCCAGCGACCCCAGCAACCCCAGCGACCCCAGCGACCCCAGCGTCCTTTACACTGCTCTCAACGACCTCTACGCCCGCTAACAACGGAGAAATCAATTGCTGTACACTGCTCTCAGCGACCCCAACGTCCGAGGCAAAACGCACCCATTTTAAGGCAGGCGGACCTATCCGCCGAAAACCTCGTCGTCAAAGGCCTCACCACCGCCAAACTTGACATCATAGAGAAGCTTGCTACAAACAACAAGGCAACCGTCGTGCTCCTGCTGGAGACACACAAGGAAAATGAAACCATCCTGAAGCTCCACAGGTGCACACTAGCCGGTCACACCAAGAGCAGAAACCACGGCCTGGCAACCTTCATCAAGAACGACGTACCCTGGTCACCAGCTGGTCAGTTCGCCCCCAATGTCGAGGTTGAGTAGACCGCTACTAAAGTGCAGGAGACGACTATCGTAAATGTTTACAAGCCACCACCAAGCAGACTACAACCAGGCTCGCTGCCAGATGCCCTAGCCCCTGCTGTGTATTAAATTTCTGGAACACTTACTGAGGCTATAAAATCACCAACCCAGACGGCGCGTACCTGGCAGACTGGGCATCCACAGTAGATGCCGTGCTTTTGTTCGACCTGAAGGAGCCCCACTCATTTGCCCCCAGGCGCTGGAATACCGGGACCAACCCAGACCTGGCCTTTGCCAAAGTTATCGGGCAAGAGCCACTCCCTGTACGGCGCGTCTTGGACCGATTCCCTGTTCACAACATGGTCCGTCACTTATCACAATACTATCGCTCATCCAGCGGACGGACGGACGGACGGACGGAAAACCAGTCCGGAGGTGGAACTTCCGCATGGCCAACTGGTCGAAATTCACGTGTGCCTGCTACGCCCAATATAGACAGGGCCTACAAGGCATATTGCACGATGCTGACATCCGCCGCCAAGAAACACATCCCACGGGGAGTCCGAAAGAACTATGTACCCTGCTGGGACGAAGAGTTCGAGAAACTCCGGCACGCCCATAATTAGGCCAACACCAAGGATGAGAGAGCCAGAGCTGCCACAGACCTCATGACCCGCCTCAACAACAAACGGAGAGAAAGGTGGACTGAGACCATCGAATCAATCGACTTCACCCACTCCAGCCGTCAAGCATGGCAGACCATCAATAAGCTGACAGGCCAGGCAACAAAACCAAAACCGTGCCCCATCACTGCCGACGCCATTGCAGCCCAGCTGATCACCAACGGGAGGTTCCCTAATCCTGACAAGGAGTTCACCAGGAAGACTTTCAGCGAAGTTAACGAACTACGTAGGGCCCACAGTACTGATGCCAACCTCTCTGGAGACTTCACCAAGGACGAGATCAAATCGGCTATCAAGCACCTGAAGCCACACAAAACAGCTGAGACCGACAACATCCATCCCGAGTTCATCCTCCACCAGGGTAGCAAGGCCACAGAGTGGCTTCGATCTTTTTGACCCCCCTGCTTCCGCACGTTCAAGCTCCCGAAGATATGGCGACGAGCCAAGATCATTGCTCTCCCGAAGCCAACAAGCCGCTGGATGACCCAAAGGACTATCGTCCTATCGCCCTCCTCTGCGTGCCATAAAAGATCATAAAGCGTCTCTTTCATGCGCGTCTCGATCCAGTGATCGACCCAGTACTGTCAAAAGAGCCAGTTGGCTTCCGCCACGGAAGGTCCACGTGGACCAGGTAACCCTCCTTACCCAAGATATCGAGGATTCTTTCCAACGACGTGAGAACGCAGGCGTCGTTCTCCTCGATCCCACAGCAGCATATGATACTGTCTGGCTCTGTGGACTCCATCTAAAGCTCCTACAGACAATCCCGGACCGACACATGGTGGACTTCATCATAGAAATGCTTACCAACCGCAGCTTCACCCTTCACACCAGCAACGGCCAACACAGCAGGCTCGGACGGCTCAGAAATGGTGTCCAACAAGGCTCTGTACTTGCCCCAATGTTGTTTAACATTTACATCTACGACCTTCCAGACACGCTGTCTAAGAAATTTTGTTACGCTGACGACCTAGCTATCCTTCTGTCTAACAAAAACTGGGAGATGATCGAACTGGGGCTTACGACTGATATGAACACCCTGTCAAGCTACCTGACAAACAGACGCTTTTAGCTCTCCGTGGCCAAGACCACGTCCACCGCATACCATCTAAACCACCTAACTAAACCACGAACTTAACATCATAGTTGACAACAAAAGACTCCAGTTCCAGGCTGCCCCGACGTACCTCGAGGTCAAGCTTGATCGGACGCTGACGTTCCGTGAAGCGGCTGTCCTTGTACTGTCAAAAAAGGCCACTATCGATGAGGACCACCTTCTCCACAAGCTCGCCACAGAGACCCCTCCACGAGCTCGCCTGAAGTCACGACGCCCATTCTCGGAGCATGCCCACCAGCTCCTGCTTTCAACACCCGGTGACGTCACAAAACGAATCTGGCTAAAACGTTGCTGGACGGAGGAATGGCAGGCAGCAGATAAATCAAGGTTGCACAGATTTGTGGTGGACCCGAATAACCTACCAAGCATGGATCTACCGTCAGGAAAACAGGGAGCAGGGAGTTCTATAGTTTACAACGCTTTCGCGTGATTACCAAAGGATAAGCGAAGTAACATTGATAAACTGAAATACAAGTATTGAAATAATCAGTCAGTTTTGTTCGGTTTTCGAACCGTTACTTTTTAAGGTAATCGATCTACTGATGTTTTGGCATTTGGTTGTGTGATTGGGCAAGTATTTCAGACTTCTCTAACCTTGTCGAAGGGAAGATGTGGTGACTGAAAAGACGTTTGCCTGGAGAGCCACAGTTGTAGTATCTGTGTATTTGGATGCCAGGTGACCTTACATAAAGGATGTAACTCGAATAATAAGACAATTAGTTCACTATTACGTCAGCAAGTTCTCGGCATCATATAAAAAACACATATCTGTATATATATATATTAATATATATATATATATATATATATATATATATATATATATAATATTTACATGAAGTATAACTATATATACATCTTTGTTTATTCATTTAAAGTCACTTTTTCCGTTTAAGAAATATGTATATATATATATATATATATATATATATATATATATATATATATATATATCGTCGCTCTTTTTACATGAAGAAATCTACGATATAAAACCTTATTATTGATCGACTTGTCTGTGGTTGTCAATTACTGTTATTTTTTTTTCTTGATAACATATGAACTGTGTTTATCTTTGTCGAATCCAATTATTTATGGGAATCTTCAAGTTGTGAATACGTACAAATGTGTATTCATAACGTTTGTTTTACCTGGTTGTTAATGGTGTAATTGTACGTATACGACACATTGTGCAGTTTGATGTCATGTCAGAAAAATATTATATCATACATAATACTGGGACCTTAGCATGTACGAACACTTCGGTTTAAAATGGACATGAAACAAATGACAACCAAGCGGTGACTTCGAAAATCAACTAAAGTACTAAAATGTTAGGTTCACCACAAGCTTTTGTTTTGTGTCATACCCCAGACAAATTATTGTAAAACCATAAATTATACCTTAACAAGTACAACCACGACAGCTCATATTGTATCAGCCATTATTATTGTAAAATGCTAAGAATACGTATTAGAATTGAATTTTTAAAAATAGTTTTTATAATTCTTTAAAGGGTTTCTAATTGTAATATTAGGGCGTAGTCTCTCAGTTTACACTTCATATATTTAATAGTTGCATCAAATGTAATGCATAGCCATAAAAAACGCGATCAAGTAAGATTTCAAAGATTTTAATTCATTCGTAACTGCCTTTATACTTACATCAAATACATGTTTAGAATCAAAATTATAATGGATTTTTGTCAAAGTGCAAAAAAGGATAATAGACATAAGGCTAAGTATTATTATATACATTGAGTTTAATATTCATAAGGCAACATAAAATTGGAGCAAACCTTTTGTCATGGAAAGAGTATTATTTTAGTGTCTCCATATACAGGGTGATTCTTAAGTCACTTCACTTAGCTATTTAAAATGAGTACCATATTAAGCACAAACATACCATGAACTTTTGATAATTGTTATCTTACTCTCTAATTACTGCTATTTGTTATTTTAAATTTGTTCGTTTATATATTTGTTTCTATATATATTTATTTCATAATCAGTCAAATATGCTACAAAAAGTCGTAAATTCTTTGCAAAAAAGAATGGAGCTATGCATGCAGAACGAAGGTAGAAATTTTGAAAATTTGCTGTAATCTTAAACTCCCATTAATATATTTGTTGAATAAATTTTCTGTTTTGTATTACCCTATTTTCTTACTTTAGCATTTCAAAAATAAATAGCTAAGTTAGTTATGAATCACCGTATATATATATATATATGTATATATAAATATATATACATATATATACATATATATGTATATATATATATATAGTAATCCAGGTAGGGTAAAAATCCACAAGGTAGAAATCCAAAGGGAATCAAACCGGGTTTATAAAAGAGTGCTCAATAAAAATATAGAGCTGTATTGTAATGGGTTCTCCCTGGAATTCAGCAACCAGTTTGTATCACAAAACAATTTTCTGCCTGATGAGACCTCAGCTCTTGAGAGCTGTAGATCGATAACATCGACATGCCAGTGTAGCAGACCTTGTACATGTTTGAATAAAAGCATTCACTATATATATATATATATATATATATTAAAATTTGAAAACCAAAAGATGTTGCAATATAAAATGAATAAAATTATTTATTTCTATTTTTTAGGCAAGACTTCTAGTATTAAGCAAAGATCTGATTCATTTTATATTGCATCATGGTTTTGTTTTCAAATTTTAATAAAAAATATTCATAAACATAGATGCCTTTTAAGACGTGATCAATGTCTTTCTTGAAACACGTCCAAACCAGTGCCACGCATCGCCCGGACATTAACTTACTTTAAACCATCGTCTTTAACACCCCGACGTTCATATTTTTCTGTATTTAAGGTAGATTCGTCCCCTTGGGTCAATACGTATACTATTTAAAAAAAGGAAAATGTATTACTTGAAAATTATATATTAATTGAAAGCCTTGCCTAAAAACACATTTTAAAAGTGATTTTATTCATTTAATATTGCATAATGTTTTAAGATTCAAATTTTAATATGACATTTTCATACGCATGGAGTCTTCTTAAAGTGTGCTCAATGTCCTTATATATAATTATAAATATTTGTTTGTTTTCTAAATACATATACGTTCATCCTTACTGGAATCGTCAGTGTAGAGAAGAATTATTAACACCGGTTGCCGAGTCATATTTCAAACTCGGTGAATCAGCGAGAGATACATCTTACTTAAAGACAGCTGACGTAAAGAGTTCTTCTTATAGAAATAAACATGACACTGAAGCCGCGATGACAGCTGTGTTAATACTACTCGTTAAATATTTGCAATAAATTATTTGTCGCCCTCAAATATAGGATGGGCTCTCTAACGCTTACTATATATAAATATATATATATATGTATATATATATATAAATACATAGATTAATGTTTATATACATTAGGATATAAATAAATCCAATTCCTGTTTTGAAACATGACGTAAATCTTAAATCTAAGATGTCACGCCAAAGCTATAATGATTTTGTCAAGGTAAGGTTTTGAACTCTATTCATAAGAAAGTCAAAAGAAATCAGTTGGTAGAACCTCAGACTGAAGATCTTATGGTTTCGGTTTCGATTTCCGATCATGGCATCCGCTTTATTTATTAGGAATTTATTATTTACTAATAATGCAATATTCTCTATTCTATTAGGTTTTCATTAAGATCTGTGATATTTCGAAATGATACAAATCCGTCAATGTATGTATTACGTTAAAAAGAATTTTGACTGGCAGATAGAAAAATCTCTATTTATATAAGATACGAAGTGTGTTAAAAATTGTCGAGACTGATGACTTATTTAATAAGTGTAAATAAATCAGTGATATATTTTATATGAAGTGTTATTCAAAAGGTAAATGATGTATTTACAAAAAATAATAGATTAAAAGTGTTTATTTTTCAAAATACGAGGTGTGTTCACAAAGTAACCCGACTAATGTCCTATTAACCAAAGTTAATTAATAATACAATAGATAAAATTACAATGTTGTCAGTTTTTGTCAGCGGCCATTTTACCTTTCATTTTAACTGATGCTCATCACATACATTCTCTTAAGCTCTTAGTTTTCATTTTATCCATGTCGAGTAGCTATGCAACCATATAGCTATATGTATATAGTTAGAACTTAATTAAATATATTTTTATTCAATTAAATATGTACATATATAGTATACAATTAAATTAAATTGGCAGAATTATTGAATGAATCAATTTGGAGATATGAAAAGGAGTTGCAGAGAGAGCATTGGCCGATAAAGATACCCGTTAAAAATATAGATAATTTAAGATTGGGAAACAAATAATGTTCCTTTAATAATTCGCCTCTTTGAGATTAGAAAAATGTGTTATAATCATTCGTGTAGGGCCGTTGTTAGGGGTCGAATTAGTCCATGTGACTGAAAAATAAACGCGTTTTTTATTCTAAAAGTATCCTTTTGTTTCTTATCAGTGGTAGATTTTCGAAATTTTGAGTTAAATAGTCAGCGCCAGAAAAAGAGCACACTGGTTAATAAATAAGTATATCTATAACCTCATCGACATTCGCGCTCGAACCAGCAATTAACCTAAAGTAGGTAATATCAAATACAGTCCCTATATACTCACGAGGACGAATTTATCAAAATGTGTTTAATATGGGAAAATTCCAGCGTTGTCCCAGAGCATTTACTTGGCAGTACAAATACATGTAAAACTTTAATATTAATTTTACTGTCATTAAAAATAATAAAAGAGTTCAAAATCACCCGAATTTCGGTTTTTAAGTTATGGATAATTGACATAGCCAAGTTTCTTATTTAGTATGCACACTTATAAGGACACATATATTTAATTTATCTCTCGTTATGTATAGTAGATATGGGTAATGTTTATTTATTTCTATGCATAGGATTCACTCTAGAAATTAATTAACCAATCATTATGAATTTTGGAACAAAGCTGCTCGGCGTAAATGTCGGTAATGAGCGCTATATTTAGTTTAATTTAGTTTTATGTAAGGGGCGAAAAGAGGGTGGAAGCCCTTTTGAAAAATTCAGATATGTCAATTCTTTTGTGAAATTTCAATAATAGTTATTAGACATCAATCTATAAATATTTACCAAATGTTTGTTTCTTTGCAGTATTTTAAAGAGAGTTTCAAGGCATAAGATAAGCTCAACTTCCTATCTCAACATTCAAATATTCCAGATATAAATTGAATATGATTTTATAATCATTAGACACCAATTAACAAAGATTCACTGAATTTAAACTTCTTCTGAAATACCTTTAGCTTAAGGCTTGAATTTCAGACTTTTTCTAGAATCAAAATTAGATAATGAATCCAAAACGGAACAAGCATTACAAAACATAAGATTCTGTATGATTATATTTTGATTTTGATTTCCGTAAGGGAACATAAAATGGTTTCAAAGTGTTTTGTTCGAGGAATTAAA
The DNA here is from genome assembly GCA_963556195.1 of Sepiola atlantica. NCBI lineage: Eukaryota > Metazoa > Mollusca > Cephalopoda > Sepiida > Sepiolidae > Sepiola > Sepiola atlantica. The sequence continues at coordinate 48,378,202 of OY744537.1, read as the reverse complement.
TTTACCGTTATTTGAAACTCCACAGTGTCTGACAGCAATAACTTAAAAATTGATTGTTCTGGGTTTTTTAAAAATCAAAACAAGTGTTTGTATTGTTGTATAGAAAAGACGAAATCGGCATTGAAAAGAGAAAAATGGGGCATGACCTTGAAAACTCTAAGTTACTTCGAATTTCTTACATTTTATTATCACTTTCCAACAATAAAGAGGTTTAAAATGTATGAAACTAAAGCAATAAATTAGAATTCAGTTCCTTTTCAAAAATAAGGAATGCGTTCAAAAACTAACGATACTTGGAATGTATTAACCAAAGACAATCAATTTTACTTTCAATAATTCTAAAATAAATACATAGTGTGTTCAAAAACTCTCGAGGCTGATGATTTATTGGAAAGGGAAGGGAAATGAAATAAATGTTCACTTATTTTACTATGAGCTGTGTTTAAAAAATAAACTAATGATGGATGATGATGATGATGATGATGATGATGATGATGATGATGATGATGATGATGATGATGATGATGATGATTGGAAAGGATGAGAAATTAAAGGTGTGTATTTTTCTGAATACAAGGTGTGCTTACAGAGTAATGTATTCACGAAATATAATAAATTATACAATAAACGCAATCATCATTTTATCAGCTTTTGCAAATTGTCTATTTGTTTTTCCCTTTTCACTGATGCTCCTGAATTACTCCGGAATTTTAGTCAACTATGTGACACGCACCCTTTTTCACTTTTACGTTATGTTGTTCATGCCTAGCCCAACGTCGATGCGCTATTCTACTATGTATTAATATGTATATAGTCAGATTTAAATTAAATTAAATGTGTATATTAAACTATATTTACCTCTATATTAAAGGAATATAAAATTAAATGACGTCCACAAGTTATTGAATAAGGGAATAATCAATTTGGATATATCAAATAAGGTTAACATAAGACATAGAACGATAACGATACTTGTTGAAAATTCCGATGATTTAAAACTAAGGAGACACGAAATATGCTTTAAAAACTTCCACCCCCCGAAATAAAAAGGAAATATAGTGTATTACAGCGAAACAGCACATTTTGTTAGTAGTAGGATTTTGAGAATGTCTGAAAGGACAAAAAGTATAACGTACTTTGAAAATTCGGATCACTCAAATAATCGCTTTGCCTAGATCCTCTCAGTGAAGCAAGTATTTCATGAATGTCCCAATTATGTGATGAAATTCATTAAAACAGACTTTACAAAAGTAATTCCCGTGGGTGAATCTTAGCTCACACTCGATTGACATCATGAATCGTTTCTGATATATATATATATATATATATATATATATATATATATATATATATATATATATATATATATATGTATATATATATCGGAGTCTGTAGCCGTTTAAAGTAGCCTAATTGGTTAGGGCGCTCGAAATTGAATTAAATGGGACTCTTGTTCTGAGGTTAGAATCGTGCGACTGGCTTGAATCGTAATCTCTAGACTAGTGATACCGTCAGACGTATACGAATGTAGATAATATATAACTATCTATTATTAAATCACCATATATATAAATATGTATGTATGTATGTATATATATATATATATATATATATATATATATATATATATATATATATATATATATATATAAGCTTGGCTTAAGGAAAGAATAATAAACACTAGTTTATTACTGAATACACCTTGCATTGAACAATTGCAATTTGAAATAAATTTGGACAATCGTCACATATTAAAAATAACCGACAACTCTTGTCTGGATATTTTAGTATTGATAAATTTTCCGGATTAAAGTCTTAATCTCGGATGAGAACTGGCTGATGAAACTGCCGTAATTTACATGTTGGTCCAGAGTACTTTCTGACCCATCTGGGTCCATCGTAAGTAGAATAATGTTAAACAGATAAAGACCTGGAGTGAGATTTATAATTAATTATGGCAGGAAAATTTAAATATGAAACTATATTTATTAGGTATTATAAGCATTTAAGTATATTAGTACTAGTGTTAAAATTAATCTTGTTAATAGCAGGTTTTTTTGTTTTAATGAGTAAGGCTTCTAGTATGTGGAGTTTTTGTGTATTAGTATTATGTTCTAGGATTTTAGTAGTGTCTACGAGAAGTTTTCGGATTTGCGAGCGGGGGCAGGAATGTTAATTAATGAGGTGTCTAGCTATAGCACTATTATCGGATAGATGCATGGTCAACCTCCTAGACAAAGTCGTTGTGGTCGAGCCAGTATATATACGTTTTTCCTTGGTTGTCGGAGACACAGTCTCCCAATGGACATTTCAACTCGTATACTAGGCCCGTCCTATCCAAGACTCTAATCGAGGGTGAAGAATTATTTGTAATGATAAGATTAGTGGTTTTAGTTTTATTGTAGTAGATTATTAGTTTAACTTTTTTATTTGGGTCGGTGGGAAGTACGTTTTTATTAATAATATTTTTTTAAAACCTGTTCATCTGTGTTATAGTTATGGTGAAATTGGTTACGGTAAAATAGTTTGATAATCGTGTTGAGTAGAGAAATGGATTCATTGTTGCTGTTATTATTATTATTGTTACTAGCATTATTTTTAAATAGTTGAATTTGTTTATCTATAATATAATTAGGGAAACCATTATTTACAAGGGTTTGTTTTATATTTTTAAGTTCATTTTGAAAGTGGGTATGGGAGGAGGAGATTAATTTAGCTCGCGTTAGTAGGTTTTTAATAATGGGTATTTTATATTTAATGGGGGATTCACTAGCGAAGTTAAGAGTACAGGAATTTTGTTAGTAGGGTTTTTATATGTACATGTTACAAAATCATTATGATTTGTGTCTTTTAAGACGTCTAAGAAGGAGAGTTTTTTTATCGATGGTTAGTTCATAAGTAAAATCCAAAACGGAGTTATTTTTGAAAGTGTCTTGTAATATATTAATCTCGTTTATATTATTTGTTAGTATTAGAATGTCATCAGACAAGACTTGTCGGTTATTTTTAATAATGCGTATCTTAAGGAAAAAATGCTGCCTCGATATACATATATATATATATATATATATATATATATATATATATATATATATATATATATATTGTGCATGTATTGTATTAGTTTCTGTAGATGTAAAAACGTTGAAACTCAAGGGTTTATAAAAAGTGCTCAATAACAAGTAGAGCTGTTTATAAGTATACATTTTCTTTATATGTTGTCTGTACAACTATAACTTAGTTTTAATGTATTCTTATTAAATAGCTTATGGAGTGTGTTACAAGGTGGGAAGTGTTTGTCTATAAGTTGTAGAAATTTGTTACCAATTTTTGTTTTTAACATCATATCGAATGGGGGTGTAAATCAGATTATTCTCCTGCCTATTTTTCTAGAGTTGCTAGCATTTGTAGATCACTCTCCTCACCCTGTTTCTTATGCCTGGGTGAGAAACCTGAAATTGTTAAATTTAAAGATAGAGAAAAATTACTCAACATCAGAAACGAAATGAGTTTGAACTGCAAACATTTAAAGGAACACACGCTAAGCAGACTTTAGATTACGAATAACTACTTCCACTCTACCGACTGTTACTTTATTGTTAGTATAACACACATCCAATTTTTAATTTTTAATCTTATTTCTTATTTTTATTTTATTTTATATTTTGTTGTTATTTTTTATTATCTTGATTTTTATTTTTATTTTTTATTTTAATTTTATTTTTATTTTTTTATTTTTCAAGCACCGATAACATCCATTAATGTTAACATCAATGTATGACCCCATTCCACTACAGACTGGTGGTCACTTTCTAAGGATTCATCCATTGCCTCGGATATGTACGCGTCCGTTTTACCAACATGACGAGAGTAGAGCGTGATGTCGTAAGCGAATATTCCTATCTCAGTCGCAATGACGTTAGGGAGGTCGTTTAGAAAAATAAAAAACAATAAAGGCCCAACGATCGATTCCTAGGGTGCACCTGCATTTATTGCATATTGTGTTGATGAACGGCCATCAAGGACCAGCTGAATCTTTTGGATAGGAATGGTATAGCTATATTAAATATTTGTCCCGTAATACCACATGAATTCATTTTATGAGAAGACCTTTACGCCTTACCTTGTCAAAGGCTTTAAGTATAGCAGGTGATACCGCACTTGTTTCAACTGCCTTGTTCATTGTATGATATATGTGTTCACAGATGACCGTTAAGATATCTGCAGTAGAATGTGCTTGCCTAAATCTATATTGATAGTTGAAAAGAAGTGTATCATCAATGAGGTTAGATACGATCGCTAGATTGATTAAGGAGTTTAGCGAACACCGTAAGTAAACTAATGGGGGGGATAATGCTTAGGGTCGCTTCTATAAGCAAACTTCTCGAAGACTTGTAAAACAGAGGAAATTCTCCAGCTTCCAGATCATTTCATTCTTACTATTACTGGTATAAGTTAAGGTTCACATGTTTGGAAGTGTCAAGGTTTGTTATGATGTCCAGGACATGAGATGGGGTGATGGTCAGAGTATCAAGTGTGGCTTCAGTCTGCAATGGAATGGTTGGGAGGAAGTAGTTTATGGAGTCCAAATTTGACTTTTAAGGCGAAACGTTGGGCAGGAAGTTCAACCTTGTCAGTTTCCGTGCAAACAACATCATTATGGTTGGACAGCGGGATATTTTGTTGATTTCCCATCATGACCCACACTATTGAAATCGCGAGTACCTGGTTTCCGTGACTGAAAGCGTTTTCTGGTCATCTTTATACCTTTTCTTTACTTCATGTATTACAGTCTTACAATGATGTTTTGATGCTATAAGTTTCTGTCTATTTGTAGTTAACTTGTGGGGGTTGAATTATCGGAATGTTTGCTGTCTCTAATCAATAGCAGCTGCACAGTTCAAAGTGAACCATTGTAGAGAGAAGGGTTGGCTGTAAATCTTTTGCATGTGCTTCAATGCCTGTTGTGATCGATTCTGTTAACCTCATTTGCGCACTGACTAGGAGGGTGATATTAATCATTACCACAACGTAATCAGCGTTCCCGAGCGGTCTATTAGAATTCGTTGCACGAGCCTTGTACTGTGAGGTAAAGAACAGGTCGAGAAGTGAGGCTTGCTAGTTAACACGATCAAGGAAGCGTGGCGTGCAAGTGAAGTTATGTGAGAGGGAGGGCGCTATGGATAAACTATACGTGAAGTTACCAGCTGCGTCTGTATAGCTGGGGAATCTAAACCAGTCACGGTTATGTACATTAAAATCTATATATACATGTATTTGGGCACTCGAGTGAAGTGGGAGTTCTGTATCTATACTTTCAGAGACGAATTTTAGCAGTGTACAGTGATGGGTCTAAGGTAAACGATTTATTAAATATAAGTAACTAACGCGTTTCTGTAAGGTTAATCTAAAGAGCATGTAGGTGTTGACATATGATTCCAGCCTATGTTCTCTAGTCAAGGAGAATATGTTCCAAACATAAACTACTAGCCCGGGCATATGTTTGTCAGAGTCTTTACAATAGAGTGGGAGCTATTATGGCATGTGGAAATTGTGTGAGAAGATAGAGGATTGTAGGTTTGTTTCACTTAGTGCTAGAATATCCAGGGAGTTTACTAGGGGAGAGGTGTCTACGTCAATGATGTTGTTTCTAAGACCTCGGATATTTGTGAATGCTAGCCTCAAGGGCAGAAGCGAAAATATATTTTTGTGGTTGACTCTTTTATGGAAATCGCTCCAAACAAGGCATGAAGCCACTTGATGTAGGGAACTAATAAGAAAGGAAAATGATTATCACAGAAACAGGAGAAGCCTATTAGCTTTAGGATAACAAGTTAGGAGGTAGAGAGTTCCATAAGCTTGCAGTTCTTTGAAAGAAGCTACTGGAATATGGATCTATATTACAATAAGGTATCACAACAGCGAATTGATGGAAATCACTACACAAACGAGTCAAACGAGCTGGAACAAAAGAAACGGGAATAAATCAAATGATACTTAAGAACACATGCGATAATAGTTTGTTTATAGAAAAGACTGAGACTAGCAACATCACGTCTGTGCGATAGATGCTGCAGAGAATACGAAAGGGTGTGGCCAATTAAATTACGGATATTTCTGATAACTCTATAAAGAACCCTCAAATGAGAAAGAGATTTATCAGCCCTAATATGACAACAGTACTTCATACATGATCTGATTGTAGATTTGTCGAGATAGAGAATAGCCTCAGGTGTGAGAAAGTATAAGTAGCAAAGCAAAAAGAGCTACGGATCTAATGTATGAAATCCAAGAAATATTTGATGAAAAAGAAAGACCAAAAATTTCAGATTCGATTTATCCTCAACACCACAGCGATCTATGAGGATCTCAGAAAGAGAAAGAGGACACGCCTACGATTAAAAGACACGAGCTAAGCCTTAACAAGATTATCGACACAAGCCATTTCGTAATCCAATCCACAACTGAACCTAGGTAAACTTCTAGATCAGCTGCATATTGCCACTGATCCGAGGGAGATGGACGAGAGGCAACAGCAGCATAGATGTTAATTTTATGGCTTTTTTTCTTTGTACTGTCATTTTAGTTTTAGATAGAGTAAGGATGGGTGCTTGTTTGGTGCCAATAAGCTCACACAACCAGCCCATCAGTCCGGGCGTGATTCATGGGTGTTGTGCCTTCGGGAAAGCTGACAGGCGATAACTGTAGGGTCCTTTTCAATGCGCGACATGGCACGTACAGTTACCCACGATATTATATAACTGTTGATAGACCAGCAGCTTTTAGCGCTATCTAAGAGTCGGAAACAGAATCCAGACAATCTGTCTAACGTGTACCCTCAACAAAAACAAGAGCGTCCCAGAGTAGTCATGTGAGATTTAGTGACAAAATATTTCTCCCAAGCTGCAAATATAGAGAGAAAAAGAGACGGCGTTCATTGTTCTATTGAGGAAACAAGACCAACACTGCCTATCTTTTAGGTGCCCCTGCCTTAGTACGTCTGCGCCAGGCTAATAAACAACAAAGGAGTGCTATGATTGGCGATATGCAGAGCCTATCTACTTCATAAGTAATTTTAAGTTTGGAAACCAGATATTTAGATCGAGTCTCTAGCTTAAGAAAGTTTGTCGATCAGGACTGAGGAGGCCTCCCTCTGTTAACGGTTTGCTGCCAATACGTAAGTAGTCAATAGCACAGTTTTTATACTAGAATATAGCCCACATTACGTCCCCTTACGCATTGCATGTGTGTTTTTAAAATGTATAATGATCGGTTAATTAGTTTATGAGTGAATTCTGTACGTAGAACTATATAAACATATACACAATTTTAACTTTGTATAAAAGATATATAAATTCTTTAAAATATATACGTTAATGTTTTCCTGCTTTTATCTATTTTGTATTTGTATACGGTCGAATAATTTCATTAAATTATTTTCATTCGATCAGGAATTTTTTCTATCAAAATTGTTATTGCTAATATTGCGAAAACTTCATTTTATTTGTTTGCCCACAAAGTTGTTTGTTAACCCGCTCTTAGTTATTGTTTCTTCTTTGTCGGTTTTTTTTTTGTTTGTTTGTTTTATTGAGTCCGCGCAGCGAAAGATGAAATTAGATGAGCTCCATTGATCAGAATAGTTTTATGATTAATAATTTCTACCTTTCAGAAGAGACACCCAATTATCGCTGAGATGTCTTCTCTATGAACACGTTTCAGGATTTATTGATGATTTCTTAAAATGGTGAATGCCACAGTTAATAAAACAAGAACGCTTTTTCCAAATGTGCGTGAATACTATCTCGCACGTTTATCAAAGAGAATGCTATTCGGAATTTAAACGTGACAGATCGAAACAGCGGAAAGCATCTTCTATTCGTAGACGGGAGATATAAACAAATGCTATTTAAAACTAAAATGTGACCGAGCCACCAAGATACTGTTTCATTGAGAATGACCATTAGATGTAAATGCGTGACAAACAAACGGACGGACAGACAACAATACATCCATTCCCCAAATAAAAGCGGGTGGCAGCAGCGTCGATTGGTGACCCAGAACATCGTTATGATGAAACAATTGAAGAGAGAGAATACAATTCAGAGCTTCATTAAGAGGACACAAAGAGTATTGAATCCTGAGGACACTTATTCTTACTCAGATTCCAGGGAAACTCCGTGGCTGAGTGTCAGTGAGAAATCACTTGTTGCATACTGCCCATTGTCGCGGTTGCTATACATGACACACCCGTGTATTTTCTGTTGTAACCCAGATTGCCGTCACTGCAAAACTCAGCTTTTCCTCTGTTGTTTATTTTAAACCACGTTGCCGCTGGTTGTGTTTTAAAAGTTTAATTTAAAAGAACAAAGACAGAAACTGAAATGTGTATGAAAGAGAGAATGAATGAATTGGAAGGAGAGATACCATTTACATATTCAGCTACACTGCACGACACCGTCTACGCCCCCCTCCCGGGCTAGCCGGGATAGTGACGTTTCTCTGTTCGTTCAGGTCAGTGTTGGCAGGCAAAGAGATAGAACCGCTATCTGACGGAAGTGACGCGATTTCTTGACTCCTACTTTTAGGCGTGTCCACTTTTTAGGTGCCCTCCCCCCCCCGCTTTTGCTATCTAACACAATCACACACGATTGTTGCGAGAACGCAACGTACTTTGCAATTGTTACTAAAAGAAAAAATGGGGGAATGCGTGAGATAATTAGAGAATTGCTGGCACTCAGACTTCAGGGACAACCAGCTGTTGTTGCCAGTGAGCAATCATAGGTGTGAAAATTTCTTTGTGTGTGAAATAATAATAATAATAATAATAATAATAATAATAATAATAATAATAATAATAATAATAATAATAATAATAATAATAATAATAATAATAATAACCAATTCAAAGACACAGTGTCTTCTGGTGTTTCCAGCGAAGGCCACGTCATGTCATTCAATTAAACTGACCTTATGTCACATAAATCTGACGTGGGAGATACGTAAACAAAGCACATTTTCGGCTTTCCTTTTCACAACAGTTGGGGAAGCCTTAGCATATTCTTATTATAGGATATATTTCGCAAGGCGGCTGATCCTTTTGTCTGAATTAGGTATGAGTCTGTTCGGTCTTAATTTGGCATCCTTCCAGGAATAAATTCCTTCTTCTCGAAAAATGGTGATTTATTATTATTTTTCCTAATTCAAACAATCTAAGACGAAACTAGTGGGTGGCCCAACAAGACATTTTTTCTAGTATTATGTTGTAGTAGCAGAAGTACCAACCTATTAGGGGGTCAACTTTTTTTTTAATTTTACAGCCAAGATTAGAAATTAAGAACATATTAAATATTTTCATTAAATTATTATTTTAAAATATATTCAAGGCTATGATGATGATCAATATCGGCTAGAAAATCACTACAACACAATGGAAGAAAACAATTGTCTATTGTGAGATTCGAACTCACGACTCCATAAGTTATTGGAACTGAGGGAAAACGCTTTTTCCACAAGGCCACATATATTACAAAAACATTTATTTTTTTAATCTACTTAAATTAGTTCGGCTTAACGATTTTATAATTATTCCCTATTAATCTAAAATTGTTCGATTGTCTAAAACGAATAAAGAAACATAAATATAACATTTTAAATGCCAATATATCTCGATAAAGAAACATAAGTATATTTTAAATGCCAATATATCTCGATATATTAACGGAAGTTGTCCGTATGTGTGTTCGTATTTTTATAACTAAAGTAAAATTATATTAGTGAACATTTTTCAAATATTTATCAAATAAAAATAAGCTTAATATTTTCTCTTCAAAGTAAACAATACTTCAAATACGTTCGATAATTTCACGTAAAAAGTAATAGCTACAATATTTAAATCCTTAATCAATCTAGCGATAGTCCGTAATTTAATTAATGCTAAACTTTTTTCTGACCGCCAGTATAGATTTAGACAAGCACGGTCTACTGCGGATATCTTAACGGTCATATCTGAACGCATATATCATACACTAGACAAGGCAGGTGAAGCTAAGGCCTTCGACAAGGTATGGCATATTAACTCATATGGTATTACTGCACGAATATTTAATATAATTAGATCCTTGCTACCCAAAAGAAAGATCTAGTGTATCTTAGATGGCCGTTAATCTAAGCAGCATGGCATAAATGCGGGTGTATCCCAGAGATATATCCTCGGACCTTTATTGATCCTGATTTTCATAAATGACCTCCCTGATGACATCGAGCCTGAGATAGGCATATTTGCTCACAACACGACGCTCTACTCTCATCATGTCGGCAAAACAGACGCGTACATATACGAGGCAATGGCTGAATCCTTAGAATGTTACCTGCAGGCTGTAGGAGATTGAGCGCAGAAATGGTTGGTTACTTTTAATGCCGCAAATACAAAGCTCCTATCCTTCAATAACTACAATAAACCCATTAAACCACCGATTGCCATTGCAACTAACACCCTACCCGAGAGTTCAACATTCAAACTACTCGCCCTAACATTCACAGGTAACATGAATCGGAACAAATACATTGAAGATATTGTCAACCCGACAATCAGCTAGGTCATATCCATTCATTGTGAAGATCGCCAGATGCCGGAGAGCCTTCTACTCCATCAGCCTCTTTCCTCGTGTTGCCGACCTCTGAAACTCTCCTCCTGCTCCCCGATTCCCTGACTGTACTGATATGCAGAGGTCTAAAACTAATGTAAACAGACATCTCGCTGCAAAATGTCCAACTTAGGATGACTCTCAAAACTTACTCCCTAATTCTCAGTAGCCCCTTGCGTCTACAGTGGCGCCTTGCCTTATTTAGGATGAAACATTTCTAAAAGAAAATTTGTTCGGCCGGCTAAAATTTAGCGTTAAAATGTCGGAACATTTGTTTCTAATGTTATTTCAACATACTTTTATCTTTGAATAATCTGTTTTTAAACGGTTCAATATTTAGTTTTGCTCTCGGATCAAACGTTTAATTGTAATGCTCCGATACACATGCATAGATACGCATATGTGCGTATACAGAAATCTTTGTCTTATGTATAGAGAGATATAAAATGGAGTAAACACGAACTGCTTAGATATTTGTAAAATGTGTATACCTCGATAACTTTTGCGTTCGTGAAGTATTTATGATAATGTTTCACGTTACTACAGAAATAAACAAATAAGCATGTCATTTTAAGGAGTATCGTTTTAGTAAAAACACGCACATTTGTCGAAATGATGCCGAACATATTTAATAATAATCTTGAAGATAATGTAAAAGTATCTGAAGATAGTAATTTTTATTATAAAACATTTCGTTTTTCCGATATAGATTACTTACAAGTTATTGGTTATATTAGGTTGATAAATCGATACTTTGTTCACTTTTGATAATAATTATATATTTTTAGATGTCTTGAGTTTCTACATTTTAGTTTGAAAATAAAATTGTCACTAAAATGTAGAATTTTAAATTTCAGAATTTTAACAATTTTTAAACACTGTAAAATTATTGATAAATGTACACTAAGAAAGCTTTTCTAGTATTTTGAGGCCGTAGATATACAGGGTGATTCAAAAGTCACTTAGCTATTTATCTTTGAAATTCTAAAGTTAAAACATACGGTAATACAAAACAGAAAGTTTATGCAACAAATCCATCCATAGGAGTTTAAAATTGCATCAAATTTTCAAAATTTCCACCTTCGTTCTGCATGCATTGCTCCATTCTTTTTTGCAAGGAATTTACGACTTTTTGTAGCATATTTGATTGATTAATTTTAACAAACTTGGCAGTGATTTTTGATTTGAGGTCGTCATTGCTTTTCAACAAGTGTGGGAGATTTATCAAATTTGGCCATATGAATAACAATAAAAATTCGCTCTTCAATTGTAAATGACATACTGCCTTAAAAAAAAGCACATGATGATTTACACAAATTCAAATTAATGAAAATAAATATATATATAGAAACAAAGATATAAACGACCAAATTTAAAATAACAAATAGCAGTAATTAGCGAGTAAGATAACAATAATCAAAAGTTCATAGTATGTTTGTGCTTTATATTGTAATCATTTTAAATAGCTAAGTGACTTATGAATCAGCCTGTACATATCCTCCATTCTATCCTTTTTATACCGATAGATATTAGTCTTGAAAAGACCAAGGCTATAGGTATGCGGAAAATAGTCAGGCTGCGGTTCTTGGGTAGAAACTACTGGAATAGGAATCTGTATTACAATGAGGTGCCAAAACAGTGAATTGATGAGGACCACTAGACCAACGAGTATAACGAGCTGGAACAAAAGAAGCGGGGGATAGATCACATAATTCTGAAGCACCCATGCAATAATAGTATTTATAAAAAAAGACTGAGACTAGCAACATCACGTATGTGAGAAAGAGGGTGCAGAGAAGAAGAAATGTAGGGGCAATCAAATTACAGACATGTTTCTGCACCTTAGAAAGAACCCTAAAATGGGGCAGAGATTCAGCAGCCAAAATATGTCAACAGTACATATATCGTCAGGCTAAAGTGCATTTTAGCCTTACGATTCCCCACGGGGATGAAACGCAGAAGCCTCTGTGTAGATTAATTGCCATAAAAACATTTTCATAACTTACTACCTGCATCTACTCACGTATTGAACACTGTTCAAGTAAATACTAAAAATGTATACATAGAAATGTTATATCTCCTTATAACATTTTATGTTGCCAAATGAAATTATATATATATATATATATATATATATATATATATATATATGTATATCCCTTCTTTTCTCTAGCTTTCCTCATCTCTCTCCCTCTGTATGACTATAATCGATATTATCAATTAATGAAATAACTCATAGAAAAATTGAAAATAAAAAGGTATTTTCCGAATCTTAAGTGCAATGTATTCGAGCCACGACGCGTCCATAAGAAAATAGCCGCTTGGGTGTGATTCTTGTAGAGTCATTAAGAGCAAAACACTTGAATGTTTACGGCTGAAAATAAGCTATAACATGTACCCAAGTCCGACCCCGTCCAATAAAGATCAAGAAACACTGACACCCGAGTAAAAATTGTATTTCTTTCTACAAGTAATAAAACACCGTTATTGTTCCGATTACTTTGATTCGAATTTCTCAAGCGATGTCCTCCCATAGGACATTTACCCAACCTCCAGGCCATGAAAAGAAGATAATGTAAATATCTATAATGTCATCTCAATGTTAGAACGCTTCATCGGAATTTCATTATCAGTAACGAAGAGGACGGAACTTTATCTGTCGTGCCAGACACGGATGATTCAGCTTGACTGCATCGGGGTCGATTGTTTCTAAGCAACAAAGTAAGTTGGTATTAGAATAACCGCTGAAGCGTCAGTTGTTTCAAAAAGATTATATTAACTATCCTTTGTCTTCTTGCAAAAACAAAAGATTCTAAATTTGATTGTATATGTCATGCCACTAATTTAAGAAGAGTACAACCGGGCGTTGAGTGTCTGGTTTATTAATTGTTAATTTTCTTTTTAAATATATATATATATATATATATATATATATATATATATGTGTGTGTGTGTGTGTGTGTGTATATATTTGTTTAAAAACGTAAGTTAATAAAAGAATAAACAGTAACATAAGGTTATTTGAACAAGTATTGTACAACGTGAATGACACAATTTAAAACTGTGAAGGACGCATTTCAGACAATTATACTGGCGGTCCGGCTACATCTAAAATATGTATAATAACTACTGACGGGACATTTCAAATAAAATCAATGATGTCTATGAGAAAACACTAGAGTAACACAAGGTCGAAAACGAGGCATTCAAATAAAGGGCTGGCTACTAACTGCATGAAAGAACCTTCCCTTAAATGCCCCAATACACGCAGAAGATGTGATATCAGTTATCGGCGATCACTGGGTATAAAGAGGCAGTGAGTTTAATCTATAGCAGTTCTTGTAAATTAGAATGAACTGACAATATCCGATTTGTCTTAATAAGTGACTTATAAAGTTACATGTTACTTGTTTTGTCATGCATTTTAACTAAAAGTTCGTTTTAGTTTCAGACATTTATCCTATGTTAAAATTATTTTTTTTATTTTGAAACTGTGTAGAAGTATAGTCCTGTTTTAATGGTAATAAAGCTTTTACAAATACGCACACTGTGCAGTAGGTTTAAATCAAAACATATGTTACTAAGTATTATTTACATGAAATGCTAATTGCATATAAAACAAGAAGTGTTACTTCCCAGTTAAAATGGTATGTTCACTTCTAATATTATTTTTAAAAGAAGATTTTAGTAGAAAATAACCAAGTATTATTGATTTTTGTTTGTGGCATTTTGTTTGACTAATTATCTGCCCCAGAAGGTTATCGGGAACGGCGGTTCGTCACATACACTCCTTGATACTCGTTGACACGTTGTTGGTAGTTTACGTTCCTTTCTTTTCTTTTTTTTCATTTTTATTAACAACCGTCGTCATTGTCGTACTGTGAATGAAGCAGAAATTTTCCTGTTCCTTTGTTTCTATAATAAATTTACATCATCATTCTTACTTATTGGCATCAATTTTTGTTTATTTTTATTTTTACAGCAAAATTTAAATTAATTAATCTTCACAGTGTCCGATCTCCTAGAGATGGCTTAGAATTTCGCAAAATAAACGCCTGACTCCTATTAGGTCACCAATTAAGGAGAAGGATTTAACAACCTTCTTTGTTATGTGTCACTTCAGACTTACTCTCCATGACGTCAATCCTGACACGTAGTGCTAATCCTAATTCTTGCTTCTCCTCGAATTTTTCGCTTCTCAACTTAATCAAACCTTTGGTGAAAAATCACATATTAACATTATGCTAACACAAAAATTACTACATTACATCATTTCCTTGTATTATTTTTTGTACACATCCACAACAATAGAACATATTTTTTATGTCATAAGTTTATTATAACAAAGATATAAAGAAACATTTTAGACATATTGAATATAATTAAATAAGTAAATTTGAATATAAACATTGCTCGTTTATAATTATAAAATCGATGTGTATTAATGTTTAAATCAAATCGATCTGAGCGTTTATATAGATTATGATAGATTAATTGATATGAAATTTTTTTTTTTCATCAACGTGAAATTATTTTAGACATATAATTTAGTTACAGTAACAGATAAATGTAAGGCTTGGCGTTAAATTGTGAATGCCCCCACCCCCAAAAAAATAGCTCGGAATTATATACTTTTTATCTCCACACAGTAGCTATTACATAGCATTAACATTAATTTAGCTGTGAAGAATGATAATATATCTAAAAGTAGTTTATGCTTTTAAAACATCGTGAAATATGTGCGTAGGAAAGAAGATAAAAACTTCTTAAAAATATAAACGGAATAATATTTTCATATACGAGGTGTGTCTAAAAAGTATCCGACATTAGTCCAGAAAAATATTTCAAATACCTGACGGGGTTGGGACCCTGATCTCCTTCAAAGTAGGCCCCTTGTGCTTTCAC
Organism: Sepiola atlantica; assembly: GCA_963556195.1. NCBI lineage: Eukaryota > Metazoa > Mollusca > Cephalopoda > Sepiida > Sepiolidae > Sepiola > Sepiola atlantica. Next base: position 48,362,654 of record OY744537.1, on the reverse strand, counting down.
ACACTAAGCCCACCAATCCATCCACTGCCGGAAACACATCTGGAAGTCTTCTTTTGGAATGGTGTTCATCTCCGCCGTCGCGTACCTAATTATCTAGTTTCTAGTCTCAAAGCGAAAGCCTTTCAGTGGAGTCTTTTATGTTCGAAACAACCAGAAGTCGCAAGGAGCTATGTCTGGATAGTAAAAAGGTTAGCGAACGACTGGAATTTAATGTTTGGCCACGAAATGTTTGATCAATTGGAATGAATGTGCGGGTGCGTCGTCGTGATGCTGTTGCCAGTCTGGTCATTTGCGCTGAACTGCGTCACGGACACGCTGGAGAACATCTTGATAGTACTCATTTGTCAGTGTTTGTCCTTCCGGTTCGTATTTGTGATGCACAATTCTACGGATATCAAAGAAGACAGTCAGCATCACGTTGATTTTGCTTCGCACTTGTCGCGCTTATTTTGGCATTGGAGACTCAATATGCTTCTATTGCGATAACTGTTTTGTTTTTGGGTCCTATCCGTAAATTATCTCTTGAATTAACAAGCAAAACAATTAAACCAGTGGGTGAATACTGCTGAACATATTACTTGGTTTAATAATATCGAAAATAAAAATAAATGTTCCGCTCTACGATTTGACATCGTGGGGTTTTATCCATCTATATCCAAAAACTCTTCAACATTTCCGTAGAGTGTTTCCAGATGTATACTTATATATCCAAGGATGAAATCTACATCATTAAAAAGTGTAGAACATCAGTTTTAATCAATAATAATGCCCAATGGATATAAACAAAAATGAAAAACTCCTTTGGTTTGGCCATGAGTGCCCTTGACTCTGCGGAGGCATCAGATCTTGTGATGTTATTGATTTTATATACACTCAAAGATATATTTTATAATACAGATATCAGCCTATATAGATGATTAGCTATAATAAAAAAATATGCCTAAGAGTAGAAGTACTTGCTAACATAAAGATAACTCACTTTTTTGTATGTCACCTTAAACTTTAATGAAAATACTTACGAGCTATATTTAAAAGATGACCCCAATCCAATATACGTAAACTCACAGTCTAATAACCCTCCATCAATCATAAAACAAATTCCTAATTCTATCAAAAGTAGTCTTATCAATAACTCTAGCAACGAAAATGGATTTTAACAATCAAGCAACATCTACTATACAGCTCTAACAAATAGCGGGTCCCATAATATCGAAATTAAATATAAGAAACACGGTACCACTAATTATAATAAAATTAAAAATAAAAGAAAAAGAAATATAATCTGGTATACACCGCCCTATTATTAGATGCTAAAAACTAAACTGAGTACGAAATTCCAAAATCTCATTGTAAAACACTTCCCCGTAACCAATCCTCTGCATAAGATATTCAATAATAATTACCTAAAACTGTCCTACAGCTACTGCGAAAACCGGGAAATTATAATTAAGGCTCACAATAACAAAATACTAAAAGAGAAGAGTAGAGAAGAAAAAATGCATAAAAATGTGGCAAATATAGCAATGATAACACTAAGAAAAACACAAATATAAGCACTACAAATTGTAATAACCCAAACCCCTAATAGCAATCACCCAAATAGGAATGAAAATGTTAATAATGAAGAGAAAAGCTGTAACTACATAACTCGTACACTTTGTCCACTACAAAATAAATGCTTAACCAAAAGTATTGATTTCCTAGCCACAATATTTGCCAAAGACAGACCGAATAACAAGATTTTAAAACCAGATATTGTGACCACAACTGCACAGTTTAAAACAAAGAACGACGAATTAAAACAGCACTAGCAAACCATTATTGGAAGCTCAATGATAGCGGACGCTCACGAATAATCGAATGGAACATAATACGACAGGTCAGTACATGTAGAAATTAAGACGACCTGTGTAGATTAGGCCTGAATGAGAAATTTGAAATCCTAAATATAAAAGATCCCCAAAAGCTATTAAATTCTAGAAGTGAAATCGCAAACAACTGCTTACACAGATTAAAATTCACCCAAATTAACAAGAAATAATAAAAAAAAAATAAAGTTTAACTGAACTAAGATAAAACCTAAAATAGAAATATAAGCAAGCACATGTTAAAATAAGGTAACCCATTATTTCTACGCAACAAACAAACGGGATGGGCAAAAGAACAACAGAATGAGACACCATAAGTAAAATCAACCGAACCTTTGTTTGTGAGAAATCCAACGATTGGCTAAGAGAATATCAAAGAATCTGATTGGTTAACTAGCTAAACTAAACACCACGTGTATATATAAAAACACCCGGCAACACAAACTCCATACAGTTTAGACTGACGATTCCCTACAGTGATGAAACGCAAAAACTATCTGTGTAGCCTAATTGCCATAAATATATTTTCATAACTTATATATATATATATATATATATATATATATATATATATATATATATATATACTTTTAAATATTAATTGTTTTTAACCGACAGACGACATCGTGACGATCTCTCTTACCCTCATCAGTGTAAAAGTGAGGGTTAGAGGCGGTCGCATGGGCTCGACAGCAGTTCGTAGTTTCAGGCTAGAATCGTTGAGAAATCGATACAGACAGGAATTAAAATTAAGATACACTTACCCGGGAAGCGGGGAAGTGTTTTGTCGTTTAAAGTATTTAACGCTCGAGCGGAATCTGCTTATATATATATATATATATATATATATATATATATATATATATATATATATATATATATATATATATAAGGTGATTCAATGAAAAATAATTAGGCCTGCAGATGGAAACAGATCAATATATTCAGTTGTTCAGAACAAGGTGCATTTAGTAAATAAAATATTTATTCTTCTTCTCTTTCAATTGAAAGAGAAGAAGAAGAAATATGTTTATCTACTAAATGCTCTTTGTTCTGAACAATTGAATATATTGATATGTTGCCATCTGCAGGTCTAATTATTTTTCATTGACTCACCCTATTTTTGCTCTATCCAGTATATTGAGCTTTCCTCGCCTTACAATAGGTCTAATTCTCTAAAAGTTACCTTTTAGTTATAAACCCGCATATATATATATATATATATATATATATATATATATATATATATATATATAAATATGTTTATATATATATATACATGTATATATACACATGTATATATATATATATATATATATATATATATATATGTATATAGTATGAATGGCTTTGTGTTCAGATAAAAGTTGCTATAGTACCTCAATACTCTATAATACGACAGGGGCTCCTAATTAAATGTTATGACCCTGTAAACGGGCTAGAGTGAAAACATAGACTCGGAGTTTAGAGAAAACAAGTATATTGAAGAAAAGCATTATACAACAAATTTTCTGGCAAACAATCTTGGTTGCTAAACCCCAAAGATTAAATCACTGCATCACGTAAAACAAATTATTGTTTTTTTTTAGTGTGAAAATTTTTAATTTTTTCGTAGTTCTGTTTAAAGTAACTTGAGTAATCATTTCAGCCCAGAATTGTATTTTTGCACCAGTAACTCTTCTAGCTATTCGGTAGGTTCTTTGCCTGGTCGGTTTTCCCAACCTTTTCCATGTATTCATGATGATAATTAACACGTCTGAACTAGATTCCAATTGTAATTTTACGTTTTTATTCAGGGATTTTGCCTGAACATGTTTTCCAATATTTTTGCCGCCATGTTTGTTCGTTGTTGTGGATTTAACCCGACTTTTATTTCGTGTATTCGTACTGCAATGTGAACTCTTGTGTTTGACATTTTAAAAATTGACAATGTCAATATGTGTTTAATTCAATACCCTGCGCTGACGATGATACCTGATAATAATAAGTAAAATGCACTGTCTCAGTAACGATCGTACACACTCTGCTGTTTTTTAGATTTCTGTGAACGCAAAGTGATCATGTAATTTTGTTCACATAAATCTATGCCTTGTATATATATATATATATATATAGATATATAGATATATATATATATATATATATATATCTCTCTATATATATATATATATAACATGTAAATATAAAAAATATAAAAACATAAAAATAAAATAACAAGGTTAAATGACGAATGTTTACTTTGAAGATATGGACGGAACTTCACAAAGATCATCGAACGATAAAGATAGTATATAGAAATCTAAATAATTTGAAATCGAGAATAAAATAAAAAAAGGTTGAACAACGTTCGATGAATGTAAACAGCAGTTCGTTTCGTTTTAGCGAAACAATATCATGTCACTAGAGTTCAGATTTTTTAATTGGATAAAATTGCGGGACACAGGAATGTGGAAAAAAGTAGATGACTTCGCAAATAGGAATCTCTTAAAACATCTCTTTTAAGTATAGCGAATATTTTTAAATGTCAGAATTTGGCCAAGTAATATCAACTGTAACTTTTCTAAAATAATTTTCACGAACAAATATCGGGTGACTCTCGATAACTTGACGGATCGGTCAAAAGAATTTATTTTCGTGTGGCTAAACGAGTGCTTCAATGTAGTGACAGTATGGCAATATGGGGTTGAATTGCATACTCAAGTATTATTAAACGATTTAACGTTGCTAAAATCGTTAAACTGAACTCTACTAACTATAGTGATTGAATAGAAAAGACTTTAATGATAGGAGTCCCAGTCACGCAGTTTCCAAATGAAGTGAGTGCTTAATGAAGAACAATATTGTATTTATATATCAAAAGATGTTTAGAAGGAGTAATGAGAAAATAGCGACTATCAAAATTAAAAATCCATAGTAAATTTCGAAGATGAAATTTTATGAAGATGCAAATATTATGTGAGTAAAGCAGAGGTATGTGAAGCACCATATAAAAATGTAAACCTGTTTAAATAAAAGAATATTAACAAAAACAATGAATAAAGTTGCGGATGTTTTGGGTTGTTTTTTTAAAGAAAAATTACTATATTGATATACAAATGTTTCTAACGACGGGAGTTCTGGTTGATCTTATATGGAATTTGATCAATTCTTTCATTTTAATATTTATACTTTACTTATACTTTATTTGTACTGCAATATGTTTTTTTATTGTTTGAGGTAATAATAGAATTAAGATATTATTCGTTTTTTATATTATTTTTCTGATGCTCATACTAGATGTTAGATATCTTAGGTTATATTCTAATTCACATATCTGAAAGATTGTTCTTAATGAAACTTCACGGGAATAAAAACATAATAACATTTTCCAGTAATTAACTATATCATGATTATATATATATATATATATATATATATATATATATATACATATACATATATATATATATATATATATATATATATATATATATATATATATATATGAGTTGGAATGTTTGTGTGTGGGGGTTGTGCATACACCCCCCACACACAAACATTCCAACTTACTTTTTTCCTCTTCAGTCTTGACCGCAGCCATCTGGTCAAACACCTCCTTCCTTCCTCCCTCTCCTCCACCCCCTCTCTGCCATCCACTTTATCCCTGCTCATCCCCCACCTCTTTCTCTTACTACCAGCCACAGTAGTTCTTGCTCACCCCCATCTTTCCACTTCTTCCCCACTCATTTTCTTCAACATTCATTTTTATTCTCCACCAAGTACGGACGTCCACCCAGTAGTGGCCATTATTTTATTTTAGTTTTTCCTCCCAATATGTCCACCCTACATGTATTTGTACTTGCATGACATTTTTCTCTATATTATCATCCTGATGAAGTCTTATAAATAAAGACGAAACGTTGATGTACACATAAAAAACATCCATTTTTTGGTTTTCCTTTTTCATTTTCCCATATATATATATATATATATATATATATATATAGAGAGAGAGAGAGAGAGAGAGAGAGATAAAGAGAGAGATTTATTATATAGAGAGCAAACGTCTGTACGTATGTATGTATGTATTATTTGCTTATTTCTAGCTAAAGCTTGTAAAATACACAACAAATACCATGAAGTAAATATTTATTGAATCAGCCATCTTTCGGGAGTATAATATTGAAAGATTTAAAACAAAACATTAATTTCTTTGATGTAGAACTGACAGGAAATTAGTCATAGTGAATGAAGAAAATACCCGAAGAAGCCCAGAAGACACATCGGCCGAAATGCAGTAAAAATAAAAATATCTACGTTGGTGATGAAAATAGTCCGGAAAAATTTTAATAATGAATACTACTCCTTCGAAAATTTAAAGGAAATGACTATTGCTTGTTAGTATATATATATATATATATATATATATATATATATATATATATATATATATATATATATGTGTGTGTGTGTGTGTGTGTTTCCAGCTATGAATTGTGCCTGCTGTTCTATCTAGCGGGCGTATTTTTCTGTACGCTATATTGTTGCAAAGGATTAAAGTTAATGTATTGTTTGATATATGCCTTACTATATGTGTATTGATTTACTCCTCTCCAGGAGTTAGGCACAAGGCCAGTTTTTATCTTACTCTCACAAGTAAGATGTGACCCAAGGTCGGGTCGGGAAAGTGGGGTTTAAAAATTGCCTGGGCAGCCCCGTCGGCATTCCTCGGTAGAGGCGCCTCAGGCAGTAAGCAATATACTTACTCCTCCCCAAAGAGGGGAGGCAAAGCCTGGGAAGGTGAACCTCCTAGAACTGCACAGGACAGACCCATAGACCGGCGTAAATCAAGCCCCGAAGGCCAAGACAATACCAGTCTATGGGGTGCAGTATCAATCGGAACAGATACTACACTTTGATCTTAACCAAAAGGCCAAGAGTAGGTATACTCTTTGTGAATTGTTTACACATACCTGAAGACTAGCTAACTTCAATTTTCCTTGAATTCACATGGTTCAATAGTCGTTTAGATTTACCCCGGGTGTGTTTAGCATCAATTCGTCAACGAATATCAGCTATGTAATGGTGTTGATATTAGTCAAATTATATAGTTTATAATGTCATTTACAATGACGAATTTATAACTAAAATATTTTCTTAGTGATATATGTCAATCCCAAACAAAAATGTTTTATATGTATACAGAAAATAAGTGCATCTATCAGGATAATTCGGAAAATACTAGAAAAGGACTTGCAACCAATGTGTCAAAAATTAGTGAGTGGGCTACACCTATGAGTAAATTGATGAGGAGACTCACCATTTCGAAATATATTAAAGCATCCACTATTCAGCATCACTTACAATATGAACGTGTGCTGTTTCCGTAATGCTACAACAGCTTTAACGATACCTAGAAAACCATTATGTGAATCACCCATATCTCGAGCCTCTTTGGATTCCGATATTCCTTGAGATGATTGAGAACTCATGGGTTATTTATGTATAACTTTTCAAACTATTTATCTACTTCGGCTAAAGCTTTTAATTTGTCGTTGTAAACTCCAGGTTAATCCCGGAATGTTTTAAACTAACCTGGCAATGGCAAATGTTATATTGATATTGGGAGATTACTGTACTGTTGTCTGACTTATTTTCAACTCAAACAACAAATAGTTTATATCTGTTTTATTTGCATAACTATCTAAATAATGTGCAATATATATCTCGAAACACGTGTGTGTAGGTTAGACGCTGCTCATTAAAATGACACACACCACTAATATTCGAACTAATCATTTATTTAGATATTGAGCAGCAATTTTAACACTATTAGATGCGACATTATTTTCCTCCTAAATTATCTGTCACTTTTTGTTGGTCCGTATTGATTAATAATTGCCCCAAGAATCGAAAGTTCTTTTACAGAATAAAATGTAGAGGAAATTAAAATCAACTAAATGAATTTAATGTTCGCTAAATGCAGAATTATTTCAATAAATACCTGAAAATTAAACCGAGTGAAATATGTTCGGAGATTGAAGTGCAGTGAAGTTATTGAAATATTTCCAATTTGCTTTTTAAACCAGAAATGTTACGACTAATGACAGGATTTAAGTTGACATATTCTTTGAGATTCTAAACGGTATAAATTTGGAAATCAAATTAATTCTACTTGTGGGAATGACAGGTTTATAAATTAATAGATTCGCATGATTTTCAATGCGTTAATAGGGAAGAGTCATGTTTAAACTTCATGGAACATTTGTACGAATCAAAAAAGAATTGCAAAATAGCGTGCTCATGTTAATACAATAAGTATAGAAGGGAAAGAGAAAATGGAAATAGAAAACAGAGAAGAAATACAGAAAATAACAATCAATATGAAAGAAAAACAAGTGCGAATATATGATGAAATGAGGAAAGTATGCATGCATGAAATAAGGTGAGATAGACAAAGAAAAAATGAAATTAAATAACACGAAGTAAATTAGAAAGGGAAAAGCACGAAGCTGACAAAAAAGGGAAAAAGTTACAGATGTCAAATTAGAACAGAATTGGAACAAAATAATGCTAGAAATAAGAAAATGGAGAACATATTAAATAAATATTCGAAAGTAATAATAAAAATGGCCAAGTAATAAAATAAAAAAGGTGAAAATAGAAAAATGTTTAATGAAAGAAAGAAGGAAAGAAAGTAAGAAAGCATAAAGACAGAAAGAAAGAAAAATAAAACCGGGGAAACAGAAAACGACAAAAAAATAGCAGAAACAAATTGGAAGAAAATAAGTTTCTATATTAATACAATGATGTGACCACTTCTTGTATACCTGTGTATATGTTAATAACCCTACATGACATACATTATTATCATAAGTAGTTGTAGCAGGTGTAGTATTATTGTTATTATTATAATTATTATTACTATTATTATTATTTCTAATTAGTATTAATCAATTATTTACTCAAATGAAAAATGCAATAGTGTAAAATCCCAAAAGAACTATAAAGATCCGATACATACAATAATATAATTATGAAATTAAATCTACCACAAAATATATCAGATTTTCCGTAATCATTATATCCACTTAAAGGTTTTAATAGTTTTAAAATGAATTAATTACTTCGGAACATTTCAAAGGATTTGGAAGCATTTAAACTGTTAGAATAGAACATTATTTCTGGTTTAAAATATGTATTCATTAAAAGCTAGAAATTGTAGGAAGTTTTTCGCATCCAATAATTTCAATATATGTTCATGGTAGGTACCTGACTGGGCTTCAATCTATGGTTGGCCCTTGTAAAGCATTCACAACTAAAACTCGTCTAGCTATAACCACTGCAAATAATTTTAGTTATTTCTTCAGTGTACCTAAAGCTAAACGAAACTTCCATGAGCAATGTTTTTTCAAGACCTACCCGTCTGTAGAACGCAATACTACGGGGCTGCTTCACAGCTGACTACAACAATGTCGTTTTCAAGCCAAATGTTAACGAAGTCTTCTGAAGCAATCTTCTTAAAGAACCAAATCCTGTCTAGTTTCATGCATCATCACCAATCCTCAAGGTGTGGTCTAATCGCCAAACTTATTAAGCCTCATCCTCGAGTGAGTATAAGCGGTGACTCATTAGTACATAAAATATATTTTTAAATAACAGAAAAAGTATGAAATAAATTAACTTGAAATACAGAAAAATATGATGAAGCAATACAAGAAGAAAGGAAAACGAACGAGAACGACAGAAATGAAAACAAAATAAACAAATAACATCAGGAAGAAAGAAAAATGAAACTGAAACAAAGATGTAAATGATTAATACAAAGAAAAAACAAAATTTAATTTAATTAGAAATAAATGAGCAATGAAAATAAAAAACAACGAAAGAAAAATTGATTTCTAACAAGGAAAGAAAGAACGAATGAACGATAGAAAAATACAAAAAAGAGAACAATGCAATCACAGAAAGACGGAAAATCAGTTGAACAATATCAATGAAATATAAAGCAATAGTGATAAGAAAAAAGACGAAAGAAAATAAAGAAAAAAACAAATGAATGATATAAAGAATGAAAAGAAAGAAAACAATGCAATCACAAAACGAAATAATGTAGGAAACATGGAAATATGAAGCAATAGTGACAAGAAAAAAGACGAAAGTATATCAATGAAATCAGGAACGAGGATGAGAAGCAAATAAGACGAAAGAAAAGAAAGCAAAAAACAAACAAACAAATGATAAAAAGAAAGAAAACAATGAAATCACAGAACGACAGAATGTAGGAAACATGGGAAAAAAGTTGAACAATATCAATGAAATCAGGAACAAAAATAGGAAGAAAAAAAGATGAAAGAAAAGAAAACAAAAAAGAACGAATGAATGATGGAAAGAAAAAAGAAAAGAAACCAATTAAATCACAGAACGAGAGAATTTAGGAAACATAGGAAATCAGTTGAACAATATCAATGAAATCAGGAACAAGGATGAGAAGAAGAAGAAAAAGACGAAAAAACAGCAGAAAAAAAAACAAATGAATGATAGAGAGAAAAAAGTAAGAAAACAATGAAATCACAAACGAAAAGAATGGAGGATACATGGGGAATATCAATGAAATCAGGCACAAGGATTAGAAGAAAGAAAAATACGAAAGGAAAAAAAAGCAGAAAACACGAATAAAAACAATGCAATTACAGAACGAAAAAAAGAAGAAACATTGAAAATCAATTGGAGGATATCAATTAAATAAGGAAGGATGATAAGAAGAAAGACAAGACGAAAGAAAAGAAAGCAACAATAAAACACGAATGAATGATAGAAAGAAAAAAAGACAGAAAACAATGCAATCACAGAACGATAGAATGGAGGAAACATGGGAAATCAGTTGAAAAATATCAATGAAATCAGGAACAAAGATAAGAAGACATACAAAAAAACGAAAGAAAAGAAAGCAAAATAAAACGAATGAAAGATAGAAAAATAACACAGAAATGAACACAATAAAATATAAGTAAAACAGACGAAACCAAAGAAATGAGTAAGAAATATAAAGAAATAATGGGCGAAGAGAATGAAAATGAAAAGAAAATGGAAAATAACTCAACAAATATTAGAAAGACAGAAAGAAAAAGGGAAATAAAAAAGGGACAAATGAAATGAACACACAAATAAGACTACCGAGACACAAAGGCTACGGACATTCCGATGGCGTTCTTTACACCATACTTATATCAAGTCAGACCCAGTTTACGAAGCGGAACTCTTGTACATAAAAACAAGTAAACTGATTGTATACTTTATCGCTACATTAAGCTCTAGGTAACCAATCGATGTGTGTACATTCTATGTTTCATGAGATTGAAGCGACATTTTTATGAGTCGTGAAGATGGCTCTCAGCCAAGCAGAAAAAAGCGGCAAAATGTGGGGTAATGTTGTCGTGCAGAGTGTTCGACCAGGATTTGTTGAACGCTACCATTTTAATACGGTAAAAATGAATAGAATGCTCTTTTTATTAGAAAGAAAACCGTTGATGCTGACACAAACTGACGTAAAATAGTACAAAATGGCTGACGCTCTTTCAATTTCCTTTCAAGTGTATAGAAATATGAAGCGTATATATTTTTCACCGCGGATGTATGGATAAGACGTTCATTGGGAATGGAATAATTAGGCTGAATGTGTAGAGATATTGGAAACGTTATCGTCGAACAAGTTCGTATCTTTTAGAGGAGTTCTCATTAGAAGATACTCATTAATTATTTCGTCCACGAAAAACAGTTTGGTAAATCTTTAATTAGCTTATACGCATGCTGACACATATATGCGCACAGATATACACTAGCATATATATGTTCGTATGTCTACGTACGTGTATTGATTTCTAAGTGAAAAAAGAAAAGAGAAATCAGGAGAAATGTAAAATTGTAAATAAATTGTTTAACACTTTTCGTTATCAGCGATTTTTTAATGAAGTTCGTTTAGAATAACTCATCTATATAATCTAAGTTCTCTGTACTTTGGTATCGATATGAAGGTAAACTGTGTCATAAACCTTCCCGATTGTAAGGGCGATGATGGATATCTATCATGCAAGGTGTCTAGGGGTATCGACAGTTTGCGACCCGCGATCAACTCGACGGCTTCGGAACAAGTTCGTCGCATCGAAATTCGCTCACAAAGTTTATATTAAATTAAATCTCTGTACAAGGATGAATAACTCTTTAATTCTATAGGAGTAACCGCCCTTTCTACATGTGGCTAAAAATATATATGAGTGATGGTCGATCTCGTAATTTTAAATAGATAAATAAATAAAACCAACTTTCGTTATGAATCCAAATTTTCAGGCACTTGCACTCTGTCACATGAGTCGCACTGCGGGATTCAACTCTTAACCGACTAATTATAATGAAAGTATTCCTTACTCTGACTGATTGGACAAACTCGCTCAATCACACATAACTATTAACACGCATTAAACAAAATCAAAACAATCGGATTTTAGAGAATAGACATAGATGGCTTACGGCCTATAAAATGAATTCTTTATTCTGAATAGCTATTCAATTACGGAAAATTTCCGTCTGATTTTTAAGTACATCATTTAGAATTCATTATACGCTACCGGATAAGATGTTTCTTTCCTTGGCTTTTCTAATAATCACCGTTTATCGTTATTGAATAACCAAGAGAAATTATTATCCAATGAAATTGCTAGATTTGTTACAAATGGATAATGCAAAATAGTAACGCAAAACACATAAACACGTCGTTATTTAATGTATGTAAGCGTTATAAATAATTATTACTTTGAGAATAATACAAATATACAAACGTTTTACGGTTAAAGTTTCCCTAACTTCAAATAAAAAAAACATAAATCCCAGTTTCGCAGAATACTATTCTTTCACACCTCTGACCCATTTAAAAAAAAACGATGAAAGTAAAAATTTGGTTTATATATTAAAACACGTACAAATCTGTCAGATTTCCGCAATGGCATGATGACATAGCGCACAGTACTTAAAGATCTTCCGTGTGAATCAGATGATTCTGGTGTTGGCATTAGTTTCCCCGATGTTTTTCTAGTTTGAAATCTTTCTGGAAATGCATTGGGTACTTACGGGAAGGACCACGAGCAGGTTGCCTAAGTGAAAGTGGTACTGTGAAACCGATTGGATTCGAACTTGGAACATACAGGTCTTCAGTCCGTGTCGATATCCACTTAACCACGTAACCTCCCACAGATACACGTTGTGACTTCGAACATAGATCGATACGTATGTAATAGTTTGTCTTATTTTGTCCATAATTGTACTTCGTCATTTCAAATTTCAATATTAAACGATTTCTTGATATTTTTCTTCTGATTTGTTTTCTTTTAACTTGTAAGTAATTAGCAGACATCGGGATACCGAGACACCGGGTACTCCTTTTATTAAAAACAAAAAGCAATGCAAATTCAAGTATTATCAATTTTATCTCATATATGAAGTGAAGTGAAATTTTCTACAATAGAATTTTCGGAATAGCTTGATATTCAACAGCTACATACCAAAACTGTTTTCTCAACTATCTTTTTATTTAATTTGATCCGTATTAGGAATAAATAAAATTTCGTTTTCATTCGATATTATCGATTTATTTATTGTTTATCTATTGATTACTTTAGATAAGTCTTTCTCTCGGTGACAACAAATGATTAGTAAGTGTATGAATGAGTTTGAAGTGGTTACTCTTACCGCAACCCATTACACTGTAAGAAAATAGTAAGATGTCTAACTGATGTTATCTTTTTTATTGGACCGTCTATTCTGAAATTTCGGATGAATCAATACCACAATCCGAAAATATAAATATAATAAACAAATATAAAATAAACAAAAAATATAACCAAAGTACTTCTTTTGATTATTGATAATAAACAGAACCAAATATCGTGTTCATATTAAGAAGTAAGTCTGCTATTTCAGTAAATATACATAGACATATTTTAACATTTTTCATTATTAAAACAATATTTATTTTCATGTATTAATCATGCCGAATGCATTTCCGCTGATTCTTTAATAATTAAACTATTTTAACCGTAAACATAAATTTGGAAGCATAGTGACTATTTTATGGATAATAACTTTTACAAATGAATTTTCAAAAAGAAATACCATTTGTTTAACAGCCAATCTTATCATGTAAATCTTCATTTCTAATTATATTTCCGATCTAGCGTTTTGTCTATTCTTCTTCGTGTGCAATTATAACTGATTCACTTGCAGAAATCATTTCAGGTGGCATTTAATACAAAGTGTGTTCGCTCATTTCCTAATTTCCTATATAACTAATAAACAAAACCAATAACGAAAGTACTTCCCATGTCGACTGCAATATTTAAATACGTCACGTTGTTCTATTTATTTCCTTTGAGAAAACTACGAAGCTTACTTTCAAAATGTAAAAAATTGATTACATAAATATTCAGCTAATGTTTTTTAACTCATTTTTAAATAACTGCTACGTGATATTTTTATTTTTATATACTTTCATAAGCGGCATTCGAAACAATCATTCATTTATTAATAGTCCATTTATCTTATAGTAAGCCAAATGATTATTTTTTCATTGATTTGTTGTTTATTATTCGTATTTAAATTTTCTCGTAGGTAGCTCATTAAATTCTCATTTTTATATACATTATTAAATAGCATTATCTCTGGAGTATCAACTATTGATTATATTAAAATGCACAAACATTTTAACTACGTCAAACTACAACTGCATAGGCACGTACAGTTTCGATTCAATTACGCACAATAACAGATTTAACGCTGGTACTAAGACTGGAAAAAACGCAATGATGCTGCTTCTATAAGCACAGATGATTTCGCCTACAAATCTTAATTTTCAATAAATTCTTCGGTTTGATCCTAATCACTAATCCTTTGAATGTTAACGTGAACAACTAAAAGTCTCTAATTCTATCTTGTTTTGCCAACCAATATTTGAAGAGTCTGAATGCAAAACACGATAAACGTCATACTCGACCACACCACAACATTATGGTTAACATAACATGATACTGGCATCATTTATTTTTGCGTTCAATTTAAATACCTTTTTCTATTCGCCATTTTATTATTTAATGTCTCAATTTACACAGATTGTATTTATCGCGTTTTGCATTCAAACTCTTCATTTGTTCTTTCTTCTTCTTTTTCTTTAGTCAATGTTTTTCTGTTTTGATCCTTTTTATAACAACTACATAATTATAAAATCCAGCAAAATGCCTTTCTGCATATTAGGAAAGAAAGATCTGCTATTTCAGTAAATATAGATTAGAATATCTCAACATTACTTTAATATTGTTTAATTTTCATATTAAACAATTACTTATATTGATATCTTACACATCCAGAATACATATCCGCTTATTTTTTTTAGCAATTAAACCATTTGTCATCTCAGATATAAATTTTGAAGCATTTAATTTTATTTGCAAAATATGAATAATGACAATGGATTAAAATCAAAGACTCCCGGACAGCGCCGGATATGAATAGCTAATTGATAACACTCCAACTCTTAGCCTATTATTATTTATAATGTGTAGAAGACACACACTCGAACTGAATGTTGAATAATAGTATGGTAAATAAACTAAAGAAAATGGCTTTTCATACAGAAATACAAAACGTAAATGAATGTATATATATATATATATATATATATATATATATATATATATATATATAATATAAAATTGACATTAAGATAAGCGATTTATCGTTTAATAACAATCTATCGTGATAATATAAAGCTCAATATATTGAATAGAACAATCAATTCAAGAGATGAAAGATGAGAATAAAAAATTGTAAATATACAGTATTTATTAAAACATCAGAAGTTAAAGCAAGGTGTTTCATATCTTTAATCCATTGATTTTCAAAAATAAAATCTTTTTTATCAGAGAATAAAAAACTGATTCTGATACTATCGGCCTCCCGTGATGTTCAAAACGTCTGTCTTGTGCCCATGTAATCATAAAAAATTGAGATTTGTAAAATATTTTATTCTAAGTTATGTAACCCTTTACTTTACTATTACTTTATCCCATTAAACTTCTCCTTTTACTGATTGATACTAATTCGGATCGCCCGTCGGCCTATGCGTATCAATTACCTTCGACCTTTTACTTGGATATATGCTCCATAGAGGTAAGCATATATGTACATATATATATACATGCATGGAAGTTGTCTGGTGTTTATGTGTGTGTGAGTCAGTGGGGTATATATATATATATATATATATATATATATATATATATATATATGTATATATATATATATGTTGTGTACTTGTGTATCTGTGTGTATGTACGTATATATGTGTGTACGTATTTGCCTTGTGTCATAGAATGTCTGAAGTGACACCCGTGCATGCGTGTGTGATGTATATATCAATATTCACCCATCAATCAGTTTAAAACATTTAACTATCTTTGACATCTTTGATACATAAATCCACTATCAATGCGACTATAATCTGACTTTATAACTACACAGAAAATACAATTTTAAAACTTACCTAAATTATGAACTCGAATTAACAGACCCAAAATACAATCTAATTTTTACAATAATTTTAAAATGATAATAATAGGCCATACTCTCAACAATGCAATCTTAAAGTCAAGCACGCATTATCATCAAGTCCCTTATTATATCATTCAAATCTACTCTCCCACTCCTATCAAAACTATCCACCTCGCAAAATATAATCAATTTATTTCCCCACCCATTAACACGTTATAGCTTGACGATGACTACCTAAGCCCTCCTTACACATACCCCAACCTTCCCCCTTAGTTACTTAAGGAAAATGTAAGAACATACGTTTATACAGTTGTGTATATGCGTGTATTTATATGCGTAAATATGTATGTATATGTGTATATATATATATATGTATATGGGTATGTATGTATACATACCAGTCCACTTCTCGTTAATTCCATACACTCCTGTCACATCATCTGCCCATACCCCAATATCCTTAATCCATGGATTTTCAAAGAAAAACTCTTCTTATACCCCCTTCAACTACCAACAGCTAATTTCCTTCTCCCGGCAGACAAAAATAGCTATTTTCACCATCGCCTACAACCAGTAGACTCAGCGGACACCGGCTTGAAAATATCGGTGTTTAAATCCATTTTTGTAACGTATCGAACCACTGATCAACCAGAGAGCTAGAGGTTTTCGTAATGCACACTTTGCTATACATCGAACTCTGACTGACAAACTTAATTCTGGATTTTTTGAATTGGATCATTCTACCTTCGGACTACTTCACACCTGATGAACGTACTCTACTAACTACCGTCGAATAATCAGCTTTTTAACAACAACTTTTGGACTCGTAAGTATTCTTTTTTAAGCATGTATTTCCAATACAAAAGCTGTGTTATGTTTTACGTGTTATAGACGGTGAACACTAAATCTACGTGTTCTTCTCAACAAAAAGTTCTTTATTTTCTGGGTTGTTTTGTATACATTTTTCAAAGTTAAATGTTGCCGATAATATTTACAATTACATTATCGGTTTTTCATCCTCTGGTGACTAGAGTTTGTCTTTGAAAATCCATAGATTAATGGTATGAAACTCCTTGCTTTGAATTTCTGATGTTTTAATAAATCTTGTGTCGTTACAATTTGTTTTTCTCATCATTTATATCTTGTATATATATATATATATATATATATATATATATATATATATATATATATATTATTTCACGTATCCACATAAAATTTTATAAGGAGATATATTTTTTTATCTATAACTTTTCAGTATTTATAAAAGGTTGGCTAAGAGAATAACAATGAATCTGATTTTTTAAGTAGCTAGACGTGTCTATAAAAACACCCGGCAAAACAAACTTAATGCATTTTAGCCTGACGATTCCCTCCGAGGATTAAACGCGGAAGTCTCTCTGTCGCTTAATTGTCATTAATATATTTTCATAACTTACTATATATATATATATATTTGTATTCATATGTATATATATATATATATATATATATATATATATATATATACACATATATATATTAATATTAAAGTGTTTTTCACATACAGACGACGTCGTTTCCGGCTCTCTGACCCTTATTAATGTAGAAGTGGCGGTTGCAGGCGGTTGCATGGGTTCGAACTCAGTTCGTAGATTTAAGATAGAATCACGCGACAAACGCTCAGGTCTACGCTCAGGACTACGCGGCATATATATATATATATATATATAAAGAGAGAGAGAGATAGATAGATATATAGATATATATAGATATATATATATAGATATATATATAGATATATATAGATATATGAGTTTATATATATATATAGATATATATATATATAGATATATAGATATATATAGATATATAGATATATAGATATATAGATATATATAGATATATATATAGATATATATAGATATAGATATATATATAGATATATATATAGATATATATATATAGATATATATATAGATAGATATATATATATATATATATATAGATAGATAGATAGATATATAGATATATATAGATATATATAGATATAGATAGATATATATATAGATATATATATATAGATATATATTGATAGATATATATAGATATATATATATATTTATATATATACATGCATTCTATAGACCATTGTGAATTAATCGGAAATCATAATTTTGATTGGTTTTAACAACTTCTGTTCATTGATAATATTTTCACAATATCTTATTTTACACATAAAAGTAATGTATTCCAATGTTATAGTCATTCGTATTTCTTACGCGCGTTTCATGGCAACATTCGGATAAGTGTTTTCTTTTCAATGATTCCAATGTTTACAATCTTCAGAGAGTTACCGTATATGTTGTTGAATAGCAAAAGAACATGAACTAACAAAAACACCGGAGGGGAAAAATACGATGAAAATTCGAGTGTGTTTCTGATAAAAATTCGAGAAACTGGAGTATATAAAGGCAAAACACGCACTTAGGAAAGAAAAAGAAAAAAGTCTACCTCCAATAATATGTTCACATATGTAAAAACACACGAATCAGATTTCTCAAACAATTGTACAAAAGCTAATATTTACAGGAACTTACCTTGATAATTCCTGCAAGTAGATTGAAATTTCTCTATTAGAATAAAAGACCCATGAAGCCTTCAAGACATTCAGTAGATTATATTTAGCTGTTAGTTATTGTTAATTATTACTCAAAAATCATGAAGTGGATATTTCTAAAACCAGAGAGCAAGTGCAAAACCTCCATTGTTTTGATGTTAAACTATGCGAATGACTAGCCCCGCGGCAAATAGAGCGCAAATATATAAACACATTTGTATCGAGGAACTAAAGCCTAGAAAACAAATCCCTTCTAGTCATTTATTTTTTACTTTATTTTTAAGTGATTAAAAAAAAAAATTATATTTAATTGGGTTTATAACGAGAGTTGGTTTTATGTATCTATTTTAAATTAAAAGATCGAACCATCACCCATAGAGATTTTAGCTACACAGAAAAAGGCGATAATTCTTATACTTAAAGAAATTAAATGCAACAACTGAAGGATATAAACGGACTCAGTTGCTAATTCGTTGAAAAGTTAATTTACTTGTTATAAGGCAGTGCCCTTAATATTATTTAGTAACCCCATGAATTCTAATGCAACTTATACAGATTAAAGTGATTCGTTAAATTAGGATGCAAAATCAACTGTGAAAACCCTTCTTTTGTTATACATTTATTACTCCTCAAATATAAGTTTAATCTCGACAGAACATAGCACGACCCTCGAACACCTCCTACACTATCGTTACCAATTAGGATGTCACAATATCAAGGATTTGCTGAACCTCCCAACCCACTGGACAACTTAATACCAGATACAGAAAACCTAACTACTCAATTTGAAAAGCCCTTTAATTCTTTAAGTTGCTTTTGAATTCATCGTTTACTGGTTCTGATACAAAGCTGATATATATATATATATATATATATATATATATATATATATATATATATATATATATATATATATATATAGAGAGAGAGAGAGAGAGAGAGAGAGAGAGAGAGAGAAAGAGAGGAAAGAGGGAGGGAGAGAGTAAGATAATAAGTTAAAGATATACATAATAGTTTTAACAAGTAGACTATCAGGATAAAAACAAAGCTCAATATAGCGTATCAAGCAATAATATATATTGAATGACATTATAAAATGAAAAATTAATCAGATTTTATTAAAGTTCAAACATAATGGGTGATACTGCGTTCTTAACCTATTAAGTTTCCAAGAAAATCTTCTCCTTAGAAAACTATTACCGCAATGACATTACTGCAGGTAATAAAAAATAAGCTTTGAAATGTATAAAATATATAAAAGAATACAAAAACATACATATAAAACATCATATATATCGGCCAAAAACGCACTTTTTTGTTAAACTTATACAGTTCATCCACGTCATGAAGTTAAAAACAATTTTAAGAAAAATGTCAAAAAAGTCGATTAAAAACATCCAGGTGGTGATTGGTTGTCCAAAAATGAAACTGAAAAAGTTATCCTGGCGGGAAATTTGCTTGCTGTAGATGCAATATATGACAGTGAAGAGTTTATTCATGGTGTGTGCAAATTAATAATAGAACCATGGAAAGGGCAAAATCACACAAAAAGTTCAGAAGACTTATATATATATATATATATATATATATATATATATATATATATATATATATATATATATATATAAATTACTTGTTTATAAATTAATGTTTTATACATTAATTTATAGTCTTGCTTATGAGTGATCATAGATAGACACACGTTTCCATGTCTTTCTTTTATGCACGCAAAAATTAATTTATAAAAACTTAATAATTGATGACACGTCCGATTAAGGGCGAATGAATTGAGTCGTCACTATATTCTAAAAACTGCTCTCGGAGCGAAAAATAATAAACGCACCTGTAAACACACCGGTGCCATATCGTTAGTAAAAATAAAAACAACAAAATAACTTCTACATAACATCATAGGCGATAAATAGATGTACATAAAATGTCGCAGGGTATTCTGGTCTTTTGGTAAAACGTTACTCTACGGAGATTTACATTAAGGGTTCGATCCCAGCCCGGGTGGTCATGCCGGTGACGGCTCATAGCCAGAAACACATGCCCATGAATTCTGTGTAAGCAAGCCAAAATTTATTTATGAAAAAATAATTAATTAATGTATATATATATATATATATATATATATATATATATATATATATAAAGTGGATGTAACGTCCGATGAAGGGCGAATGAATGCAGTCCACTCAGGGATCGAAAAATAATAAAGTACTGATAAACACATAAGTGCCCTATCGCTAGTTGAACAATAACAAAACAATATATATATATATATATATATATATATATACATATATATATACATATATGTATATATATATATACATATATATACATATATATAAATACATATATATGTATATACATATATATATATATATATATATATATATATAAAGCTTTAACTCATTTGTAAAAGAAGAAAAGTCTCTGCTTGCATCCTAAGAATACTAACTAAATCAGCATATTGCAGACTTAGAACGTTTAGTATATATCTAAATAAATAAATCAGAAAGTTGTTTTTATTCATCAAACCTATGTTACCATCAAAACTAGATACTGTTACTTAAATTTAAAAAAATAAAACGTAATATTTTTAAATACCGTATATATATATATATATATGTTTGTAGGTATTAAAATATTTAATAAATATGTATTTATAAATATTATTATTTATCAGCCCCCTCCAACAAAGTACTCTTGAGTGACTTTACTAACAAGCAGAGCAAATAGCTACATGCACGATCGGTACGCCTTTCGTAGATCACTCTAAACTGTTTGGTAAAATCTAGCCGCCGACTCGCTATTTACATTTAAATTCCTCTCTATTTACTAACTAATTGGCTATGGCCGATGGGATAAGACTCTCGACTACGAATCAGTGGTTGTTTGTGATCGGGGGTCGCGCCCTACCGACCGTTTGGAATTAGTTCCTACACTGAAGATTGCTTTAGCATGAAACATTATTTATTTAATAAATATTTATTTATAAATATATATATATAGTGAATGCTTTTATTCAAACATGTACAGGGTCTGCTACACTGGCATGTCGATGTTATCGATCTACAGCTCTCAAGAGCTGAGGTCTCATCATGCTCACTCACTATATCATCTCAAAATCTTGGAGACGATCTACGTTCGTCTAAAACGCACCTCTCTTTGTAAACAAAGGGTAAGTCTATTAGGATTAGGCGTGACCTTTCTCTAAGATACATTACCCATTGTATATAAACCATGACACCGTTTTATTTTAAATACATGCAGTTGTTTTTTTTGTTCACACTTCTTACTTCTTACCCTCTTTTTTAATCCCTTGTTACAGATTTTTTTTCTAATTCAACTTTTAATCATGAACGAGAAATTCGTCTTCACTTCATGCTTGCGATAATATATATATATATATATATATATATATATATATATATATATATATATATATATATATATATATAGTAATCCAAGTAGGGTAAAAATCCACAGGGTAGAAATCCAAAGGGAATCAAACCGGGTTTATAAAAGAGTGCTCAATAAAAAATATAGAGCTGTATTGTGAATGCTTTTATTCAAACATGTACAAGGTCTGCTACACTGGCATGTCGATGTTATCGATCTACAGCTCTCAAGAGCTGAGGTCTCATCAGGCAGAAAATTATTTTTTGATTCAACCTGGTTGCTGAATTCCAGGGAGAATGAAGTCAAGCAAAAAAGAAGAGGAGAAAGAAATAAAAGTCATGTGACCGATTTTAAAATATGATTGCCGTTAGAAATTACTATTTTCTTATTTTTATCTTTTATATATTTTATATATCCAACGCTGAGCTGGGGTAGAAAGGGAGGGCCGAGGAAAAGAAAAAGAAAAGAGAAGGGGAAAAAGATACAATTGCTGTTACAAAAGTTTAATTTACAGCTATTTATATTTTTATTTTTTATTTTTATCTAACGCTTAGTTAGGGTGTGGGGGGGGTGGAAGAAAAAGAAAGAGAAAGGGTGGAGGGGTGTTAGGGGTGGATGTCTATAGCCATTTAAACAACATATTACCAAAACCAATTTTTAAATATTTAAATAATTATATACTGATCAATTTAATCAAAATTACTGGCCCCCACCATTTCTAATCCCCCCTTCATAGACCATAACTTGCGTTAACAACTTTAACTAGAACACCTTACCACTAATACTATAACAGGTGTTAACCCCACCATTAATAATAGGATTACAACGAATAATAAAATTTATTTATCTATACCACTGAAATTAATCGATATATAAATTCCATTAAAAATAAAAGCAATTACCAGTATGTTTTATTAATCCATCACTAACTATTATTTATAATCGAAATACATTTATTTATACCCCAAAATAATTAAAACTAAATATAATAGTATAATCTATCAATATCAATGTCATAAACTTATATACGATCCTTACCAAGAATAATTCCCAATATATTTTAACTCATTAGTACCTAGAACTAAACCTACTAATATTACTGCCACTAATCCATATATGAATCTTACTAAAAATAAAGACAATTACCATTATGTTTTATTAATTAACTGATAAATACTATTTAAAATACATATAACTATCCATCAAAATAATAAAAATTAAATGCCAATTGATCAAAATATAACAACATAATTTATTAACATTAAGGCCATAAATCCATCAATGAGTTAAACTAAAATATCCCCGTAAGCTGGGTGTCATGTAATTGTTATATGTCTGCATTGACAGGAAGCAGACACAACAAATTTGAAACCTCCTCTCCCCCTCTTTCTTCATCTTCTCTTTCGCTCTTGTTTCATCTCCCCCCGACCCCCCTCTTTATCCAGCCCAGCGCTGAATAAAAATAAATATGAATTTAACTCAAAACCATTCCCGCAACAAATCCTAAATGGCTATAGACATCCACCCCTAACACCCCTCCACCCCTTTTCTCTTTGTTTTTCTTCCCCCCCCCCCACCCTAACTAAGCGTTGGATAAAAATAAAAAATAAAAATATAAATAGCTGTAAATTAAACTTTTCTAACAGCAATTGTATCTTTTTCCCCTTCTCTTTTCTTTTTCTTTTCCTCGCCCCCCCCCTTTCTACCCCAGCTCAGCGTTGGATATATAAAATATATAAAAGATAAAAATAAGAAAATAGTAATTTCTAACGGCAATCATATTTTAAAATCGGTCACATGACTTTTATTTCTTTCTCCTCTTCTTTTTTGCTTGACTTCATTCTCCCTGGAATTCAGCAACCAGGTTGAATCAAAAAATAATTTTCTGCCTGATGAGACCTCAGTTCTTGAGAGCTGTAGATCGATAACATCGACATGCCAGTGTAGCAGACCTTGTACATGTTTGAATAAAAGCATTCACAATACAGCTCTATATTTTTTATTGAGCACTCTTTTATAAACCCGGTTTGATTCCCTTTGGATTTCTACCCTGTGGATTTTTACCCTACTTGGATTACTATATATATATATATATATATATATATATATATATATATATATATTATCGCAAGCATGAAGTGAAGACGAATTTCTCGTTCATGATTAAAAGTTGAATTAGAAAAAAAATCTGTAACAAGGGATTAAAAAAGAGGGTAAGAAGTAAGAAGTGTGAACAAAAAAAACAACTGCATGTATTTAAAATAAAACGGTGTCATGGTTTATATACAATGGGTAATGTATCTTAGAGAAAGGTCACGCCTAATCCTAATAGACTTACCCTTTGTTTACAAAGAGAGGTGCGTTTTAGACGAACGTAGATCGTCTCCAAGATTTTGAGATGATATAGTGAGTGAGCATGACTCAGGATGGTAAAAAAGTAAATGCTGAAATTCTTAGCGCACGACGGGTGTTTCAGCAAATGGTCTGCAATTGAAGACCCGTATGTGTAATTTACAACGCCTGTTGAACTATAGGTTTCATTCCGAATTTTACTAGATCTGTGTCGTTGGACTCTACTATCCAATCTCAACGTCGTCCTATTTCCGTAGTCGGCAGCGCAACCACATTTAGAATAATACATTACATTATACTTATGTTGTTTATGGTGGTGGTTGTGGTGGTGGGATGGGGGTAAAACGTTTTTTTTTCGGGAGGACGCCAATAAATATGTCGTAGAAAACGCATAACACACATTCGAAGCAAAATAACAAATTCCAACTGTTTAGCTGATTTGCTTTGAGAATTTCTCACTTACTGTACATAAACAAGGTAGACGAATGTAAATCGGACATTTAGTCACCGTATTTGGTTTTATTTCGGAAATAATTATTTTTCATTTTGATGACTGACCTTATCACATCAGGAGGATAGTCTTCATGTCTTCGTCCAATTCTGATTGTAAACAATTCATTATGGCTTTGTGTGTTAAAGTCCAAATAAATATTACCTTTCGTTTGTTTGGAATAAAAAGGAATCACAGCGTATTAAATAAACGTCAGTTTACGGTAAAATTTATGTAAAGTAACGCGATGGGGTTTTCGTTACACATATATCGAGGAGAGCCAAAGTAAAATTTCGCTCCCCTTCATAAGTATATTATA
>OY744537.1:48302041-48332041 GCA_963556195.1 Sepiola atlantica | reverse complement strand
TTTTATTATAATTCCCGGCTACTTTTGACTCACCATATATATATATATATATATATATATATATATAATCCAGGTAAAAACATCCACAGGGTAGTAATCCAAAGAATTTACACCGGGTTTATAAAAAGTGCTCAATATCAAATAGAGCTGTATATATGATTATTTTTATTTACACAGACATGTACAAAATCTGCGACACTGGCATGTCAATGTTATCGATCAACAGTTATTATAAACTGAGATCTCATCAGGCAGAGTTAGAATCCGATGTTAACCTCAGATCATATTTGGAGAGAATGAAGTGGAAAGAAAAAGAAGAAGAAGAAAAGATATATATATATATATATATATATATATATATATACATCAGAAATTTATTTTAGAGGTATAAATTATTATTATCATTTCTGATGACCTGAAGAAAAAATCGTGCACCGTATACTTTTTATTATTTCTTTCGGAATTTATTACAAGCTGTGAGTTTTGTCTTAACTAATATATATATATATATAAAGCTGAATTAAAGAAGAAATGTAAATATGTACAGATGACAAATCTATTTCAACTTTGATTGTTCAATGCAAAGTAACTCGGTAAAACATGTGTATTTTTCTTTCCTTGAGCCTAGGCTTTTTAAAGATTAAAATCTTATCATCAGAGGAATTACATAGATGGATAAGTTGTCAGTGGAAAAGCCAAAAGTTAAAATTTGAAAAAAATATAAAGTAATGGAGAGTAATATATATATATATATATATATATATATATATATATATATATATATATGCATATAAATATATACATATGATATGCTCTGATCACAGTCCATGAATAGTTTAACATAATTAGACGGTTTTGATTGGTCATGGGTAATAGTTGAAATAGAAATTACCGTATTTCGAACACTCTCAATTATTAGCGTCTATTATCACAAATAAATGGTTGTACGATATAATAAATATGCTCAGTAAAGAACTGTTGTGATGAGATACCGGACCCCTTAGTCACTATATAAGTGAACTGGGCTGGGCAATAAATATGTTTACGAAAAGTAGTACGAGAGTTCCATTGTATTCACTAAAATCCTATTGGGTTAACTGTAGCTACTATCGTTTGTGCAAGATATATACGTTGGATCAAACCGATTATTTTTTAGACCTGTACACTCTGGATTATTTTGTTATTTATAACTACTTACCAAGTTATATCAATAACATTAAAACGTGAAAATATTAAGCAGTTCTAAAAAAGTCGCCTGGGGGCTGAATGACTAACCCTTCGTACAGGCGGTATAAAGAATTGATTAAGACTTCTACCGTGTCATGGCTGACGGATTGAGAACAATCTACCCCCGTGAATAAAATAAGGGTTCGGGTCCGAAATCTCGTACAGATTCACGAGTTTAACAAAAACAAAAGAACGAGTTCGACAAGCTGCACGTGAAAAAAAGTCCGAAAGTTATATTGGTCGTAACGTTGTGAGAATAACAGTCGAGATAAGAAAAATAGTTCGAATAATCAAAGTAGTACGAACTAAAAACTGATTCTAATTTAATGAATAGCTAATGTGAAAAATAAAGAATATTAAAAAAGAAAACTGTGGAGTTTTTAAAAAAAAGTAAAATTAGAAAGATATATTAAAATACATTAGTTAGGAAATAAACAAGTAAATGCCTGAACGAAGCAAACAAAAAATAAAAAGGGGAAAAAGGTTTGACGGAACTGGTCATTAATAAAAATGAGAAATTTAAAATGTTCGTGATGATAATACAAAAAATGCCGATGAGTCTGAACGTGAAATAGTTGTTGAGTATTCTAGAATTATCTCGTGTCGCTATGGTAACGTCGGATGAGAAACTGAATATGGATGTGAAAGTTAATGGCTGCAGGTAGGAAGAGAATGGCAGCTGTGAAGTCTGCCAAACGTCACGGATAATTCAAATGGAATACTTAATTAAATGCCTCAACAAAACGAGTTAGGCCAAATTGTTAATCATACATAATACCCTAGCTAAAGTGCACGTGTAGATCGGGTGAAAGGTCATACGGGTCATCCTTTATAAACTACATCTCTTATATTAATATAGCTTATGTAAAACAAATATTACATTTTATTTATATAGCTCCCGTTACGTAGTTATATTGATATAGCTTTAACTTAATTAAAAAGTTACATTATATTTATTTTGGTACTCTAATAGCTGATGCACCATGTTTCTGTGACTTCGCGTCGTCAACGTTCGGCCAGGTTATGGAAGCACCCGAGAGTTTACGAAGCGAAAATTGCAAAACGCTAAATTGAAGACTGGCAGCCGATAAATTACGACGAAGAAAATAAAATTAAAATACATATACACAAATAAAGAACGAAATAACCATAGCTAAACAACTTTTAGTAATAAGATGTTTATTTTTGTTTTTTTGTCGAAGTAACCATTGTTTATTAAATATTTTTAAATAAAATATTTTTTTGTTTGTGCACCGGAAAGTTTCAAATGATGATTTTGTTTGATTTGTAAAGCAAATGTTTATGTCTTTTTAATTTTCTTTCAATGTTTTTTCTTTTTTTCATATTTTGTCATTTTTCTTGTTTACAAACTCCGCAACAACTGCTTTTAGCAATTTTTTTGTTTGTTTTTGTTTCCTTATTTTAAAGAAACCAAACTGTTTATGAGCAAATATTTCTTGATTAATAGATTTCGTCAACTCTCGGGCGCTTCCGAGACCTGCCCGAACTTTGACGACAAGAAGTCACGGAAACATGGTGCGTCAGCTATAAAAGTTCTTTTATTTTATACTAGCTGTCCCTTGCCGGTTTTGCCATTTTAATCTTAACTTTTATTTTTATTCAACGTTATTTTCTGTTAGTTACTAAGTTATTTTTAATGGGATTTTGATTCGTTTGAACTTCGATACAATCTAATTATAAGAAACCTTAAACCGACGTTTGTTGCAGTAATCTTTCTCTATAAATATATTGGATACAAATATATTGGATATAAATATATTTAATGTTAATATATTGGATATAAATATATTGTCTATAAATATATTGTCTATAAATATATTGTCTGTAAATATATTGAATATAAATATATTGAATATAAATATATTTAATATACATATATTTTATATAAATATATTGTCTGTAAATATATTGAATATAAATATATTGGATATAAATATATTGGATATAAATATATTGGATATAAATATATTGAATATAAATATATTAGATATAAATATATTGGATATAAATATATTTGATAAAAATATATTGGATATAAATATATTGGGTATAAATATATTGTCAATAAATATATTGTCTATAAATATGTTGTCTATAAATATATTGAATATAAATATATTGAATATAAATATATTGGATATAAATATATTTGATATAAATATATTGTCTATAAATATATTGGATATAAATATATTGGATATAAATATATTTGATATAAATATATTTCATATAAATATATTGTCTATAAATATATTGGATATAAATATATTGGATATAAATATATTTGATATAAATATATTGTCTATGAATATATTGGATATAAATATATTGTATATAAATATATTGTATATAAATATATTGTATATAAATATATTGTATATAAATATATTGGATATATACATATATTGGCTATAAATATATTGTCTATGAATATATTGGATATAAATATATTGGATATAAATATATTGGATATAAATATTTTGGATATAAATATACTGTCTATAAATATATTTGATATAAATATATTGGATATAAATATATTGTCTATGAATATATTGAATATAAATATATTGGATATAAATATATTGTCTATGAATATATTCGATATAAATATATTGGATATAAATATATTGTCTCTAAATATATTGGATATAAATATACTGTCTATAAATATATTTGACATAAATATATTGGATATAAATATATTGTCTATGAATATATTGAATATAAATATATTGGATATAAATATATTGTCTATGAATATATTCGATATAAATATATTGGATATAAATATATTGGATATATACATAATTTGATATAAATATATTGGATGTAAATATATTGTCTATAAATATATTGGATATAAATGATTTTTTAAAGAGTGCATTTTTGTAATATATTAAACTTTTACCTACGCCAGCACCTTCAGAAACATCGTACCACTTTATTGTTGTTGCATTTCTCATTTGTATCCGTGACGTTAATAAAATTTATTCTATACGTAGAATTGTTCTGATATATTTTTATGCGTCTTTACAAAGATTTCAATCACGATATAATTACACGAAACGTCTAGAATCTTTATTCCAATTCAGATCAAACTCCATTACATGATTTTAATTCTGGACTTTGTCTTACATTTAAGGATTAATATTAAGGGGTTTTAAGATTACATTGAAAGGCAGGGAATATGGCAGAATTGGTGTTAAATGACTATGGATCAGATTCAATGCAGATCTGAAATATTTGAATTTTCAAATGAGAATTATCTGAAGTGTAACGAATGGCTTCTCACACTTCAACCCCCTCTGCATGAAACTAAATTAAACCAAATAGAGTGCATATAGAAAACACTTACGCCTTTAAGCCGTTTCAAAATTCATAAGGATCACTTAATTAGTTAAGGAGTTAATCATATACTTGCAAATATCTAAACATATACCGATATCTAACCATATAAATATAGATAATGATTAATATTAAATAAATAAAATGATAATCTGTTTGCAAACATTTGAGGGGGGGGTAATAATAATATTATAATTGTCAACGAACGAATAAAGCTGAGATTCTATTTCTTATAGACTGGAAAAATGTCAACAATAAAAAGAATAATTTAAACATTAATGTGAGTGTTCGTTTTTCTATGAAAAATAACTAAAAATTGTTTAAAAACTACAAATCGAATAATCGTTACAACAAAAGGTATTTACAGAGACAAAATATTTCTATGAACTCTACATTACAATATTTCTTTGTCAGACTTATTTTTTGTTTATTTTACCCTCTGCCCCCAGACTGTCAACAGAAAAATAAACGTGAGGACCTATTTTCTTTACATTCTGCAAACCAAATCTTGAAATTTTGATTTAAATACATATTCGATTAATATAAAATTAAATAATAATAATCTAATTAGTAATTATCAAAGATGCGTACACGCGGAGAAATACGCACAAAGACATGTTTACTTATGTCATGATGTCATAAATATATTTAATTATCTTTCAACTGAATATCAGCATGATATTGTATCTTTATTAAAAATAGTTTCATTTATAAATCAGTATATATTATATTATTATTTATATTATGTTAAATCATTACTCTCGAGGATTACCCAACGTCGCCTGGGTTGCAAACATGTTGAACATAAATAATACATTTAGTGATTTTTGCTGCATTCCGCAAACGCATTGTTAGAAATAACATCCTTACATGTTCACACTCGTGCTCCCTCCTACCAGACTGAGGAAGTGATATAAGAAGTTTACCTTTGGCATTTGACTTCAGGGGTGTATTTGACGTCCTTTTTGAACACATGGTGGAAATAAAACCATTTTTTATCAGTTGAGATTTTGCGAGGGGCCAGTCAACCTCGTGCTAACTCCATATATTTATTATTGAATTTCCAATCAACTTAAAAGTATAATTTCATCAGTTTAGATTTGCGATGGACCATTCAACCCCATACGAATTTACTGTTGAATTTGTAATGAACTTTAAAGGCAATAAGAGCAATGCGATAACCCCATGTCAACAGAATTTATTATTGACTTTATATTGAATTACCTAGAACTTTACTAAGTGATGACACAACCAAAAGGCCACGGTCACAGAGAAGCGCATCAAACTGCACAGAAAAAAAAGACAAAACGTATGTCGCCATTTTAAAATGTAAATCAAAGTAAGATTCGATGATCATTAGCCCTGATCTGTGTGAGAAGAAATACTCACAGCATGCAGTACTTATGCTTTTGCAATACGCAATAAGATAAATAATATTGATGACACTTATATATTTATATATATAATCATCGATTTGATTGGTTGAAAGAAATTCAAGAGATTGCCCAATTATCAAGAATTATTCATAAAGTCTTTAAAAAAAGAGGGAATGATGTTTATTGTTAATGGCATTATAGAAGATCAAGTTAAATCAACATGACACCGTCGGTTTCGAGTGGGTATGGATTGAAAATTAAGGAATCTCACGGGCTATCGTCAGTCATGTACGGAAATCTCTGTTTTAAGACCTCAACTTTTCGAACAGAACTTTTCTATACATAATTGGCGATAGCCGGTAAGATTCGTTGATTTTGAATCAACACCGACTTGAAACCGACGGTATCATGTTGATTTTACTTGCTCTGTTGAAACACCATTAGGAATTAATATATATATATATATATTTATATATATATATGTACATATATATATATATATATATATATATATATATATACGTGTATATATATATATTTGTACATATATATATATATATATATATATATATATATATATATATATATATACGTATATATATATATATACATGTTTACTAGTTTACAACAATTGTAAAAAATTACGGAAATGACTCGCCAGTGTTGGCACTCGTTATTTATATCGATATATTACTAAAATATTCATATAAATCATAGAACTATATAATTAATTAAATGTTCTATGTATAAATTGTTATTTGTATCATTACAACAACCGTTATTTTTTTTATAGAGCAAGTTATTTTTTGTATTAATTTATTTCAGGCAGCGGATTAAATCTAAGTTGTTGTCGAAATGGAATATTGCTCTCCCGTTTCCCGTCAATACTTTAACATAGTTCTGTCCGTTGTTCGTCTCCGTCACCTCAAATATTGTCTATTAGAACGTTTGATTGGTGTTTGTCCACGTCTTACGTCTCTGATTTTACTTTCTGTTAGTCTTCCTTTAGTCTTCGTTCTGTGGGCATGGCAGTTTCGTTTTGTCCTTGTTTATAGTTTTACTGATGCGTTAAAAGTTGTCTTCTTCCGCGGTCAGTTCCATAGTTTCGTGCTCAGTGATTTATTGTATCGATCAAGTCACTCTCAGTTATTTGGTCTATGAATTAATAGTATATAACATAAGAAAAACAACATATTAAGGATGTCGACTCATGTTCCTCATGGTGGTTATTAAGGGAGAACCTTCAATGTATGAGGGTCAGATTCTTCCGTTGAGCCTAACAGGTTTTATTTTAGTGTGGGATCATATTACATAGCTTGGTTTGTGTATGTGGCAAAATTTTGCCCAGGGCTTATTCACCTGTGATTCTTTGACATATATTGTGTGTGGGTGCATTATCACACAGATAAACAGTAAAGAGAGTTAAAAAATCGAAACAAAGAGACAGCAAAATATAGAGACGAAAGTATTAAATACACCATAGAATATCAATTAAATACACTATAACATATAATTAAAAACACTATAAAATATAATTAAATACACTATAAAATATGATAAAATACACTATACAATATAATTAAATACACTGTACAATATAATTAAATACACTATACCATAAATACACTATACAATATCATAAAATATACTATACAATATAATTAAATACACTATACAATGTAATTAAATACGCTATACAATATAATTAAACACACTATACAATATAATTAAATACACTATACAATATAATTAAAGAAACTATACAATATGATAAAATACACTATACAATATAATTAAACACACTATACAATATATTCAAATACACTATAAAATATAATAATATACACTATACAATATAATAAAATACACTATATAATATAATAAAATACACTATACAATATAATTAAATACACTATACAATATAATAAAATAAACTATACAATATAATAAAATACACTATACAATATAATTAAATACACTATAAAATATGATAAAATACACTATACAATATAATTAAATACACTATACAATATGATAAAATACACTATACAATATAATTAAATGCACTATACAATATAATTAAATACACTATACAATATAATAGAATACACTATACAATATAATTAAATACACTATACAATATAATTAAATACACTATACAATATAATAAAATACACTATACAATATAATAAAATACACTATACAATATAATAAAATACACTATACAAGATAATAAAATACACTATACAACATAATTAAATACACTATACAATATAATAAAATACACTATACAATATAATAAAATACACTATACAATATATCTAAATAAACTATACAATATAATAAAATACACTATACAATATAATTAAACACACTTTACAATATAAATAAATACACTACACAATATAATAAAATGCACTATACAATATAATTAAATACACTATAAAATATAATAAAATACACTATACAATATAAGTAAATACAATATACAATATAATTAAATACACTATACAATATAATTAAATACACTATATAATATAAGTATATACACTATACAATATAATTATATACACTATATAATATAATTAAATACACTATATAATATAATTTAATACACTATACAATATAATTAAACAGTAAGAATAGCACATTCAATTTCTATTCACAATTAGGAAGGTAAAAAGTTTATCTTGGGTTTACTTTCGGCAGCCTCGTAACACTTGCTTTCCTTATTTTGACTTTTGGTCTACACATTTTATGTGCGATGTTTTTGTCAAAAGGGGGGGTCTGTTTTATGGGTCGGGATCTATCTATCTAACAATTATCGTTGAATATATTCTACCTTGAAGTAGTATTATTTAGCTCCTTACATCCAGTGGCATCATGCCTTTTTGGAGCTATTTCCATGAATAAAAAAATAAATAAATACAGTGTTCCTGTTCTTACCAGAGCAATTTGACAATAATGTTCATTTTCATGAGTGTTATCGACCGAAGTGTTATTATTTGATGAGTATGTCTAGTGTATGCTTCTTTAAACTTCCAATTCTAATAGTACGAACCAGACAAACAATTTGACAATAATGTTCATTTTCATGAGTGTTTTCGACCGAAGTGTTATTATTTGATGAGTATGTCTAGTGTATGCTTCTTTAAACTTCCAACTCTAATAGTACGAACCAGACAAACAATTATGCATCGTTTCTTATAGATTAATTCAGTGTTGCTATTTCCTATCGGTTAGTGTATCTTTCATTTAAGTTTCACCATGTGCTGAATTCTTTCATTTAGTGTTTTATCATAATATACAGTTAGTGGGATACTCTTTTCTTAATCATGGAATATTCACACAAGTCATTGACAATAACTAAGAGTGTTCGCTCCCTGGTGCCTGAGTGACAACACGCCTCCTTAGATTTCAGGCACTCTTCGCCTTTTATGACAAGAGTCGCAAATAGTTTTGAATTGTTGCAATAGCCGTTTACCATTGATTTACCTCTGGCAACGATACTTAATCTTTTCAAGAGTTTAAGTGGCAATAATAATTCCATTACTTCTCACACACTTACATCGGAGGGATGTTTGATGATTTTTCTCGTCTGTTTCTCTATTCTTTTTGATCGTAAACTAACATTTGTCTGGTTCCTCCACATGTGTGTGGGTACGTGTGTCTTGAGTTCTGGCTCGTTTTTTGATATTTCTGGCAGTCTCAGTTTCTTATGAGATTTCTGGCAATTTCAGTTCCAGTTTTCTTTATTTACCTATATTTATTTATTTATAGCGTTCGTTTTCCGACGTTTTCTGTGACATGTTTCATCTTCGAGACAGGAACTGTCCCTTTAACGTCTCTATCATATTTCCAAAATTTAGCCGTGAACGTGGCAAGATTTCCCCCTGCATTTAGCGCCTATCATATTGACAGGTAAAAACGGATATTCTTAAGATGCGTCCATTTCATCTGCTGTTGTATTGACGGATCAAACCTACACTTGTTGCAAACAGCCTTTAACAATACGAACGCGATTTCTAAACTTGATCGCGAAGGACAGAAAAACTGACTGACTCGCACATCAGAGAAATGCGTTGACACATCTATAAATCTAATAAACGGAATGGAATATGTATATATATATATATATATATATATATATATATATATATATATATATATATATATATATATATTGAAGTAAACATTAGATAGATAAATATATATATATATATATTTATATATATATATATATATATATATATATATATATATATATTGGAGTAAACATTAGATAGATAAATATATATATATATATATATATTTATATATATATATATATATATATATATATATTTATATTTATATGAAGCTTTGAATTTTCTTATGTCTTACATCTAAACAGATTTCTATTTTAAAGATACGCGGTTGAAGTCTGGAGAAAAGATATCAAAATGTTACTACCACAACAGTTATATATATATATATATATATATATATATATATATATATATATATATATATATATAGATTTAGATTTTTCACTTATAAAATAGATCATTCAGTGAAGACCGGGGTTGTTCCAATAAAAACAAGCTCGATTATACTCGGTTACAGAGTACAGAGCATTTATATGTGATTTTATGAAGGCTTACCAAAGCATTCCTTTCAGGACACCAATGATCCTCATTAAAGATATTTTTTCTTACAAATATTATTTATTCAAATTAAATGTTTTTCCTACACGTGTTTCACTACCAAGCAGTTACTTGCTTGGCAGATCATCAGGGAAATTAAATGTCTGGAATACTGGTTTCAACTGCCGACAATACACAATGTGGCGTTGCAATAGTTGAGGTCACTTAAGAAGAGAAGAGGAAAAAATAAAAATAAAAGTCAATATTAAAAAACAAGGAAGAACAACGATAAAAACAGAATATCCTAGAAAAGTCTTAGAAAAGTATCTCGTCCATTATTTCTTCCACCAAGCCAACAAGCAAATAATCGGTCCCAAATACATTCAAGAAAAACAAAAAACCGGAACAATGTGCGATAATACACTTTCACGTCGGCCGGCACAATGATTAATAAATCCCCACCCCCACAAAAAAACAAAAGAACTAAATCATTCAAGACCGCTCACAAGTTACCATTCCAATCCAATGATAGTATGGGAATTTTAAATCCAACTTCTCACAAAGAAAAGTCAACACAAATGTTCCTTAATTAATTATCTAGTGTCTGGGACGTCATTTTACATTTTGGGAAAATATCCTTCATTTAATTAACTGCCGAATTATTATCGTTTTGTTGTTTAACGAAGCGAAAAACGCCCATCCCGCAGAATTTGTTTTTAAAAGATTATTCATATATCAAAAATAAAATGTTATTATAAAAAAGTTTTCTACAAAAATCTAGTTTTTTGTAGAAAACTTTTTTATAATAACATTTTATTTTTGATATATGAATAATCTTTTAAAAACAAATTCTGCGGGATGGGCGTTTTTCGCTTCGTTAAACAACAAAACGATAATAATTCGGCAGTTAATTAAATGAAGGATATTTTCCCAAAATGTAAAATGACGTCCCAGACACTAGATAATTAATTTCTATAAAGAATAGGTTTAATAATAAATATTTTTAGAAACAGTATTTTGAATAAATAGTTTCTATCTACTAATTAAGATTTTTTCTTAATGTAAGGGAGTTTTCTGCGAGATTAACATTCAACTCGTCGTGTGTTTGTTTCGAAGGGTAAGAGATAAGCCATTGAAATAAGGCTCTTTGAACTCGGACGAACATTTGTGTTGACTTTTCTTTGTGAGAAGTTGGATTTAAAATTCCCATACTATCATTGGATTGGAATGGTAACTTGTGAGCGGTACTTGAATGATTTAGTTCTTTTGTTTTTTTGTGTGTGGGGGGGGGGGATTTATTAATCATTGTGCCGGCCGACGTGAAAGTGTATTATCGCACATTGTTCCGGTTTTTTGTTTTTCTTGAATGTATTTGGAACCGATTATTTGCTTGTTGGCTTGGTGGAAGAAATAATGGACGAGATACTTTTCTAAGACTTTTCTAGGACTTTCTTTTTTTATCGTTGTTCTTCCTTGTTTTTTAATATTGACTTTTTTTTTTCCTCTTCTCTTCTTAAGTGACCTCAACTATTGCAACGCCACATTGTGTATTGTCGGCAGTTGAAACCAGTATTCCAGACATTTAATTTCCCTGATGATCTGCCAAGCAAGTAACTGCTTGGTAGTGAAACACGTGTAGGAAAAAACATTTAATTTGAATAAATAATATTTGTAAGAAAAAATATCTTTAATGGTGATCATTGGTTTCCTGAAAGGAATGCTTTGGTAAGCCTTCATAAAATCACACATATATATATATATATATATATATATATATATATATATATATATATATATATATATATATATATATATATATATATATATATATATATATAAAATTGTTGTTTTAGTAACATTTTGATTTTTTAAAAGTCTGTAGGATCGAAATAGATCATTGAAACAGTGATTATGTGATTTCGTGTTACTTTACTTTATTATTGCCCTGTTTATTACATTGAGCTCTCATACCCAGATATCTTCAGAAATTGATTTCACTCTAACATACCCTATATATATATATATATATATATATATATATATATATATATATATATATATATATATATATATATATATACGCAGCTCGTCATTATTTAAGCAAGCGTTGTTTAGTAACAAAGAATTTCAGCGTTTGTTGAATTTTTAATGATATTCTCGATGCGTAGAGCAAGCTTTATTGTCTCCGGTTGTAACCGGTATAATTGTGCTCCGGGCGGTAATTCGGCCTCACACTAGGTGTTTTGGACCTTCGTGGTCGTCATCTGTGGTAGTTTTTTTTTTATTTTTAAGTTAATTTGGATTGTTTTTATTTTTATAATTTTCTTGAAAGATATTTGTAAGAGCAGAGGGAGAAAGATAAAAAAGGCGTATGTTTGTGTCTATTATTATAGTTGTATTTGTGAATTTATTAATATTGTATAGTTATATTATTTTATATTTTTCATATTTTATTTTATTTTATTTTATTTATTTGTTTATTTGTGATTTTTTTGTATATTTATTCATGTATTATGCTTAATTATGAAATACGTGAAATGTGTTTGTATTATATTATAGATGGGGTCTCATATCGTTAGATACGATTAAATAAGCTAGCATGAATTATGGCTGGGGTCAAATGAGACGATGAGTTCGGGTCGAGCTGACATGCACCAAAGGAGACCGTTATGAGTCAATCATGTGTTTATGAAGATAACGAGGTTACAAATTCGGCGGAGACACGGGAATCTCGGGTCAGAAAAGGTAAGAAAACATGAGTGAAGGAAATGTTTTTGCATGAGTGTCGAACGTGTGGATCTGTGACGTCACT
The DNA here is from genome assembly GCA_963556195.1 of Sepiola atlantica. NCBI lineage: Eukaryota > Metazoa > Mollusca > Cephalopoda > Sepiida > Sepiolidae > Sepiola > Sepiola atlantica. Next base: position 48,318,632 of record OY744537.1, on the reverse strand, counting down.
CCTTTTTCGTGAGAAACGAGAGTTTTTTAAACAGTACGATTTTGGAAGTGATAGTGTGGACATCACGATGTAGCCGCTCGTCCTCAAAGCAAGCGGCCCAATGAAAATATGGAGAATTTTAAAAAGAGTCTGAGCTTCGGAAATGAAAGCGTTAAGTCGAATATGTAGTCGCTTGTTGTAATGGGCTCGATGTCGAAGAGATCAAGCAGATATTGCCGTGCATCGTCGCACCTTACAAGAGGTATGAAGTAGACGCATGGCAGAACCGAATAGATAAAATCCTTCCACAACCAAGTTCAGAATAAACGAATCAAACCTCTTTGAGGAACAATTGTCTCCGCGTTTGTCTCCTGCCTGTCTATAAAGTTTATCCACAGATCAAAGACAACCAGCATCGATCACGGCCAGAGACTCAATGAAACCGCCGACAGAAATGGTGAACACGACCAGACGACGGAGGAAAAAGTAAGGTAACTTTTTTTATTGAACATATTTAGGTCCTAATCTTATAAACTGAGAGAGTTGAAACGGAAAGACAAAGTTCACAATGTTTTAAAGAAAATATGTTTCAAGTGAACAATGTTTCATTTGAATCTAATTTGACAACTGAAGAGATGAACTGTGACAGGGTTTTAACAACAAAAGTTTTTTAAAGAGAAATGTGCTTAACGAAAACTGTTGAATATAATTAAGATATTCTTAACGAACTGTGTAAAGAAGAGAACAATGTTTTAAAGTAAAATGTTTTAACGAGAAAAATGCATAATGTAAAGAAAAATGCTTGAAAAGAAATGTTTAAACAAAGCAGTGTTTTAATAGGTAAAAGGCTAAAAAGTAATGTTGAAAAGGACTGACAGTTTAAAGTTTAAATGCCTTTAAAAAGTGTTAACAATGTTGGGGAACGGTTTTAGACGTTTCGTCTAGCTTTCGGTTCCGAGAAGCGTGATCGTAATAGACTTTAATTTTCATGTGCGTAATGCAACAAATCTCTTTTTCGTGCCGTGAATTATTAATACATGTTTTAAAGATATTGGAAACTTTGGATCGATTTTATGGGACAAGGCTTGGTCGACGCTTCCGAGGGATTTTCGTACGATTTCATATTATGATTTTGTGGGAAGCGTTGGCCACGAGGTGTCATTCCGGAACGACGTAATGTAACAAATCCCGTTTTGGTGACCGTTACCAGTTGTTTAAGCGAGAACTGCCACGGTCCAGTCCAGGGATAATGTAATATTAGTACCGGTATTTAAAGCGTTTTGGTTTATATTGTTTTTGTTCATAAATATTGTTTCCAATATTTTTAGTCTATGAATGCGATCATTTTTATGTATTATTTTAGTGTTAGTTGTTTTTGCTATATCGGGTCACTGTAATGTTTTATTGTATGAAGTGATGTGACGTTAAATAGTTCTGGTGTTAGATACATGATAGGTTAGACGTATGGAGACAGTTGTTGTTGTGTGGCCAATGTATGTAATATATATTTGTACTATTTTCTACGGCAGAACCACTTATTATTCTGATAGATTAACTCCTCTTGGAGTTACGGTATTTGAACCCATTGATGCATTCTTCACGAACCATCCAACGGTGAATCTTTGTATTTCCATTCTCAACAGTTTTTCACTGGACACTTTTTTGCATTTCACACTTACATGTAAATTTTTTCAAATTATGATTTTTTTTAAATTATGAATTTTCAAATTATGACTTTTGGTTTATCCTTCGCCAACTTAGATATCAATTTACATTCCTCTGGTGATAATAATCCATTCTTTGAAAAGTGCTTGCTTAAAGAAGGAAGAATAAATATTCTTTCATTGAATATACCTTATTTTGAAAAACTGATAACGTAACAGATTTGTCATTGTCAATTTTTTAAATTATTTCTATTCTTTCCTTTGTCTCTCTCTTACTCTTTATCTCTCTCTCTCACTTTCTCTCTCTCTCTCTCTCTCTCTATATATATATATATATATATATATATATATATATATATATATATATATGTGTGTGTGTGTCTATATCTAGGCAGCATCTTCTCTTGTAGGCAAGTATTTTTGAATATAAGAGAAAACACATGTTTAGATATCCTTTGGTAGATCCTTTCAATAGTTCGAATCAGGATGTTAGTTTCAGAGGGGAATTGGTTAATGAATTTGCTATAGTTTTGATTTGTCTCTAAAGTACTTTCAGACCCATCCAGATCCATCTTCAGGGGAATGAGGTTAATCAGGTAGAGACCATGTGTTAGTTTTGGAGGTCAAGTTTTGTAATTTAATGTAAAATGCAATCATGAAATGTAAACACAATATGGCGAGGATTGAACTATATGCAAAAGTGAAATGTAGTTTAGCATGGAATATATCGAAACAAAAACAATTGAATAGCTAAAAAATATGTAAACGCGCCAAACACTAGGGGGGTCGAACCCCTCACAGTGTTTCGAAAGGTGTGAAAATACTTTGCACGATTTAACTAAAGGTGAGCGATAAAACTTGTTTTGTTTTTTATTTCTTAATGGTAAACTAATGTGTGAGGAAAGACACTACAAGAATTCACCAATCAAAGACCAAGTTATTCCTTATTTCGTTTCATATAACGTGGCCTTCAACAAAGACATATGGCTAACAATGGTACACGTAAAACGGATGTAGTAAAAGAAAATAACCTGCTCCTTTACTAAGGAATCCTGCAATATTATAGATTAGTCTTACGAGGGATACTTTTGCAAACAACAATGGATATGATCCGCATTTGCTTTTAGAAAATCTTCTGCATCGTTAAGAATGTTCTGTGTTCCTATAAATCTTCATCGCGTTATAAATTTCAATCTTCATTGGATTTGAAATATATTAACTTTCTAGCTCGGTTAGGCTTCAACTATTGTATTTATATTTTTTAAAGTTCAGATATGGTTTTCTGAACAATTATTTCGCGGTCATTTCATTTGCGGTGTATTCTAGTGAAGATACCCAAGAAAAATCGAATTATCCATCGCTCATTTGAATGCTGTAATATAGGTACCTTCGTTTCTGTTGTTGTTTTTCCACGCCATTATTTCATCAATTTATTTTTCTTCTTAAAATATTCAAGTGACAAATATATATTTGATACACACGCGTACACATACACATAACATATTTATACCAGTTTTTCACATTCACAATAAGACTTAAAAATGCGTTTTTCAACTCAATTAATTGGAATATATTTAAAATGTTTATTTATAAAATTGCCAATAATTCATTTGCGGTGGTGATCGTAAAGAGGTGGAGAGTACTGAAACTCAGGATTCAGGGAACACTACTGATGATTGTTGGTGAGTTATCACTGACGACGATGATGATGATGATGATGATGATGATGATGATGATGATGATGATGATGATGATGATGATGATGATGATGATGATAGTAATTGTAATAGTAATAAAAGTAATAATACGTGTAATAATAATAGCAATAATTATACTTTTAATAATAATAATAACGTTTTAAAAAATGGCACCAGTCTATTCTGACACCACACAAAATATTTACATAGGGTCAAGGATGATGAGAAGACCGAGGAGGGACAGCACACACCAGACCTCCACTGGAATAATAATACTAATACTAATAATAATGCTAATAATAATAATAATAATAATAATAATAATAATAATAATAACAATAATAATAAACGGAGCAAGAAACACCACCAAAGGAGAGACCACAGAAAGAGGACGGGCAAAAGATACACACTGAAACTGAAGAGATGGAAGACTACGGAATCACAGAACCAGGGGAGATAGAAGACTGCGGAACCACAGAACCTGCTGAGATAGAACTCAACGAAAAAGAAGCAAGTGAAGTGGAGAACATTAGACAATACATGCTAGAAAACAAAACTCCCATCTCTCAGGAATGAAGTAGCGAAGAAGTTACAAGCAGAAACAGAAAGAGTAAACAGACTCCTCACACACATCCCAACAGAAACTATTACAGACCTAAACAACCTGATATATGCAGGGGCAAAATCGGTAAGTATGAAACTAAGAAACGAAGAGAATGGACAAAAGAGAGGACCGACAAAACCTGGATGGGAAATCAGACTGGAAACCCAGATCACCAAACTTCGCAAAGAAGCTAAAACCGTGAACAGAAGGAAGGAGGACATGAAACGATTAAGAAGCAAAAATCAGAAACGCAAGGAAAAACTAAATGAAAAACATGAAGAAATAAAACAAAGGATAGCAGCAATAGAAGGAAGACTGAGACGATACAGGTACAAATCAGAACAGAGCAAACAGAACAGGACCTTTGAAAACAATGAAAGCCAGTTCTACAAAAACGTAAATGGAGAAAAAACAACAACAGAGCAACCAAACCCAACAGAAACAATACAATTCTGGAGCAAGATATGGGAAGTACCAAAAAAGCACAACAAGAATGCCCAATGGTTGAAAAACATGAGAGATGAACTGCAGGAAATCGAAGAAGGAACCGAAACAGAAATCAACAAAGAAACGATCAAGAAAACCCTAAAAAAAATGGCAAACTGGAGAGCACCAGGCCACGATGGAATACATGCATACTGGTTTAAAAAATTCACGACCCTGCATGAAAGAATAGCGCAGAAACTGAGCGGATGTATCCGCAAAACAGACGTACCAGAATGGATGACGGAAGGAAGAACAACACTAATACAAAAAGACCCCAAAAAGGGAACGACCCCCAGCAACTACAGACCGATAACATGTCTACCAATAATGTGGAAAATTCTCACAGCACAACTGAGAGAACAAATCTACTAATCTCTGGACAATCGTGGACTGCTCCTCGAGGAACAAAAAGGATGCCGGAAAGGACAAAGAGGGGCACATGATCTATTATACATTGATCAAAAGACCCTGAAGGAGGTGAAGAGCAGACAAAAGAACATAACCATGGCATGGATTGACTACAAGAAAGCCTACGACAGAATCCCCCAAACATGGATAATTGAATGCTTAAAGATATACAAGATACCAGACAGGATTATTAATCTCATCCAGAAAGCGATGGAAACATGGAGACTAAAACTGACAGCCGGAGGACAATACCTATCCGAGATAAAAATACAGAGAGGCATTTTTCAAGGAGACTCTCTATCACCACTACTGTTTATAATAGCCATGATGCCACTCAACTACATACTCAGAAAGTGTGATGCCGGATACAGGTTTACGGATACAGAACAAAGAATAAACCACCTGATGTACATGGATGACCTTAAACTGTTTGCAAAAAACAAAAAAGAAATGGAAAAGCTGATAAACACAACCAGGATATTCAGCCAGGATATCCAAATGGAGTTTGGAATAGAAAAATGTGCACTGCTAGAGATCAAAAAAGGAAAACTGGAGACGACAGAAGGTATAGAACTCCCCAACCAAGAGGAGATGAGGGCGCTAGGAGAACAAGAGAGTTATAAATACCTGGGAGTTCTGGAAGCAGACACAATCAAATATACATAAATGAAAGAGAAGATTGGAAAAGAATATCTACGAAGAACAAGGAAACTCTTAGAAACTAAACTATATAGCAGAAACCTAGTAAAAGGGATAAACACATGGGCTGTATCACTAATAAGATACTCTGGACCATTCATAGGCTGGACCAAAGAAGAACTCAGGCACCTTGACCAAACTCTACGTGAAAAGAAATGAAGGAGGTAGAGGACTGGTAAGTATAGAAGACTGTGTGGAAGACACCAAAAAAGAGCTGGATAAATATGTAACCCAGAACACGGAAAGACTGATCACCACAGCAAGAGACACCAGCCCAACAAACAACCCCGGAAGTACTGAACCCAGAAACAAAAAGACAAGAAAGGAAAAGTGGGAAGAAAAACAACTACATGGACGCTTTATAAGACTCACAAGCGATGAAGCCAATGAAAACAGCTGGGCATGGCTAAGAAAAGGACACCTGAATAGAGAAACGGAAACTCTGCTGACGGCCGCACAGAACAATGCGATTAGGACAAACTTTATTAAAGCAAAAATAGATAAAACCCAGGAAAACAGCAAATGCCGACTGTGTGGACAATGAGACGAAACGATAAATCATATAATAAGTGAATGCAGCAAGCTAGCACAAAGGGAATACAAGAACAGACATGACAGCATGGGGAAAGAAGTACACCGGGAAATTTGCAAACAACTGAATTTCGAATATGCAAAAAAACGGTACAAACACAAACCAGAAACTGTACTAGAAAACGAAAAACACAAAATCATATGGGATATGAATGTACAAACAGACAAACCCATAACAGCAAGGAGACCGGATATGATAATAATCAACAAGAAAGAAAAATCCTGCAAAATCGTGGACTTTGCAGTTCCAGCAGACCACAGAGTGAAGATCAAAGAGACGGAAAAAAGAAGCAAATATACTGAACTTGCCAGAGAATTGAAAGGAATATGGAACATGAAAAAAGTCAGTATAACACCAATAATCATAGGAGCACTAGGAACAGTCCCCAAAAACATGGAGAAAAGACTAGGAGAAATAGGAATCAAAGGGATAACTGAGACCATACAAATGACAGTAATGATCAAAACAGCTACAATCCTGAGAAATGTCCTCGAATGCGGAAACCAACCCACATAAGCAACGAATGGAGAACAAACACATGGAAGCACAAAACAACAGAACCGGGGAAAATACAACTGCACGAATGAGGCGCAAGCATAGGCTGACGCCACAAAAATTATGGACAGAGGGTCGAGGAGGGAAAGCGCACACCAGACCTCCACTGGAAGAGCGCAGACAGCTCTGGGACCGTGGGGAGGCTTGTTGCCACCCGGGCCCCAGAGGAGACCAATGGCCCTTATCACCGTGAAATCGGTGGTAGGTGGCTGTTGCGATACCTCAAGGTCATCAACGGTGATGAACGAAAAGAGGCAGAGCATACTGGAAGTCTGAGGAGACTTGTTGTCACTCAGACCCCAGGGAATACCACAGGTTGTTGGCAGTGGGTGATCACTGACGATGACCAGTGTGATAACTCCTAGTGAGTAAATAATAATAATAATAATAATAATAATAATAATAATAATAATAATAATAATAATAATAATAATAATAATAATAAATTAAAACAAATTCATATATTTTTGTTTCACATCTTATGTAATTTTCCTTTAATTAATCTTCAGAAAGAAATACATTTATATCATAATTTCGGCGTAGCGTCTGTTTTGTCACTTACTTGTTATTCAATCAATAATATATGAAATTCCAAAGTCTAGTGAATTTCTTTGCAACCTTTCATTTTCGACGTGCATTTATTTTGATGTCGACATCTAAATAGCATTGCAGTAGAATTTTTAATGACTATCTACAAAGTATATACATATGATTTGCAAAAACCTACAATTAGAAATCAATTGTATTCGAACCAATTTGTGCCCAAATCTTTTTCTTTTATTTATTACCAAAAATGTCTTGCAAATACAATATTATATTTTAGCTAAATTATTATTAAAGATTTACTTGACTTTATAGGATAGTTCGAGAATCTATGCATACTCTATATAAAATGTAGGTTGGTTATGAGGAATTCTTACCGGAAATATTTGGATGAAATAAAGATGAAACTGATTGCATCTTCGTAATCTTGATTTTCACGGTATACTTAAAAACTAAGACATAAATGTTGCCTATATATATATATATATATATATATATATATATATATATATATATATATATGTATATATATGTATATATATATGTATATCTATAAAGATATATATGTCTATATATATGTATATGTATATATATATATGTATATATATATGTATGTATATGTCTATATATATATATAAAAATATACATATATATATATATGTCTATATATATATATATATATATATATAGGTGTATGTAATATTAGGTTGTCCGAAAAGTCCTTAGTGTTAAAAAGTACAGGTTTCTGAAGGCTCTTAACAATCCAATAAACTTAGCATGTGTTATGCCCTTTTCTTCCATTTCTGACAAAATCTTTCGTAATGTTTTAATTTCAGATACCCATTAATGGATGGCAACACATATATTTATTCTTTTTTTCTTCAAAAAAGGAGAAACTACTGCCAAATGTTCAAAGGGAGTTGTGAGGGGTATTGTGACAATGCTATAAGAAAAACAACTGTTCGGAAGGGGTTTGCAAAATTCAAAACATGTAACATCCGTCTTAGAGATGATCTTCACAGTGGAAGACCGTTAAAATTTGATATTGATGTTTTGAATACAAAAATTGAAGAAAACCCAATAACAAAACAAGAGCACTTTCTCAAGAGCTTGAAGTTTCAAAAATTAAAATTGGTGTCTCTAGGATACATCTCACGCTATAATGTTTGCGTACCCAACAATCTCTTCGAGCAGAATCACGTAGACAGATATTTGATTTGTAATTCGCTTTTGAAACGGAATGATCCTGTACTATTTTTTAAATAACTTGTGTCAGGAAATTTTCTTTTTTTAACATAGTTCACCCCTAACAAGGCATGCCGCCACTGTAGACGTAAGGGGCTACTGAGAAAAAAGAAAAGAGGAGAAGGTTGGGGGGGTCAACCTAAATTGGGACATGCGCAGCGAGATGTCTGTTTACATTAGTTATACATTTCTGCATGTCAGTACTGTCGGGAAACAGGGGGCAGGGAGGAAGTTCCAGAGGGCAGCAGCACGAGGAAAGAAGCTATTTGAGTAGAAGGCTCTCTGGCATCTGGAGACCTCCACAGTGAATGAATGAGATTTAGTTGATTGTCGAGTTAGTCTAGTGAATTTACGTCGAGGGGACACCAGAGTAGCCAATTCATCGGAGCATAAGCCATTGAAGTACTTGTAAAACAAGCACAAGGATGCTACATTGCGGCGATGGGACAGAGACTGGAGCTTGGTTGACAGTGACGGACTTATTAGGTTGGCGACTCGTTTTTGGACCTTGTCAAGGAGGGAGAGACTAGTAGATGATGCACCAGCCCAGATGTGACAACAATACTTCATGCATGGGCGGATGGTGGCTTTGTAGAGATACAGGATAATGTCAGGTGTGAGGAGTTTACTAGCACGGTAGAGGGAGCCACCCTTCTTTGCGGCAGCCTTGGCAATGTCTTCAATGTATTTGTTCGAATTCATGTTACCTGTGAAGGTTAGGCCGAGGTGTTTGAATGATGAACTCTCAGGTAGGGTGTTATTTGCCATGACAATCGGTGGTTGGAGAGGTTTCTTGTAGTTATTGAAGGAAAGGAACTTTGTCTTTGCCGCATTAAAAGTTACCAACCATTTATGACCCCAATCCACTACTGCCTGGACGCCATCTTCTAAAGATTCAACCATTGCCTCGGATATGATCGCGTCGGTTTTGCCAACATCGCGAGAGTAAAGCGTAGAGTCGTCAGCAAATAAACCAATCTCAGACTCTGTCATCAGGGAGATCGTTTATATAGATCAGAGAAAACAAAGGTCCAAGGATAGATCCCTGTGGTACACCAGCATTTATGTCATGTTGATTAGATGAACAGCCATCGAGGACAACCTGGAGTTGTCTTTTATTTAAGAAGGATCTAATTATATTAAGTAATTATATTAAATGGATTGTTTACGTTGTGAACCTCCAAAACAGCAGGCAAAAAAGTATATCCATGTTAAAAAGGTTATGCACTGTGTTTGGCGGGATTTAAAAGGTATTATTCACGATTAACCTATTCCACAAACCCAAACCGTCAATTCTGATGTATACTGTCGTACACAACGGAAGATTCAACGACTGAGGCCAGAGTTTGCAAACAGAAAGCGTGTTGTTTTCCAAAAAGACAATGCAAAAGCACATGTGTCTTTAGTCAGCCGAACAAAGTTGCATGAAATTGGCTGGAATGCCTTACCTCATCCGCCATACTCTCCTGATATTTCACCCTCTGATTACCATTTATTTCTCTCTTTGATTAACTCATTTCGAGGAAAACGTTTAATAATACAGAAAACGTCAAAATACATGTGGAAAACTAATTTTCTTTACACTCGGAGAAATGTTATGGCAATATGGTATTTAATCTTCATGATAAATGGACTAAGGTTATTGCCTATAATGGAAATTATGTCATTGCTAAGAAAGGAGAAATCTTCTGATATCTATCCTATTTGTGTGCTTAAAAACGCTCGAAATTTTCCGGACAACCTAATATTTGAGAAACCTTTCGATCTTCATGAATAACTATAGACATCTCTGAGAAATACAGATGTTGCTGGATATGTTTAAGTATCATGCTGGTACTTAAGAAATACCTTAATATTTAATAATACAATTATTTAATCAAATCTGCTTATACAAAATTCATTATAGAAATTGATTTTCAACTTGCATTCTGAAACGGGATTTGTTTTCATATATAATGAGGAAATTCAAGTTAATACTCTATGTTAATTGTATAGATGTTTAACGTAATCTAAAGTACGGTGATTTTATAAGAAAATCGAAAAAATTAGTTTGAAGAACTACATCAACATTTAGTAGAATACGATTGTAATATATCGATTGTTATCTAAGATACCATTTGACCCCTTCAGATCAGTTTACTTTTAGTTTTTGTTAAAAAATTAAATTGATTATACAATCCTTCCAGGTAAATATTGATTTTTTGTAGGCCTTTTCTGGACATTTAAGAGTGTAATCCTCGTTGTGATAGAAATTAATAGTTTTGGTGTGTCACATAAAGAAGTCATAAACGAAAACAATATGTACTTTCAAGTCTCTCTAAACGTTCGTTCCATTTTGTTTATAAAGTGCTTATCGTAATCGTTCCAATTAATTCTTTGTTTGGAACAAGTTCGTTTACTTAATTTGATAACCAAACAATGCCTTAATCAAAACCATTCAAACTTCATAATATTGTTATTAGGTAGTTTTGTTTTACGGCATATCAACCCTTTTTGGGTTATTTAATGCCGAATCTGGTCATTATAGTAAAAGATTTATGCTTCAAGTTCTAAAAATAAAATAAAAAAGGGGAGGGAGAAAGGGAGAGGGGCTGTTGTTTTTGTTTTTGGTTTTGTAGAACATAATTAAGTTTTACAAAAAAAAACAACAAAAAAAACGTCAATGTAGGTGAATTTCGTCTCAGGGAGCCACAAGGCAGCCTGATCTGGTATCACCAGGATATTGTTATTAAAATGATAAATATTTAAGTAAATATAACAACCAGCATCTACTTTGCTCTTCATTCATTCAAACGTTTTTATCTGACTGTTTAAATTAGGTTTTAATTTTAAATATTTTTATTCAATTAATGTAATTGCCAAATTATAACTTGATCAAAAAAATTTAACTTAAAAAATATTTCTTAAGAATTAACGGATGAAAATTGATCATTTACTACTTTGCATTTTATTTATATATTTAATAGATAAACACCTCAGAAGTATTTATCGTTATAAACTAAACGACACGTCTTCCCGAAAATTACACATTTACATGAATTTTACTGTTGTTCTCTTTCGTGAACTGAATTATGAGGACCGATTTATAAACTCTCACTGATAATGATTGTTTAAAGTATTCAAAACCAATAACGATGACCCTGACTAATGATTTTGAATCTACGATATGTGAGAAAAGATTGTCGTAAAATATAAAATATGTAGTGTTTCATCCATATATATATAACCATATATTTGTTTTTTGTATGATGAATTTATTTTAATAGTTGTAATGATATTTTTTTATAATTTCAGATGTTCTAAGTTATTTAATTATGACCGTCGTTGGATAACTATTGAACAATTGTATTTACGAAATTAATGTATCCTCTTACAAGATACAGAGATATTTTATTTACAAATATTAATGTGTTAAACCTCTTAAATAGAATATAAGCTTATGATAAACACCGCCAACTGTCAAAAAGATTTAATATTTTTTTGTATTCATGGTATTTAAATTTTAATATAAAGTTATAAATTTCTCTAAACTGATTTTTATGGGCGTTTCAAGAAAAATATTTATTGAATGGATCGACAAATATTTTGTCAGCAGCGGACAAAATATTACACACTAAAAACTTCCACCAAACCCTCCAAACTAATCGCTACCCTGCCCCCACCATAGCCCACCTAAATAAGCCCAAAACACGTAGACACCGCACCCTCTCTAACACATGCTTCTTAAAACTCCCTTTCTTAAGCGATAAAATCACTACCTCCATCCGCAAGGCAATACATAAGGAAAACCTTAACATACAACTAACACATACTGGCACCTCCTCACGCCAACATCTATCTAATAAACGTACTAACCACAAACCCGAACCCTGCTCCCTGGCCAACTGCCCTATCCCCAACACAGGTATGTGCCATCGCACTAACTGTGTTTACAAACTACAGTGCAATAAATGCAACAAATTTTACATCGGCAACACTATAAGACCGCTACACTTGAAGGAGCACTTGAATACCCGTATATCCTCTTTCCACAAACACACAGAGATTTGCTCAAACACTCAGCGTGATATTCATGTCTCCATCTTAGCGTCTGTCAGAAACATTGGTGACCGTAGAATCACAGATTCAATCCTCATCTCCAGATTAAACCCCTCACTCAATCAGCGTCACAGGCTCGACTCACCGTTCATTCTATAATATCTACCCCTCATCCACCGACCAACCCTCATATCTAACACTCAACATACTCCGTTTCCACCACTTCACTCATTACTTACCTCCTATAATAAATCATCACACACCCAAACAATCAAATAGGCCCCTCCCCATATGAACTTCCATCATTACACACATTCAACCACAAACCAAAAACCATATTAAACATACTCTTCTAACCCATCAAAATAAGTCACCCTATAACCTAGCATTATTAATTAATTAATCCAAACACATATAAAATGTATACGAATAACATGCAAATATTAAATAAATAAATAATAAAATAAATAAAAAATAAATAATAATAATAATAAAAATATGTAAACAAGATGAAAATGAAGAATATATAAATAAACAATTAAACAAACAATAATACATAAATATGTATATATATATGTATATATGCATGTATGTGTATATATGTTTTATATATATACTAATATTGTTATACAGATTTCCACCTAAAAAAATCCATAAAATAAATTAATTCGCATAACAGAGTTATTCCCCTTTTATCTCATAGTAAATATATCAAGTTAATTCGATAAACTAATTTGACGAAACTCACAATTAGTAACACTTCTTAAATAGATGATAATCAATAAATTTAATAAATCTAGAATATTTAAAATGAGAGATTAATTACTTTACTTTATATTAAAATTCTGATAATACGAAAGAAAGATAAAAAATAAAAAATATGAAGATAAAACACACTGAAATAAAAGTAAATAATCAAATATAAACTTAATAAAAAAATTATAAATATATATATATATATATATATATATATATATATATATATATATATATATATATATATATTAAAACTAACAGTTTATCGAGCACCATACACTTAACCAACATTACACAAATATTTTTGAACACCAAATCATATATGTAACATAACCTTAAAATAAAATTTAATTTACATTCCCTGCGAGACTGTTTTCGCTTTCGCTGCGGTCTACATCTGGCAGCCATTTTGTTTTGTAGGATTCTCTGCACAGTCGGAGAAAAACAATCTTTTCTTCTGGTTTAATTATTTTTGACAAGGAGAAGTCTCTTTTTCTGAAATATTAAATAGTGATGCTTAATCACCCGGACATCACACGAACAGCTAAAAACACTCTTGCTGTTATGTAAGATTTTAGGAAAAAAAAAAAAATAGTAAGTCATATTTCCATATTCGATTTATTGTTATTGTTTTTGTTCCTTACAACTTGCATCTTACCCGGAATTTGCATTGCCAACAGCCTTTCAAAAACTTACTATATATATATATATATATATATATATATATATATATATATATATATATACGTTCTGTGTACGGCTTGCTAGATGGCCGCCAAATTTTTCATGTAGACGTTAATTCACTCTCCCATTCCCAGACAATGCGTGTTGTGCATATCGGTACGCACGCTGACTATTAAGTCAAATATTACGTTTGTATTTGGTTCGAACCGTGTGGCCGGCAGAGCTTGTCCCCTCGAATACTAATCAGTACAGGTTTCGCATGAAACACACGTGTATGAGGGTCAATTATATATATATATATATATATATATATATATATATATATATATATATATATATATATATATTAGATGACATTTCCGTCTATGCCTGGTTTCATAACTTTTCTCGAATTGTATAGGCAAGATTAGAATTCAAGTACATCTATTAAATATTTTAACATTAAATTTTAAAAGTTTATGTTGACTGCGAAGAAAATAACTGAAACGCTATAAAAATGATTATCAGACATTAAGCTTCAAACTGGAGACGAACACTTTATCCACAAAATCACCGAAAATATTTTGTCTTTTAAACCTACTTACACAGTCTTGGGTAGAATTGTTTACACTTCCGTATAGAACTGTAATAGTTCAAAGAAATATATATATTAATATATATAAATTCATATATATATATATATATATATTAATATATATATATATATATATATATATATTAATATATATATATATATAAATATTTATATATATATATAAATTCATATATATATATATTAATATATATATATATATAAATATATATATATATATATAAATTCATATATATATATATTAATATATATATATATATATATATATATATATATATATATATATATATGCGGGGAGCGTGCGTGCGTGCGTGCTAATACATGAATTCATTGATTTTGATTATATAATATTGAAATATTCAAGATGTTACCAATAAAGAGGTTATCTCTGATATCATAGTCCCAACTATAATATAAACCAATGTCATATTCACCGATGCTTCTTACTATTTTATTAGATGTTAAAAAAAAAACACAGCCAACATAGCATACGTACGCGTTCACTTTGATTTAAATAGTTATCTAAACTAATTTATTTTTCCCAGAAACATGTTTGAAAGTTCTCGAAATAATTACAGGTAACACGGTGTTGACCTTATGATGTATAGATAATTAAAACTGTTGTCTGGAAAAACAGATTCATTAAGTCTAATTAATATGTTGAAACTAAATGGAATTTTTGTTGGAGTCACATTTTCATTACGAAAGTAAAACACGTTCATAATTTTCGGAATTTTTACATTTATTTATTAATTAAAATTTCGCAGAAAATACTATTCAAAAGAAAATGGTTCTATTTTTATTATTTTGTCTGTTTCTGACTTTATCATGTTTGTATCATTATACGAGAATAACACGATTGGAATTAAATGGGAAAACACGTGAAAATACCCGGGCTTGGCTAAAAAATGGACACATGAATATAGAAACGAAATCCCTGCTGATAGCTGCACAGAATAATGCGATTAAGACTAACTATATTAAAGCTAAAATTTATTCAACCCAGAAAAACAGAAAATTTAGACTCTATGGATAAAGAGACGAAGCAGTAAATAATATAATAAGTGAATGTAGCAAACAAGCCTAAACAGAATACAAGAACAGACACATGGAGAAAGCCGTACGCTGAGAATTATGCAAACGACTGCATTTTAAACATTTTGACAAAGGGTAAAGACGCTAACCGGAGATAGTAGTGGAAAAGGAAATCTCAAAATCTCCTGAGAAATGGAGGGTCTAAACAGATAAACCTTTTCAACCAAGGAAACCGGATGTGATAATAATTAATCGGAAGGAAAAAACTGATAAATTGTAAATTTTCCAGTCCCCGCAGCCAACAGTGTGAAGAAAAAAGAGACAAAAACGAAACAAATTCACGAAACTTGTCAAAGAACTGAAATGCATTTAGAACATGAAGAAAGTCAAGATAATATGAATAATAATATGAACACCAGTCTAAAACAATCTAAATAAAAACTTGGAGAAAAGACCATCAGAGATTGGAATTAAATGGAAGACTGACACTATACAAAGGACGCCAATGATGAAAATAGCTGAAATCTTAAGGAAAATCCTTGAATGCGGACACAAACCCACATAAAGTACAAAAAACATCCATCTACAAAGAAATTGCAGCGCAAATCAAAACAAAAATATAAATGGAACAGCGCATGAACCCAAGGAAACTGAAACTGCCAGAACTCTTATAAACTGTGTCTCCCTTAAAAGGCATCAGCCTCGACTGGTACCACACAAAATAGCTGTGAAGGATCAAGGGTGATGGAAAATCCCAGGAAAGGGGAGCACTAACAAGACGGATTGCGGAGAGTAATGGGGCCTTGGTGATGCTTCTTGCAACCCAAATACCAGTAATAACCAATGGTCGTGGTTGTTGCGATCAAACAAGGTCACTTGAACTGGTTATAGAAATAGGTGGAGAGTCATACAGACTCCAGGGAACACCACCGATCATTACCAGTCAGTACTCTTTGAAGATAACATGTGTGAGAACTCCTACTTAGTACAATAATAATAATAATAATAATAATA
>OY744537.1:48207041-48297041 GCA_963556195.1 Sepiola atlantica | reverse complement strand
ATTATTATTATTATTATTATTATTATTATTATTATTATTATTATTATTATTATTATTATTATTATTATTATTATTATTATTATTATTATTATTATTATTATTATTATTATTATTATTATTATTATTATTATTATTATTATTATTATTATTATTATTATTATTATTATTATTATTTTATTATTATTATTATTATTATTATTATTATTATTATTATTATTATTATTATTATTATTATTATTATTATTATTATTATTATTATTATTATTATTATTATTATTATTATTATTATTATTATTATTATTATTATTATTATTATTATTATTATTATTATTATTATTATTATTATTATTATTATTATTATTATTATTATTATTATTATTATTATTATTATTATTATTATTATTATTATTATTATTATTATTATTATTATTATTATTATTATTATTATTATTATTATTATTATTATTATTATTATTATTATTATTATTATTATTATTATTATTATTATTATTATTATTATTATTATTATTATTATTATTATTATTATTATTATTATTATTATTATTATTATTATTATTATTATTATTATTATTATTATTATTATTATTATTATTATTATTATTATTATTATTATTATTATTATTATTATTATTATTATTATTATTATTATTATTATTATTATTATTATTATTATTATTATTATTATTATTATTATTATTATTATTATTATTATTATTATTATTATTATTATTATTATTATTATTATTATTATTATTATTATTATTATTATTATTATTATTATTATTATTATTATTATTATTATTATTATTATTATTATTATTATTATTATTATTATTATTATTATTATTATTATTATTATTATTATTATTATTATTATTATTATTATTATTATTATTATTATTATTATTATTATTATTATTATTATTATTATTATTATTATTATTATTATTATTATTATTATTATTATTATTATTATTATTATTATTATTATTATTATTATTATTATTATTATTATTATTATTATTATTATTATTATTATTATTATTATTATTATTATTATTATTATTATTATTATTATTATTATTATTATTATTATTATTATTATTATTATTATTATTATTATTATTATTATTATTATTATTATTATTATTATTATTATTATTATTATTATTATTATTATTATTATTATTATTATTATTATTATTATTATTATTATTATTATTATTATTATTATTATTATTATTATTATTATGATGATGATGTGGGGGAGATCTAACCAGCCATACACTGGAATAATGCTGCGACCATAGGAAAGCTTATTGCTGTAAAATAACGAAGAGTGGCAAAATGAATCGTGGACGAGTCCATTGTGGGTGGGACGTCGAGAAAGAAAGAAAGCGACTTGATAACTGTTTTAAAGGACATGGTTCCGCAGTGCAAGATAGACTTGAAAGGCGGCGGTTACAGAAACGCGAAAAGCCGGAGCGCTTGGTGATCGGAGTATCGATGTAGTATAAGAATGGGAGTTTACCGATGTTTATGGCACCGATGAAGCTTTATTGGCTATGGTACGCAAACACGTATGCGATCGATAAGCAAGTTAGTACTGTGAAGGAATCCGCTGACTTGTATTTCATCAAAGTGTTGGGGAACCATTGCTTCAGTTCACGCTCGGATAGACAATGTAAAGCAAATTGCTTTCCAATCGGATGTATATAAAGAACGAGTTTCTAGCGGAAACAAAGTCTGTGACCTCAGCAAGAAAAAGACTTTCATGAGACAAAAGTATGTCAAAAGATTTTTATATGTGTCTGTGCAGCCGGTGTAAACCATCCGGTGATGGGAAATAAAGAAAACCAAAGGTTTTCCATATACGTTCTGTTCTTTGTCAATCTTGTTGGATCTTACCGGGTACCCCGAATAAACGAGTAATGCAACATTGCCACCACAATCCCAGAGGGGGCAAATGGTCGTTGCCAGTGAGAAATCAATGGTAGGCGGCTGTTGCGATAGCGCAAGGCCATTTGCGGTGGTTATTAAAAAGAGGTGGAGAATACTAGAAATCCGGGAAGGCTTGTTGTCACGCAAACACTAGAGAACACAACTGGGTGTTGTTTGTGAGCAATCACTGACAATGACTTGTGTGATAAATAATAATAATAATAATAATAATAATAATAATAATAATAATAATAATAATAATAATAATAATAATAATAATAAACAAGAGACACCGTCTCAATGAACATATCATCAAGCACCTAAACCAGAAACAAAAAGACAAGAAAAAATGGACGTTTCATAAAAATCACTAGCGAAGAGACTAACTAACATTCGTCTGCATGGCTAAGAAAATGGCATCTTAATAGAAAAACGGAATCATTACTGAAAAATGCACATAACAATGCGAATATGACAAACTACATCAAAGCTTAAATAGATAAAACACAGAAGAACAGTAAATGCAGAGTGTGTGAACAAAGAGATGTAACAGTAAATCAAATAATAACTGAATGCAGTAAACTAACACCAAAAGAATCCAAGATCAGACCAGACGACGTTGAGAAAGAAGTACACTGGGAATTATGCAAACGACTTCATTTTGAACACGTGGACAAATGGGACAAACATAAACCAGATACAGTACTAAAAAAGGAACATCAAAAAATTTACTGGGACATTGAGGTTCAAACAGATAAATCCATACAAGCTAGGAGACCGGATGTTATACTAGTCAACACGAAGGAAAAATCCTGCCAAATTATAGATTTTGTCGTCCCAACAAACAACAGAGTCAATAAAATATCAATAATCGTAAGAATACTAAGAATATAGATAACTGGAAAAAAGAATTGGAGAACTTATGATCAAAGGGGTCACTAAAATCATACAAAAGACGATAATGATGAAAACAGCTACAATCTTTAGGAATATTTCGAATGCGGAAACGAACAGGCGTATGCTATGAACGATAACCAGTCACATGGGAGTGATAATAGGAAGAAAACAAAACAATATGAAGAACACCACAACATTAAACCAAAGAAGCTGCAACAAATATCATAAACTGCCCCCCACACACAAAATAAAGTAATAGCACCAGCTTCGACAGATACCACACAAAATAGTCGTGAAAGGTCAAGGAGAATAGGAAGACCGAAGAGGGAGAGCACAAACCAGACCTCCATTTGAAGAGTGCGTTGAGTACTGCCACCTTGGGAAGGCTTATTGACACCAAAATACCAAAAGTCGTTACCAGCGAGAAATTTATTGGTAAGCGGTTGTTGCAATACAGCAAGGTAATTTCCAGCGATTATCGAAAAGAGATGGAAGGTATTGGAATTCTGGGGGAGGGGGCATTGATGTCACTTAGACTCCGGGGAACACCACCAGATGTTATCAGTGAGCAACTACTGACAATAACTTCTGTGAGTACTCCTACTAGGTACAAATAATAATAATTATAATAACGATAATAATAGTAATATTTCTGGATGTTTTTAAATAAATAATAGTTCCAAAAATTATATACAACGGATAAAGGTTGTAGATTTTCCTAATCGTCCAACAGAATTTACAAATAAGGGCAAGGACTTTAGTGCATTGATGTTTGCAATGCGTACCAAAGTTTTGAGAAAAAGCGGATATATATATATATATATATATATATACACACATATATATACATATATATATATATATATATTTGTGTATACAACTTTACAGATCAAAGGCATGTTATGATGTTATTTATAGTTAGTTAATAAACAAAGAAAAGTTAACACGTGTTTCTAAAAAAAATATAATAAATATAGTTGAAACAAATTCAAAATGGTAGAGAAAAGTTTCCGTCGTAAAAGCATTATTGTCAGATTTAAACCCGTGCAATATCTACGCTAATTTCACGCAAAGCATGTCCATGTAAGCAACAAATAAATCACAAAAACAATAACGAAAGAGGAATTGAAACACTTTAAACTAGATTTGAATTGGGTAGAAACTTATAAGATTCAGTTAGAAAAACTGAGGAAAATATAAAAAATAAAATATCTACCGAATGTCGAGAAAATGCAAATCTGAAAAACATCTGAACAATACAAAAACAGAGGATCTTCGAAAATAATGAAAGGGGGTTTTACCAAAACAATGAACAGAGGAAGAACAAGAACAGAAAAACTCGACCCGACAGCTACAAAAAAACGTATGTGGCAAGATATGGGAAATGCACGCGAGACCACAACAGAAATAACGAATGGTTGAAAAACATGAAAGAAGACCTTTAAGAAATTGAATAAAGGAAGAGAAACCAAAATTAATGAAAAAAAAACACAATGCGACCCTAAAGAAAACCAAGCCAAGATGGTATACTTGCATACGGTTTTTAAAAATCCACGACCTGACATGAAAAGTTTACACAAAATCTGAAAAAATATAAAAAGTGCCAGATTAGACGACCAAACGCTGAACTCCGTTAATACAAGAAAATACCGAGAAGGGAAGGATCCCAAGCAACTACATACCAATAATCTGCCTATTAACCATGTGAGAACTTTACCGGTATAATTGCGAGGACAGATTCACATCTCAATGAATAATCGTGGACTAATTTCTGAGGAACAGAAAGGATATCGGAAAGTGAAAAAAAAAGACCTGTTATATGTGCAACCAAAGAAGGTAAAAAGCAGGAAAAATGATTATAAAGAAAGTAAACAGCAGGAAAAATGGTATAGCTATGGCAAGGATTTACAACTAGAAAACCTACAACAGAATACTCAAAGCATGGATGATTGAGTGATGTTGGGTGATTGAAAGATGTGTGTACATAACAAAATTATCAATCTTTTAAATAAAGCAGTGGAAACATAAAGACTAGAAGTGAAAGCCGAGAAAATACCATCTGGCCGAAGAAGGAATACAGAGACGTTTTCCAGAGAGACTCTTTATCGCTACTATTGTTTATCATAGCAATGCCGCCACTCAAAAACATACTTAGGAATGCTGGATACAAATTCATAGACACAGAATAAAGAATAAACCACTTCATGCATATGGACAACCTGAAGCTATTTGCAAAAAGAAAAATAAATAAAAAAGCTGAGTAACACAACCAGAATCTTCAGTCAACACATTCAAATGGTATTCGGAATTGGAACGTGTGCACTACGAAAGACGAAAAGGATAAACATGGAACTACGTAATTATCAGGAGAATGCGATAGGTAGATGGATGTTCTGGAAACAGACGCCATCAAATGAAGGGAAATGACAGAAGATAAGAAGAGAATAAGTGAGAAAAACAAGAAACCATTAGAACCAAGATATTTAGTAGAAACCCGATAACATTAATAAACACTTGGGCAGTATAACTAGAAAGATATTCCCGACAATTTATAGGTTTGGCAAAAGAAAAAGTCTGGAACCCAGACCAAAAGACTGGCACACAAATAAACATACAATATTCACTGAGTTCAAAAGATAATATGAATCGATTTTATATTAAAAGGTGAGAAAGTACAGAAGGTGGTGTGGATGACACGAAAAAGTGCTGGAAAAATACATAACCGACACCATCGAAAGGCTGATAATTACAGCTGGAGGCAACGGAATATTTGACCATCTAGGGACATTGAAAGTTAAAATATGAAGACAAGAAAAATGAGAGGAAAAGTTGCCTTACAGACGATTTAAAAAACTAATCCGAGATGAGACACAAGAAAACACTTTGTAGTGGTGTAGAACACCGCGACCAGAACTAACTATTTCAAAGCTAAGATAGACAAACCCCCAAGATAACAGTAAATGGCGACTGTAGAGAAAGAGACGCAACGATAAATAATGTAAAAACTTAATGTGACAAACTAGCCCAAACGAAATCAAACACGACTGCGTGGATAAGACAGTTCACTGGAAACTATGTAAATCTCTCAACATGCAAAGAAAATGTAGACACACACAACAGATAATGTTAGAAAATGTACATCACAAACCCATTGTGAACATGGGGTACAAATTGGAAAACACAAGCAAGCAAAGAAGACCGAACCTAATAATAGTAAACAAGAAGGGAAAACCTGCCGAATTTCATGGTCACGGCAAAGCAGAGTGTGAATATTTAAGAGATACGGTACTAAAAGGTATACTAAGCATGAAGAAAATCACGATAATACCAATAAGTTTATGGGCACTAAGAACAGTCACCAATAAATATGGAATAAAGACTAGGAGAAATAAGATAAAATGAACCATACTACGAACGGCAATTATCAAAACACCCAAAATCTTAAGGAAAATCCTTGAATGCGGAAACCAACCAACATTACCAACGGATACTAACCTGCCACAGATAATTTTTAAAAGAAAAAACATATAGAGAGACCACCATACAAGGCCAAGTGAAGTAGAAACTCAGAAACCCAATAAACTGCTCCACACACACACAAAATAGATTAGCTGAACTACACATATGCAATTGGAACACCAGCTGCACTTTGTCACACACAACGTTCGTGTTGGGTCAAGAAAGACTTTTAAAAAGCTGAAGAGAGAGAATACGAACAAACCTTCACTGGAGGGTACGGAGTATGCTGTAACCTTTGGGGAACTTATTGCTACTCTAATTCTAAAGAAAATGAACTGTTGTTTTTTGCGATGAATTAATGGTAAACAACTGCTGCGATAACGCAAAATTGTTTGCACTGTTTATCAAAAAATGTATAGAGTGCTGGAAATTTGGAGAAACTTGTTGTCACTCAGATGGCAGGAAACACCACTTGTTATTGCCAGTGAGTAGTAACTTATGTGTGAAAACTCTTAGTGAGTAAATAATAATAATAATAATAATAATAATAATAATAATAATAATAATAATAATAATAATAATAATAATAATAATAAAAAGAAGAAGAAGAAAATGAAGAAAAAAAGAGACACGCCAGTAAAAGAAGAAAAATATATACAAACAAGTAATATCATGTGATGAAAGGGCGAATCTTTGCGTCGGCTTTGGCTGATGAAAATGATCGATGGCGTGACATGAAACTGCGTTGAATATGGAAATCTTGTTTGTCCTTCCGACGCTCAATGTTTATTTTTAGGGGTGGAAAATAATAATCAGCTTATTTCCGAGAAAAAACTCAAAGAAATAGAAGAAAAAATACAGTCGAACAGTTGGAAACAAAAAGAAAAAAATATATAAAACAGTGAACACCGCGAAAAAAAAAAATACTTCCAAAACCGAACTTTATGGAATACACATCATGAGAGGGGAAACAAAACGATGACATAATGAAATGAAGATTTATAGATAGTTATATCAACCAGGAGAAAAAAGAAGCCAGACAGAAAAAAGAGAGGCAGGTCGACAGAACAAAAAGACGAACTCCAATATACACATGTGGATGTTATATGGTCGTTTATATGTGGCGTTGCGTAGAAAAAAGCGATCTCGCTACATTAACGAAATGTGAATTTTGTATTATAATTTAGAAGTTGGTGGAGAAAGACACTTAAAACGAAAAGGAACCGACATTAAATAGATGAAGCGTGTTTCACAATAATACAAGTATATTTTTATTAAACGTAGGTGCAAGAGAAAGAGATTTACGTGCATAAAGATTTTAAGAAGACAGTTCTTTCCGCAAAACCCCTAGCGCAACGGATATAAGTTCTAAGAAAGTCCAATGTTAACAAATTATTGTTGAGCCGTCCACTTAAATAATCTAATTCGGACCAGTTTCAACCATTGTTACCATTCCTCACGTTGTTGTCTCACTGCCCTCCTGTATTAACCTGTATCCTCGAGTAGCCTATGGGCTTTCATAAGTGGTGACTCGTTAGTACATAAAAAAAGTTATTTAGTCTAATTGCATAAGTCTTTCTTTTATCCAGCTTTTGAAGGGCCAAGCCTATAAAGGGACTAGTGATATTCCTAATGTATTCATTCTTGTTATTACGGTTTTCTTATATAATTATTTTTAAAGAGGTTTCTACGTTTGTCAGTTTCTCTGGCACTGTCAAGAAAAGCCACCATCTCTGAGGACCAGCTTCTCCACAAGCTCGCCACAGAGACCCCTCAACGAGTTTGCTTGAAGTCACGACGCCCATTCTCGGAGCACGCCTACCAGCTCCTACTTTCAACACCCGGTGACGTCACAAAACGAATATGGCTGAAACTTCGCTGGACGGAGGAATGTCAGGCAGCAGATACGTTAAGGTTGCCCAGAGTTGTGGCGAACCCGTATAACCTACCAGGCATGGACCTTCTTTCGCCGGTAGTGGACAATGCTCAACCAACTCAGGACAGGTGTCGGCCGTTTCGCCGCTACCATGAAAGGATGGGGACTTAGGGGCTCGGCTGTCTGCGACTGTGGTCACTCTGAACAGACAGTAGACAACATTATCGAGGCATGCCTTAAACATCGACCACCCAACGGCAAAGCCGGCATAGCTGTGCTAGACAACAAAACATTAGCATGGCTTTTTACAACCGAGCTGGTGATCTAACAACGAGATGACATGAAGCCAACGAAAGAAGAGGTTACTCTTTCATTTCTGTTGATTTGGTTGTGTTAGCTTCCAGAATTCCAAGATAACCTAACCCTAGCCCTAACCTTACTATCGCCTCTCTGTTTTATTTCCTCTGCAGTTTTAAGTTTTCCTTTTTCATCACTAGTATGGCACGATTTTCCATTCATAATTCTATTTCTATATTCTGGCCGGAGATTTTAGTTGTATTTAATAGACTTTTTTAGTTCCTTTTCTTCCAATAGTTTCTAGGAAGTTTATGCACATAATGTGGTTTATTTTTTCTATTGTATCCGGTACGTCATGGGTATGATTTCGAATGGAATGGCATCAGGGCTATGATAAAGCTAGCGTTGATAGGGAGTCTCAATTGTTTCAATAAATGTTACTGTATTTACACCTCTCACTCGGTGAATTAATGAGTACATACTTGCGTCCCCATATACAACAAAATAAAATGAAAAAAATAAGAATGTAAAAATGTAATGTGGTGTTATGAATTTGGTGCAAAGGATATATATTTTCTATTCAATCTCGATCAACGCCGTGTATTTCTGCTAGTGTAATATATGTATGTATGTATACTTTTAGTAAGTCATGATTTCTTTCGAAATTTTCTGATTAACAACAACTGAGATTCTCTGTATTTGTTTATGCTGACGTACAATCTGCTTTGTTACGTTACATTGGATGATACAGATTAGGCGTTCAAGCCACCTGCGTCATTTTCAAGAATGTAATGTTCATGAGGCTGAGGACGCATATGCAGACTTTTAAATATTTAAAGATAAGTGCATTATCAGAGAGATGTGATATAAGATAATAAGCAGTGTGTATATATTGCAGAAATGTACATCAGATAGAGAGAGAGAGAGAGAGAGAGAGAGAGAGAGAGAGAGGAGAGAATACACACGAAGTCAGATAGAGTGTTCCTTGTTTTCTTTCAAAAGCCGAAAACGGTTCATTATTTTTCAGTAATTATACTACTCATAATTTGTTTATTTATATATAGAAGTTAATTGAAGTGGATCCTATCATAGCATCACTTGTGAAATGACAATATTTTTCAAAGTAATAATAACATGATTTTTCAAAGTGATTTGCTCCAGATTCCGAATATCCCGAATAAGATAGGAATGAAGCATGGATGACATATATCGCACAAGAGAAGATGAGCCTGTCGACGCTTGTATGGATCGGGCAGTATGAGTAAAGGGAGAATCTACATTAACGTCCAAGTCTTTGAACTGGGTGTTCCCGTCTGGAATAAATCAAAGTGGTTGTTTGGTGAAGGACCGAGTCGAATCTAGTTGCATCTGAATACATTGAGATACACATTTCATAGGTGTTATCATCCTTAGACTTGCTAGGGCATCGACAAAAATGTCATCAGCACAACGCCTCGCTGTTCATAAATTACTTGCCTATGCTTTGGTAGCAATGGAACGAATTCATCGATGCCTTTCACCCGGACTTCATACTTTTACAGTTTATTCGCCGAAGCCGTTCCACTACTGACATCGTCTTTTGACGTGATATTGTACCAATAAACGGATTCTTTAAAACTGCCTCCCTAACTAGCGGCAACCCGTGTTATAGATCTATGCGACCTCTCGACAATACTATTTCCTGACGGTTCATATGCATACCGAAAACGCAATCGGACACCCCAGCTTTCAGAAAAACGTTCTGAATTTATCTCTACTAAAATCTGTACCGTTGTTTGTCCATATTCCTTCGGATGAACCTCTCTAAAAAAAAAAGCTGAGACACTGTATCACAGCGGCAGAATTCTCTTGCCGCAACAGTCGCCATATTTCAAACCGGGAAGGCCCGCAATCGATGTGGGTTAGATAGTGAATATCCCCATAGTGAGTGACATCCATACCTAACTTTTACCATACACTTGATGATTCAAGCTTCCCATCTTTTTATTGTATCAGTGCAGTATCAATAAACATACATTCGCGACAGGATGCAATTGCAGATTTCACATCCCTCGTTGTCGTAGCAAGAACTATCCTCCTGACGAAGTAGATTGTTTGGTTCACTCCAGGGTGACCGTTGTTCAAATGGATCTGTCGTATTTGGCTTGGCTCTATGCTGTTATCAGTGGAAGCACATATGTGCGACACAGGCTCTGTTTCCTATCTCATTGCGTCCAGCCATCTCTGTAGGATTCTAGGGATCTTATCTGCGTTATTCTGACTTGAGCACAACGTCTTCCACCAGCGAATATTTTTTAATAAGCTCTGACAAGGTTTGCAACCGGCGTCTGATAATAATTGCACTAGTATCCTGGATTGTTTAGTTAATGTGTCAGTAAGCCATCGGTGAACACATAAGGAGTCGGTCTTCAGGTGTAAGGATTTGGCCTCCCAGTGTATGGCCAGATTTACTCCTTTTAGAATGGCATCCAACTCTGTGAGGTTTATGTCGTGTGTGCTATTCTGTCCGCATCCAACACGCATCTTTAATCGCTGTCTCAAGTGATTAGGGCAGGACACATGTTGGCAGACAGTTAATCCAAGCACCCGGGTGTCATACTTCGATTGCTTTGGAGTTTTGCTGGCCAGTCCATAGCGCGACAAATGTTCAGCAACACTGGTTGCGGATGCGACATTTTAAACTACATACACATCATCGATGTAAGTTTTTTTTAACGTAGTTCACCCCAAACAAGGCAGGCCGCTACTGTAGACGTAAGGAGCTAGTGAGAAAAAGGGTGAAAGTTTTTTTGGTCAACCTAAATTTGGAGCTGTGCAGCGAGATGTCTGTTTAC
Organism: Sepiola atlantica; assembly: GCA_963556195.1. Taxonomy (NCBI): domain Eukaryota; kingdom Metazoa; phylum Mollusca; class Cephalopoda; order Sepiida; family Sepiolidae; genus Sepiola; species Sepiola atlantica. The sequence goes on along the minus strand of OY744537.1, from coordinate 48,285,716 downwards.
ATTAGTTTTAAATTTCTGCATGCCAGTACCGTCAGGAAAACGGGGCATGGAGGTAGTTCCAGAGTCCAGCAGCACGAGGAAAGAAGCTTTTGGAGTAAAAAGCTCTTCAGCATCTGGGACCTCAACAGTCAATTGATGGGATTTGGCAGATTGTCGGGTTGGTGTAGTGAATTTGCGTCGTGGGTTCACCAAAACAGCAAGGTTATCAGAGCACAATCCATTGAAGTACTTGTAAAACAGACACAATGGAGCAACATTGCGGCGATGGGACAAGGGCTGGAGCCTGATGGATAGTGAAGGACCTATTAAGTTGGCGACTCTTTTTGGGTCGAGATCGTATTCTTGAAGTTGTTGTCTTAAGATAAACTCTGTTCACAATTGAACTCATTATTTGCGGAGGCAGATTCTAACCAAATCTCAACCTCGTTAAACAGTACATTCTACTTTGGAAAACAACGGTCTGGTAGGGCCAAAGTTACTTACCAATGCACACTTGAAAATAAGCAGATCCAAGATTAAGCAACGCTACATTTGATCTGTGCCGCCCATATTCCTTCAGTTTGGGTGCGCAAACATCAGCGTCTGCAGTATATTTAGCCACATGGAGGTTTAGTTCTCGGTAGTCTATTAAAAGGCGCACTTTTGATTTATTCTGCTGGACGATAGCCATCAACGAATCAGCCAACTCCGTCTCCCAGCTTTTTTTCGTCATAGAAAGCAAGTCAGCTTTTCTTGATCCATTGCTTTACTTCTTCGTAAAATAGTTTTCTGACTGTTGCCGGCATTGAATACTAAGTGACATGTTTTTTTTTTAGTTTGTGGGGAACCTTGCCTTCTTCCCATTTCCACGTTGCAGTCCATCCATTTCTGTGTTTGTCAAACTCCGCTCGAAAATTGGGTTCTTCAATGATAAGGGCTGGCGCAGTCGCGCAAACAGAAACTGGCTCGTCAAGATATTGGACCTTCCATGACTTTAAGATGGATACTCCGCTTATAGCTTTTATCGCATCTATCCCTATCAAAAAGTCGAACCCAAGCGGGTCCCCCACCATCACCAGAACTTCAATTATAACTGCACGTCCACTCTCCAGTCGGAGGCTAACGGACCCAACTCCACATGTTTGCGATTGTATGCTTTTGCCACGTCCGGCAGACTTTTTTGCCGACTATAGTGCAGGAACACCTTTTCAATAAGGTGTTCGTAGTCTTGTGGTAAAACGCCAAACTGCAAATAGTAATATCGTAGGTTCAATCTTTGTCCATGGTAAGTCATGCTAGTGGCCAGGTACACATGTCCATATATTCCTTTTATATGTGCGTAATAATTAATTAATGATAATATATATGAAATAAAAAATAATTAAACGTCCTATTAAAAAGAGTGACTTAATGCAATGTTCTTTATCGCTTAGGAAGTGGTAAAAATACTAAGAAAAACAGCAATGTTTCTATCAGCAGTAAAACACAAAATACAAAAGACTATATATAGGTATATATGTATATATATATATATATATATATATATATATATATATATATATAATTATTATTATTTTATGTATCCACATAAAATGTTATCAGGAGATATACTCTTTTATGTATCAATTTCCAGTATTTACTTCAACAGTGCTCAATACGTGAGCAGAGCTACGTAGTAAGTTATGAAAATATAGTTATGGCAATTAAGCTACACAGAGGCTTCCACGTTTAATCTCCCGTAATGAATATTCAGTCTAAAATTCACATGTATCCTGGACACTCCGGGTCGAGACGATTTGTCTAGTATTTAAATATATATATATATATATATATATATATATATATATATATATATATATATATATATAGCTTTTATCTTGAATATTTTGAACGATTTATTAAAGAATACATGCACAAATATATTTGCTATGCAATATATATATACACATATATAGTCATGTACACACAGCTGGCTGTCGTCTACGAATAAACAATGTAGCAAGACTAACTAGCTTATGCATGCCGAGATACAAAAGCAGAGCAACCATGTTCAAATGCGAGCAGCAGCAAATCACGTTATCCGTTAACCCCCAAAAATCCGCCACTTACTCGATGAAAATGAATAAATTTCCCGAACAAGTCATTTTTTCACCACTTTTATGCAACCTTACGAAGATTAAAATCAAGTTATAATACAACTAAATCTTTTGTCTAGAATCCTTCTTCCGATGTTGATGAAAATCTATTACTAAGTATTGATTTTAAAAGATGTCTAAAATGTTAGGCTTACGCTTTATGGGTCTTAAGGCAAAATTGAAATTAAGGATATCTTGTATAATTGGTTACTAATAACGATGGATTCGAATTTTCAAATAAAACGTTCGGCCCTAAATATGCACATAAAAAAATTCCAAAAAGTGAAAGTTGTGAACTATTTATTAATTGATGTCTAATACTTATTGTTAACATTTCATAAAAATCGGAAGTATCTGAATCTTCACAAAAGGGCTTGCACATCCATTTTATACCCCTTTTGCATGAAACTACATTAAACAAAATATGGCTCACATCCACACCCCTTACGCTTATTATCTGTGTTCGTAAATACATAACAGTCGTTTAATTAATTTAGGAGTGAATCTTGCATATAAAGATATATAAAAATATAAACATACCTGACTTTATAAAGATAGAGAATATATATATATATATATATATATATATATATATAAACATATATAAAAATATAAACATACCTGACTTTATAAAGATAGAGAATATATATATATATATATATATATATATATATATATATATATATATATATATATATATATGTAAGTATACAGATACTTAATTTTGTATTAATATATTATAAAAGTTTAGACACAATGGCCTTACTGTCTAGACGTTACTTGAAAAATCACCCATCACACCAAGGAGTTTAATTGAAAGAACTGTCAAAATACTGTCTTGTGTTTGTGTAGGCAAATCAGCACGTGGGCGAACGGAGAATCATCTTTGACTTTTTCAACGAATTGTCTCTGCCACAAACTGCATTGCTATGACCCCAAACTAAAAATAAACCAGATCTTTAGAATAAAATAAGCCGACTTACGTTTGTGAAATAAAATATTTTACTAAATCGATAATAATTACGTGACTGAAGAAAGACATAAATATTGGTAAGCGTCCAGAATTACATTCTAAACTTTCTTGGTTTGAAAAACGTTAGGTTGCAACAAAAAGAAACCTTAATCTTAAAACAAAATATTTTTGACGATATAAAAAATAGACTGAGTTGTTTTATATTATATCATGTCTAAAACTGAGTTATAGCTTCCCCTATTAAAGACTATTCAGTCATTCGTCTCGTATAATATATATATATATATATATATATATATAGTCTGCTTAAAGCATTTCGTTTAATATGTATATAGAGGGGTATTAGAAGACTATTTCAATGCAAGAAATCTTCTTTTTCTTTCGTGTGAATCTGGTGTAGGCATTAGTTTCCCCGATGTTTTTCTAGTTAGAAATCTTTCTGGAAAGATACCGGCTACTTACAGGAAGGACTACGAGAATGTTGCTAAGTGACAGTGGTACTGACTGGATTTGAACTTGGAACACCCAGGTCTTCAGTCCGTGTCGTTATCCACTTAACCACTGGCACCTCCAAATGCAAGAAATGGAAATATGTCGGCGTTGAGATGTATAACAAAACAAGTGTTTTATTTGATTTTGATTTTGAAAAAAACAAAACTTACTCGTATTAATGAGGACCTCTACACAGTTATCTAATTTGCGTTGCCAAATACCTCTTTATCATACGGCATGTGTTTTAAATATTCATTCGTTTTGTACAATATCTCTAAAGAAGCGTCAAGTAATTATAAGAACACACACACACACACATACACACACACACACACATATATATACATATATATACAGGGTGGGCCAAAATAAGGGTCCTATCTTTAAATTTGAATAACTTTAATTTGAATAACTTCCACAAAATAAAAGTTAAACTCACCAAACTTTATGTGTGTGTAGACTGACCCTTCCGAGATTTTTTGAAATAAACAAAACAAATTTTAGCCGAAAAACACTTCTTAAAACTTACAAAAACTAAAGTATTGTTTTTTACACTGTTTTGAGTTTTTTAAGCAAAAATAATGTTTTCTAAATGAGGGTACGTTCCTTAGGGCTAATACGGCTCATGCTTGCTTCGGAAGGGGTCCTTTACTTATTCTAAAAAAAAAATAAAAAAATCAATAAATAAAAAAGTTATAAATTTTTAAAAATAGGATCCTTTATATATATAACTTATTTTATAAGATGGTGGGAAAAATCCCAGCGGAGTGCTCGATTAATTGAGAATCAAAATTAAGAGCGTAATATTTATGTAGTTTTTGGTACAGAAAATTGGTACATCAGTACCATCGTCTCTCTTCAGCTTATGTTGTCACCTGGTAAAGAAATAGGAACTCACGCATCACTCTCGTTTGGATACGTTATTTGCTTTGGAGTGTTAAATATAGTTGTTTAAAATTCTGTGTTAAGGAAAAAAATGTGAGGTTAAAAAGTTTAATAAAGTCCGAAAGAGGGGGCGTAAAATATAACAGTTAAGATTCATAATTTAAAAAAAATATTAAAAAATATCTTTATTCAAGTCACGGGATTCGATGATTATTAGGAGCGTATATTCGGCCGTCATCGTCTAGAAAGTTGTAAGGATAGAATGTGAGTTGAAGAATCAAACTTTCAAGAGAGTAAAACAATATCTAATTGAAATTCAAAGCCTTAAGTTTCGTTATTCTTTTTCGTTAGGATAGTTTTTTTAATAATTTTCAGAAAACTTTTTTCTTTCTCAAGCCATCAGGTTTTCTATTGAATTAAATAGTAAGTTACACGTTTATTTTTGTATGTTTCTATTTTCTTCCCCATGTGTGCTTATATATATATATATATATATATATATATATATATATATATACAGAGAGAGAGAGAGAGAGGGAGAAAGAAAATATTTTGTTTAGTTATTTATAATACGAGCATGATATTTATTGATCAAGTGTGTTACAGAAGATAAGATCAAATCAACATGGTACAATCAGTTTTGAGCCGTTGCTGTCTCAGAACCGAAAAATAATGTAATCTAAACAGCTATTATCAGTGATGTTTTAAAGTTGGGGCACTGACCTGTCCATCTGTACACCTGAATATTTTCTTACATTTTGTTAAATCTTTGGATTTCTTTTAGAAAGAATTACTTACTAAAATCTTAATATTATAGAACACTGTAAATAATAGTTATAAATAATTACAAAAATCGAGTTGTTATACTTATAGGGGATCCAGAAAGTAGAAAGTAGAAGTTCTTTGTTTTTACTGTGCTACGCCCCATGCATGGGTTTTGCTAGTTTATGATAAATAACTCTATCATATGCCAACGACGTCCAGTGTTTTCGTTTTTGTCACACGCAGTTTCCCATGACAGTTCTTAAATTGAAAAACTTCTTATTTATAACTATGTGCATGCCTTTTATTAACAAATACTTCTATTCTCAGACTTGTTCCTCGTTTATTTATTTTATGGCTTCTTTGTTATTCTACTAAAAGCTGTTGAACATAGGGGCTTTCTTGGATAGCGTTTGCAGATAACACGATTGCGTGTTAGATTGTATATTAATCTTAAGAAATGGTTTATATTGGCGTGATTTGCCGATGTATAAACCGATATATTATGGAGTTTCTTAAGCATATTTACATTTGCCTACACATATTGTCCTAAACACAAAATAATTTTCATGCAATATTTTACTGATAAGTGAAGACAGTTATTTCAATTCTGCGCGTATGTATAATTTATTAAAACAATGACGTTCTATTTATTTGTTTTTCATCTAGACTTATCAACTTGACTTATGTAATAATTATAAAACATATATGAAAAATGGATAACTAAAAGTAATATGTTCGGTACGTAATAGGTTTTCTTGTTTAAACGTGAAAAGATTGTATTTTTTAGTGTACATGAAGACGGAGCTGGATGAATCAATGATTCTGATAAAATTTGCAAAAGTTAAACGGTTCAATTTCAGTTTTAAAAATTAAAGTAGCTCTGAATGAACATCAATTTTGGACGACTATACAAAATAATAATCATCACTGCCTAGCTAATAAATATTTTAGAAGTAGTAAAATATACAATAAATGTGAGTGATAATTATTTTATTTCCATCTGAGAAATTTCCAGAAGAACCAATAGTTTCTAAATTTTGTCTGATCATAGCATGCAAGTCAATGCAAAAGTTCTTCAGAGTTAGGCAATCATTTTTTTTATCTTTAACATTGAAGTCAATTTAAAAATTGTGGGAGCTTATAGAGATATTAGAAGCTCTATAATGTAGAGTAAGTAATGATAATTATTGCAATACGGATTGATTCAATCATTTTAAAACAATCGAAAATTACCAGGCAAACCAATCGTTCCTCTGATGAGAGAATGTAAGTACAGGTGGAAGTACTTCAAAGTTTGATAACAAGCTGTTTTAGTTCAAATATTGAAGTTAAATAAATTCCTCACCAAGGCGCTTGCATGAATGATGTTTGTTCCAAAAGGTGTTATTCATGTATACTTAGTGGCATTCGTTGTGATGAGAATTAATTTGTTTAGTTACCATTTTACATAAACAGTCAGATTTTTTCTAGAGAAGCCAAAAGTTCTCATGGCATTTCAGATCCGGTTATTCAACTCACATTGAACTACTAAAACTAAACATTGGGGTAAACATAAACACCACGACTAAGAAACTTGGAGATATGATAGAAGTTCAAAAAAGTATTCCTCCTGAATATGTATTATTGCAATGCGAAAAAATGTCGGTTATATTTATTTTCTAAACACACGTAGAATTTTTTAGTTCTCGGGTATTCCTTTCAATCTTTTTTTTCATTTCTGTGGATCTGATTGCATCGGCTTTTAAAACTCACAGATATTTCTGAGTATCATATTTCCAAGTGTTTTAAACACACTCAGAACTGCGAAACAAATCAAAATTCGACAACCATTTCAGCTTTGAAATTGCTAGTACCTCTAGAAAACTTCCAGATTTAGAAGATGGTGTTTCAAGGATAAACATTAAATCCATCCCAAAAGTCACAAGTAGAAAATGTGCAAAGCTGTTGAAATTTCGTATAAAATAACGTTACTAAACACTTTTGTTATAATGCGAATACATGTTCTACTTTATTTTTTTATCTTTTAGTAAACACTGCGAACTTCCCGGACGACACAATACATATTCATAGCTACAAATTTACTAACTCACTGAACTCGTTTTTATGTTATTTTTCTGAATTAATACGAATGTTTCGATGAAGATATAGAGAGGAAAAACACGGTTCCTCCCTGATTTTGCACCATTTTACGCATGAGAATGTCTTTTGCCAATTTATTTATTCATGTTATTGACTTGTGATATTCGTGCAAAACTATTTACGTCGTTCGGTGTTCAGCGGGAGAAGTTTGGATGGAAATCAGCGTTTTCTTCTCTATGTGATCTGCGCATTATTTCTTCGAAAGCGATGAGGTTGTCAGTTATTCTTTGGTGAAGAACAAACCGATGTCACTTATTAGTTGACAGTATATAAATAAATATAAATATATATATATATATATATATATATATATATATATATATATATATATATATATATATATATATATATATATATATTTCGTCGCGAAATGTTTCATTTCTTTTATTGCAATTACCATGGCAATATCATAATCTCATATTAGCTTTCTGTACATATGCACACAAAAATACAAGCATATATATATATATATATATATATATATATATATATATAATATTTTTATGAATAAAAAATATTAAATTATTAATTCCTACAGACGCTAGCGTTTCAAGCTTATTGCTCTCATCAGTGCATGAAAGTAACAGTTTCAGACGGCTGGGAAGCGCGAACCAGGTTCACAGTCATACTAGAATCTGCAACAGTCGCCATATTCACTAGGCCAATGGAAACTGTCACATAATTAAGGGTAAGTAAGATCTATACGTACCAATAAGCGGGCACAAATAGAAGACTAGTCGTGAGTGTTCGACGAACGTATTCGAAACTTTGCATTCGAGCTTTTTTGACAGTCTAATTTTAACATCCCCTATAGTGCTCAACTTTAATTTCTTAATGGCATTAGTATAATATTTTTATAAATACAAATATTAAGTTATTAATATCTACAGACGCTAGCGTTTCAAGCCTATTGCTCTCATGAGTGATGGAAAGTAACATTTTCAATATATATATATATATATATATATATATATATATATATATATATATATATAGGCGGTTATGTCCAGGTTTCTCATTTATCAATTTCAAAATGTGTGTTACTATTATGTTATAATACATTTGAAAATAATAAAAGCTTTTTTCCCCAATAATATTGTTCTACTATCTTTTATATTTCACTACAGAGGATCATTCTCGAGTACATCCTTTGTTGACATCATTGTAGGATTCAAAATATATTCTGTAATAAAATATCTTATATATGGCACTGTATCCCCATTCTTCATAAAAAATGAAAGAAATTAAATAGTGTTTGTATCATCTCTATAAAAAAACTGTTTCTCTCTGTTTCTCTCTTTCTTCCTCGCCAATCATTTTCGCCCATAGTCCAAACTCTCGCTGTCTCCTCCGCCTAGCCCATTCCTCTCTACTGTTTTAATGTGTTGAAAAAAATAATAATAATGTAATTCATTTAATGTGAGACTTAAATCTTACATGTATTGCTCTTGGACAACGCCGAGTAAAACAAAACACAATTTAATTTTTGATGCTGCGTAATTCCGTTCCCTTCACACGCTTTCACAATAATATGAAGAGAAATAATAGTGAAATGAAAATAGTCTAAGCAGATTTAAATGTTACACTGTAATTTACATTATTGCTCCCGGACAACTCCAATTAGAACAAAGGTTTATGTGACCCTCCCGACCTCTGCTTACTAAATATAATACAGTAAAGTTAATAATGACAATTTGAGAACGGAGAGAGATTAGCTAGTTTAATGAACGGCAATAATAACCACTGGTTTATCCATTGTACTCTACAGACATGGACGGTATGACAATTATTTGTCAACTTTCTAGGTGGCGAGATAACGATGCAGAAAGCCGCCTGAAAAGAAAGCGAGTGTGGTCAGTTTCCGGTGGTAAGTTGAGAGAAAATCAGACATATCCGATTTCCAGTCGATACTAAATATATTCGAGGGGCACTGGTTGTCGAATGGTAGATTGCGAGAGAGTTCGACAAATAACATTAGAAGAAGAATCTCGGTGTGAGACAAAGAGTGGTTGTCACTGCGGCCGACACAACCAGACAAGAGTCAACAGATAGCGTTTGCATCCCTGGCCATGACGGTATCACACACCCGCACACACATGTACAAGTAACTTATCCTTACAACTTGTCTTGCGTTGTTTTGATCATAGGACCAAAATGTTGTACTGACCTTTTTAATTTTTCTGGTTTATTTTTTTACTACATCTGTAGTCAATTCATCTATGAGAAACATAGAAACATAAAAAACACATAAAAACTATATGACTCATGTCCAAATTTCTGTATGTAATAACAGTATGGAAGATAGGACGTTATCTAAAGAAAAGAAGAATGAGAACGTATATGTATACAAAATAATGGTATTTTATGGGGAAATGTCTTAAGACAATAAGAAATAGAGATTTTTGTAATGAATAAGAATTCAAAGAATCTTGAAATGTTGTGTTTAAAAAAAGTGTTTTCTCAGGAAAGATAAAATGAGTAATCATGTTTGTTTCGGTAAGCCCCGTGTGCGTTTATGTTCTTGTAAATAGAATATTTGTGTATATTAGCGAGCCTTTTTTGTTACTGATAAAGTGTATGTAAGAACTGTATATATGCCTTCAGTGAGCAGTGTGTGTGTGCGTTTTGTTGGATGTACAGAATTTCCTGTGCGTGTCTCTTTTCTGGCAAGGGCATTCGGCCCCCTCCCTACAAGGGACAAAACTGGATTGGGATGTACGCACTATATTCTGTGAAATAGTAGTTTCAAGTAAATGTCAAATGTGGTTTGTTTGTTTTTTATAGTATGCGCACAATTTACGAACTGAATATTTCTTGTGCTGTAACAGATCACACAATATGTTCTGGGCCTGACGTATAGTTGACCCCTACTGTTCGATGTAATGTCCGTTTTATATGCGTGCATGTGTCGGACGGATTTTAGAAATTAACTTCCAAACGAACTTAAATAACTTAAGTTTCTGATGGGAAACTTACTTTACAAGCAAAGCAATGGCTTCATAAGTGTTATTTGAGCTATGCTCGGTCAGAAACAACGGTTATAAATTGGGATGCTAAACGTAGTTATACAGACACGAGTGATGCAGAATACTGAGCTCGCCACAATTCGGCAGTAGTCCTGGCAAACATGAACACTTGTCAATAAACGCTGTGGCCAAAACGAGTGTAACATTTGCTCACAGTCTATCAAAAACAACAACGCGTTATGTTTGCAGGAATAATTTTTTTTACCAAGACAAAGCACCATGTAATTAGTTTAGCGTAACAATTGAAGGTGACGGTGGTTAAGTGGATATTGACACGGACTGAAGACCTGAGTATTCCAAGTTCGAATCCAGTCGGTTACACAGTATCACTTACACTTAGGAATGTTGGCAACTTTCTCGTGGTCCTTCCCGTAGATGTATTTCCAGAAAAATTCCAAACTAGAAAAAAACACCTGGGAGACTAATGTCAACACCAGAATCATCTGATTCATACGAAAGAAGAAGGAACAATGGAAAAACAACATAAAATGCACTTTGAACTGCTTTCAGATCCACCCTATTTTCTAGATCTGCCCGCAACCACTATCGGCTGTTTACGGACCTCAAAAGTATGCTCCATGGAAAAGGGATGTTCTCCAATGATAAGTCATATCGGAAACTGAGAAGTTTTTAATGTCAAATACAAATAGTTTTAAAAAGGCATCTAATTATTAGCGAAGTGTTGGAATCAGTCAATCACCCTAGAAATACACTAAGTTGATAAATAAAGCCGAATGGTGCCTAAAATGTATTGTTTTATTAGTTAAACCTTGGACTTATTGCGTGATGCGTTAATGGGTTGAAAACAATTGCCGATTTGAGCTCTGTCCAATCAAGAGTCAATACTCTAAACAACATTAGCTGTTGCTGTTACTTCGAATAAGATAATCAGGAAGACATATATCAGAATATTGCAATGTTGTTAGATGCACTCGACATTATTTCCGATATAAATAACATTAATCTAATAAAGAATGTTATTTTCAAATAATGAACTTTGAAATTTGAAAGAAATCTATATTATATATTATAATTATTTCATTTATAAAAAAAGTTAAACAATTTGTTTATTAAATAAATAAAAAAGTTGTATGTGAAAATAACAACATACTACAGTAAAATGTTTAATTATGAGAGGTTTTAAACATTTTCAAAAAACAATTCTAATGCGATATAAACTCTGATGTAAGTTTACTTTTTGGTATTGTCGTTGATGATATACCTTCTGTTAAATCACCCTCACCTTACCAAAAATTTAGATGATACATTTGTTTAAGCCATTAAGTATGAACACTCTGCGAAACCTTAGTATAAAAATAACAATTATTTTAGAATGTAGATTGAGGGATCCGTTTTGCATATAAATTAAACGTAAAATGATCACTGACTTTCCTGTCACATAGCGTTTGCATAATATGTAACTGTTCTACAACTTCATCGAGCTTACAATTAGAAATATTTCGGAAATTAAAATGAGTATATGCCTATTTATCTATCCAAATAGCAAGAAGTTCTTGAAAAAGTGCCAAACCATGTTTACACCTGGTAACGGAAGAGGGGTCCTATGTCGACATCCCAATATTTGAAGAAATAAAAACAAGAATATTATCATAATGTTTGAGATCGACAAAAAGAACATGAGAGTCATTCGAACGTTCACAGAATTCAGACTGCAGAGAATCATTAGGTGTAACGGATACGACACCTGGAATACTTTATTTGCTTCAGAGAAAGAGTGCCTAAAACATTTCTCAAACGCATTTTTTTACTCAAGCCTACGTGCTGCGAATAGAGTACTTAAGCAAAAGAAGGAAGTCTGTCTCTGTTTTCCACGTCCCTTTTCTTGTTAACGGCAAGCATTTGTGGGCATCACTTTCATAACTTGGAATGAACACATAGGATATGAACGTTCGAAATCTTATGGGACAGACAAGCCTTTTTATAAATATGCGATATTACATAGAGATCGGGAGGAAAGGCTCTCAATCATTGTTGCAGAGAGGAAGTCTTCTTGTATGGCTTGTGGAAAAGTAAAGCTTATGACTTTAGAATGTACTCATAGAAAAAGCCAAACTGTAAACCCCTAAGAACAGCTATTACAATCCTCACAACATGTGATTGTGAATAATTGATAAAGTCATCTGAAAAAAAAAACCGTAAGTCTTTTTTGCTAATTTATGCCGACGACTCAACGTCGATTTTAAAGCAGAAAATGCAACGCTAGACTCTATGTTAGATCGGGCGGTGGCGGCAAGGGATAGTTCTGATGTTATAGTAATTACTATTCGTTCATTTTGACTATCACAGATGATAAAACTTTTGTCCATTTTGACTATCACAGATGATAAAACTTTTGTCCATTTTGACTATCACAGATGACAAAACTTTAGTAGCTAGAGCTATGGTTAAGCAGAATGTCACAGGAAGCTACAAATATAGCCGCTGATCCGCGTGGAGAGGAGTGACGTTATGTTTCTGATCAACGCATCGCCAGTGCCACACACCCGATGTACGTCTTTAACGCACTTAAACAAGTCGGGGTTGGTAACGCTCCTTGGATTGATTGTTTGTTCTACGATTTAAGGCGATTTCATATCTGTGTATACCTGCTGGCTCTTTTATTTAACTCTTGGTTTAGAAACGGGTTTATGCCTTATAACTTTATTAGGAGTATTGTGTAGTTGATTCGCAAGAGCAGATATGGTCGAATGAGATTAGTAAGTCTACGCAATTAAGGTTTTTAAACGAAACTATATTTATAGTAAGTAAGTTTGTGTTATATCTGATCACTGCGTACTCTAGGTATTAACCAATCAATGTGTTTGGTTCTATTCCAACTGCCCAATGAGTGTCGTTTAAATCACTTGAAAGTAATTTGGGGTTCCCCACTGTTAATGAACAAAAGATGACGTTACATTTTACTGTAAAGTAACACACTCCTACGTTTATTTATTAATTATAATTTCAGCAGTATATAAACGTTTGCTTATTTATTGTTTTACCTCAAAGTAAAGTGCGTGTCTGTGTCTACAGTTAGGAATTATTTAACTTCTAGGATTTAGTCATTTTATGAAATCTTTGAAATGTAAAATTTTAACTTTCTTGCTCAAATATAATTCAAACGGATCGTCTAAATATCTGTATGCTTTAGCCATCTAAAGATGTTCCATTCGATTGTAGGCAACCGTCCGCTTTTATTAAGCTCCCAGTTATGGTTCTATAGTGATTAACTATATTTATTTTTATTATGAAATGTGCTTTTGTGATTACATCTTTTTATACTCGAGCGGTTGTCTTGATATAATAGTCTTTGTTCGAGTTTTCATGATGATATTATGTAGTTAAATAGATTATGCATTTAATTAAGCACTTATTTTGTAAAGGGAAAATTACTATTATTTAGCCTTTACTTTTTACCATTATCACTTTTCGTTTTTCTATTTTGGGTAATTATTATTGTTATTCTTGTCATATGTTTCACTTTTTCTTGGCATTTTATGTTTCTCTTCATTAATGCTGTTCAATATTTTATTATTCTGGGCTTTGGTGATAATTTATAAAACAGTAAATTGCAGGAAGTCGATTAAGATTGTTTCCTATTCGGCATCGATTTGGGCACCAGTTCGAAAATGTGCATTGTCTATAGATATCGTCGTCGTTAGTCGGTTAACGAGTATGGATCAAATGGCGAGTCACTAACATAGTACTTTTGCGTCCTCGTCAATAACAGAGTTGACTACAAACCGTGTGCACTAGAAGCGTCAGCGAAGGACCACAACCGATCAAAATGCGTTCGTCTTCTCGACAGCTTTGCATTGCACCCTATCGTATTGTAAATAAGTGGAGCCTGGGTCTCTTAACGATACCTCGCATCAGGGACCATCTTGAATTGACTTCTCTATTAGCGCCTCACCATAACCATTATTTGATAGTACGCTTTGAACCTGGTGTCAACCTGCCGATAGAGAGACGATTTTCATCGTATGTACAGAGTGAACCACTATACAATTTACTCTAGACTTTCTTTTTGGTTTTTAACATAATTTTAATCGGGTATCATTTAAAATTGTATGTATTATCTCTCCTAGAAAGCATGTAATTAGTAATTCTGTAAGAAATGGGGCTACATCACTTTTTTAAATGATATCTGCAGATATTTGGATAATACATTAGACATCAAAAGCCGTATCAATTGTCACCAAATCTATGGATTTGAGACTTTCTATTTTCTTCTCATAAAGACATTTAAAACCAGTGTTTTATAGTAATACACCAAGGGCATTACACACACTAGGAGATAGCATCACACAAGAAATTAAAAGCATAATGAATTATAAGTCAATACAATTTTTAAAAAGATAAGACATTAAAACCCTGTACACGAAAATTTGTATCTCGAGTAAGAAAATAATGGAAAAAGATGGATATCAATTCTATCATTTATTGTAAATTGTATATTTTTTATATAGTAAATTGTTTATGGGTCCAGACTTTTGCATCACATAGAGATATTTGTTCATGTTGTACCAAGCAACATTGATTTTTTTTCGATAAATGACGCATTACCTATTCGTCTCTTATTGGAGAACACTTTTTTAATAAATTCACATACACACATATAAAACATATTAAACACATACATGCACACATAAAACACGCATACAGACAGTGACAGACAGGCATTAAAGTAGGCGCCATATTGATAGAAAAATACAGAAAAAGAGACGAATAAAAACATAATTTTACTTGCTTTTAGGATGATGTCAATATATTTTTATTAATTGCGGCAAAATTAATAATGAATGTACGAATGTGTAGATCGATCATTGAACAGCCACCATCGAACAAGAACAATTAATAATGAAAAAGACAACAGTCACAATGGACACTTTTCTATACATGCAAAAATGGCGATTCCCTAGCGAAATAAATTTCCCACAATGCATTGCAGCTTCAAAAACAATAATGGCGAAAAATGAATAATTACTTTGCCAGATTTTTTTTCATTACTTATAATTTTCCCTTGATTTCGTTTTATTTTGTTGTTGTTAAAGACATTCTGTGTCTTTTTTTCTGTTTATCTTTTGTTCCAATTCTGTAGAAATGTTGTTTCATTTGTTTTTTGATCTTTTCTGTTTTGTTACATACTATTCATTATATAAATATCATACGAATATAGTGAGTACGGTTCTTCACTTCCTTACCAGCGCCTGTGGTCAGCGTTCGGGTTTGTAAAAAAAGGCATATTCGTTGAATATGAGCAAGAAAGTGTTCTACTATTAAAATATTAGGTATTCACTATATTGCTAGTTCTATTGAACACGATCAATAGAAATAACGAAGTTACAAAATGTATATGGAATGTATGAGGACACTAGTGTATTCCAACTTCTAGCCTGGAGTTCCATATTCATAATTGTTTCCATTGTTCATTATTTATATAATTTACCATTGAAAATGTACAATAAAACAGTCATCTCATGAGTGTCGTTGAATGGAGGTTAAGTATTACGTACACTACTATAACTACCATAACAACTACTACCACGACTACTACAGCTGCTGTTGTAGCGGCTGTTGTTATTAAGCGTGGTCGACCTCTGGATAGAGGTCACACAAATCGTGCCTCAGGATTGTCTAGTCTGCCTGAAGTCTTCTTTGTTAGTCGCAAGATTGCAGGTTTTACTTCTGATCAAGAGCAGACAAGCTCACGAGTTACATGCGAAGTTGGGGAAAGTTGGGCCCAAAGCAGACAAATTAATGTTTTAGAAGCAACAGTATAACTTTCACATTTTTTGTGTTGCAGTTCCGCAGCTGATACGTATTTGCTTACAACACTAACAGGCAGACAGAGACGACCAGACAACGACGGATCCTGATGCCGACTCTTCAATTTTCAGCAGAGTCCTGTAAGCCGGGTAGCTCTGGGACTACATCGTGATCACTCTTACTATCATGTAATGAAAGGTTGGGCTTTAGGTGTGCTGTTGTTGTTTCTGCTGCTACGACTAAAAACACTTATAGGGTTCCTAAATAATCGACAGGATTTCACCAAATTTGGCATAGAGTGACCTGGAATATGTTGGTGTGACACGTAAGGTAATCTACTATTACTAATAATATTACTACTACTACTGTTGTTACTACCTTTATACTACTACTAATAATAATATTATACAATTACTAATAATAATAATACCATACCACTATTACTATGTCTATGACTAAAAATCAAGACATACTTTTATTAGTACAACTTCTAATACCACCACGACTATTGGCAAGACTAAAGAAAACAAGAAAAATCTATATCGTACAAAAGTACTCCACAGAATTGCATTAAATGTGCCATGGATCTCCCTTGAGTTCTCAGGTATGTCATGGAGGGCCATTACCTACTATTACTTTCATTACTACTACTACTACTACTACTACTACTACTAATATCAATTCTACTACTACCACTTCTTTTACTACTACTAATACCAACTAATACCAATTCTACTACTACCACTCTTTTACTACTACTAATACAAAGTCTGCTACTGCAGCTGAGGCTTGGTATGGAGAATCGTTGACTTGCCAACAAACAGTTATTGGGTACAAAATTAATTGACAGAATTGCAACAGAATTTTCCAGAGATAAGTTTTGAAAATCTGTAATTGTTCATGGCAACCTAGATTAGAAAATAACAATGAAAGCTTTCATAAACTTATTAAGCAACATCCGGCCGGTAATTGTCTGTGGAATCTGAATTGTCTCATCGTTTGTACGTACGTCATCACATTCAACACCCATTTAAAAAAACTGAGATCGTCCGACCACAAAAGATGAAATGCAAAGAAGTAATCACTGCTACTAATACCACTCTATAATACACTTACTACTACTGGTAAAACTAGTTATTGCCATTATTATTCTAGATCGATATATGGATAATTAGAAAGATAAATCGCCTGAAAAACTGCAATAGCAAGACTTTTTACAATCAATTCAAAGCTAATTATTTTTTAAACTTATATTTTAACAAAATGTTTAAATTTTCGCATTTTAATTTTCGTTATAAAAAATACAGTTAATTATAATAAATTAACTTTTCATCAAAAAATGTGAATAATGTTCCAATAAAGTATAGACAAAAATGATCATACTTAAAAAAACATCAAAAATATATTTTAAATTTTTTATAAATTCCAAGGATCCTTTCATATTTTAAGCAGACAAATGATTGTTAAATTTATAAAAGTATGTTTTATATTAGAGAGTTCCGACATAAAGGGGGGGGGGTGATTGTAATGTTGTGTTTCATTTATCATAAAGTATTAGTTATTAGTAATAAGTTATTACCCTTGAATTTTATTTATATTACGAAAATGCATATGAATCCATCGTAATTTAGTTTATCCACTAAAACAGAAATGTTTGTGTAATGTTTAAGCTTTGAATGTAATATTTTCAAATATACCTTAACATACACATGCTTGATATATTTTTATTACATCATATTGTATTTATGTTTAATGGGTTTATATAAGTTTAGTTATCGAAATAAAAACAAAATAATAATAAATAATAGAATTTGATATATTCGGACTAATGTTCTCATCTTGAGTGTTTTTATCACAATGTTTCGGCCGATGTAACCTCCGACTTTCTTCACGTGTACTTTGTTCAACTCAAGAAGTACACCTGAAGAAGGTGGGAGGTTACATCGGCCCAAACGTTGTGATAAAAACACCCAAGATGAGAACAGTAGTCTGAATATACGAAATTCTACGAATTATCAACCCTCATCTAAAAAATTCTGAAAAATAATAATTCAGCCGAACGTTTCTCACCGTAAAATATTTATATTGAAGGGGCAAATTAAGGAATCAGCACACTTTATGCAAGCGATATTGAAGTAATGTTTTCATTCCAATTTAAATTAAAAATATTGAGTTTTTAAGAACTATTAAGTTATATTATAAAATATTTAATAATATTTAACTGAATTGAATAACTAGTTTCTAAACGCATGTGCATCTATTGAAAATATTGAAGTGTGATTGTTATGTTTATCTATAGTTATATAAGTTTTTATTATTACTATTATTAGTAGTAGTAGTAGTAGTAGTAGTAGTATGTACTCACTAGGAGTTCTCACACAGGTCATCAGTGATTGCTCACCAACAACCGGTGGTATTCCCTGGAGTCTGAGTGACAACAAGTCTCTCCAGATTTCCAGTATTTCGATAGCAACCGGAAATAAACTTGCAGTATCACAACAGCCGTTTACCATTGATTTCACTCTGGGATTTTGGTAGTAATAAGCATCGTCAAGGTCCCAGCAGTGTCTGCACTTCCAGTGGAGGTCTTGTTTGTGCTGTCCCTTCTCGGTCTTCTCATCCTCCTTGAACCTATGCAAATATTTTGTGTGGTGTCAGCCTAGGCTGGTACCATTTTTTAATTATTATTATCATTTTAGGGGCGGAGAGCCACATTATTATTATTATTTAACCATATTCATTTCATAAATAAATTTTATATGAAGTGGATTGAAAGTGTATCGATATAAAAGAGAAGTACGCTGAATTGGTAATGTTTTCATTTTTATGTTCTAGGGCAAGATAAGATAACTTCAGACTTTACTTTAAATAGATTAGTTTTCATTTTAAAAATAGATGTAGTTTTCATTTTAATAATAGATTAATTTTTATTTTAATAATAGATAAGGTTCCAGTTTTCAAGATATTACAAAACTACAAGCCAAATGTATAAGCTTTCATAAAAAAATACCATTTCTTTATTCTTCAGATACAGATCTGCTTCGAAACGAAAAGTTACATGAATGTATTTAGCATTATTAAAAGTGATTGGTATGTTTAGAAATCGTTTGTTTGATTAGTTATTCTGTTGCTCCAACATATATTCATACTGTTGTTAGATTTAACTATATATGTATAGATTACATCATTTTTATGCAAATATTACTAAGAGGGAATTTATGTTTGTCTCTACAATTGCAAGTAGTTATTATATTTACTGGTTTATTATTAATATCATAGGATTGATGTTCTTCTGATTTGTTGTAGTTAGGGGTAATTATATTCTGGGTTATATTAGAGACCGTAGGATATGATACTCTATATTTTATTTATAATTTTACTGTATTTATGGGGAGATTTAAAAAGGTCTTCAGTTATTTTAGGACACTTACTTAAAACAGTTGATTAAACCATGTATTTTTTCCTGTTTACTTATATATATATATATATATATATATATATATATATATATATATATATATATATATATATATATATAATGTAAGTTCAAATTATATAAATAGATTGCTGGTGATCACTCGGTAACTATATTATGGCCACTTACTATAAATATAATATTTTTGGTTTACATTTTGTGCATCTCTACTATACTGTTGTACACACAATTTGTTTATTTACACCTGAAACCCTAACCCTAACCCTAACCCTAACCCTAACCCTAACCCTAACACATGAAAGAAGACTCGAATTAGATTCATAGTAAAGCTGAATCAGTAAAATAATTGGCGAAATGTCGTGTTTATGAATATCGAACAACGGAAGCCTGACAATTCCTAAAGAGATGAAAAGCATCCCGATGTATTATGTAAAGAAATGTCATACTTTGTATGTGTGTGTTAAGAAGTCAGAAACCAAATGAGATATATTTACAAAGCTCACATCATCGGATTAGATGTAGACCCGAGCAGGTTATGTTAAAAAATACTTTAATACTTACGACATTAGTTTCAACAATAACCACGTATGTGCATGGAGTGTTAGAAATTATGAATGCAATAAATAAAATTACTTTTTTTAATATCTGTTTTAAAAATGCACCGGGTAGTGTGACAAAAAGAGGAATATAGAGTAAAATAATAACAGAGTGAGTGAAAGAGAGAGAACGAGAAAAATGAGTGATAGATAGGAGAATAGGTTTTACTTTTGGCTGGTGAATATCTATTTATTGGTGTTATTATGTTTATGTCATTGAATGATTAGCAGATGTGTGTCTGCTTAAATGTTAGTTTCCCGTTGCTTTCTCTGTTTATGCAAGTTTATGCATGATGAAACGAAAAAGAAATACATTAATTTATAGAAGAGTAAATGAAATAAAAAAGAGAAAATGATAGTCTTAAACAGACAGAGAAAGAGGGGGAAGAGAGAGAGAGAGAGTCTTAGGATTTTTTTAACCTTTAAAACTAAATGTAAGAATAGGGTCCATATATACTATTTTCAGCCGATGCACCATTTCACAGTAGAAGTTATAGGCTGCCCCAAAGCACGACCGATTCTTCTCGTGATCCTTATGAAGCGAAATGTATGTAAGTATGTATGCATGGGTGTGTGTGTAACAATACTCGTAGAAAACTAGGCAACAAACCGTCACAACCTTGATGTTTCTCCAACCAACAAACCCTCGGACGGATAATTTCAAATAATTTGATCAAAACATTAATTTATTCGTGTAGAACTGACACAAAACAAGTCAGGAGGTGGTTAAATGTGTTCGTTTTTCGGTATCTGTTCACACTACGCATACGCAAATACTTAGGCCATTCCGTTTCATTTGGTCACCAAATGCGATATGAATTGCGAAGAAGACAAACGTACGTAATTTTTTAATTTGATTTTAATTGTAATACAAATATATAACTTTCATTGAAGTAAATGAAATAAACTGTTTGTATTTACTGATTTTAAGGTAGGGAAATTCGAAAAACAAGCCATCCTGGGGGAGAGTAATAGTGTGTGTTTATCCCCGTCCACACAGCTGAAAAAATGCTGCAATAGTATCGTTGGGTTTGCGATCGCTCGAGACATCCATAAATAGGATATGTCATAGATATTAGAGAGAATCTAATCACATTATATATTCGTAAACAGGATTTATGTATTATTAAACTGGATTACCCAGAGTATTTGGTTAGCATATATTCCATTTTGATCAAAAAGCTTACAATAATATTGTAGGGTCAGCCTTCGCACAAAAGGTATATAAAAGAAAATATGTAACAAACTCTTCCTTCACAATATATATATTCTTAAGGCACATTACCTGCGATACTTGGGGAAGTGTATTTCATTTGGATGAAAGCCAGTGTAACATTATCGTGGTATCTGCGCTCTGAAACTATGTCACAAACTCCTCATAATATCAATTCTGAAACTACATAAAACAGTTTAGTTTATTTATGTCACACACACATATGCATATATATTCTGTCGTTGAGTGCTATCGAATTTTTAGATGTTTATACTCGCCGCTTTCAGTGTAAATTTCTCCATTATTACATGACAATCTCTCGTGGCCTAATGGGACATGATTCAAGGTGTATTTGTGAACCGGGATCGCGTATGACCGTCTGAGACTGTTATTTTCCTGCACTGATGAGAGCTTTGAGCTCAGAAATACGTCGTACGTAGGTCAAATATTTGATAAAAAGTAATTTATAATTATATATATATGTGTATATATATATATATATATATATATATATATATATATAGTAATGAGTAGTAACACTACACTTCTACAAAAAAGCGTTGACTATCAATCAGTTCTAAGTAAGAGCCTGTTGAATGTGCAATTCATATTTACAGACGATAATAATGTATTATGGTTTAATGATTGATTTACACTTCGACCTGGTCATAAATGACGGAACGGGAATTGTCTACCCAGGAGATTGATACGTTTGAAAAGATGCACACGAAGAAGATTGTATGTTTTATCAACGGGCACGTTCGAAAAATAATAACCAATGGAACAATCTAAATAATCCAAATCATCAATTCTCATCTAAAATATACATTCCGAAACAGCATTATGTTTTTGAAGCTTAAGTTTCATTACAAATGAAGAGAGTGACTTCGTGGACGCATCTAAAATAGTAGCGACTGTCTCATTTATAGATCATAGGATTTGCGTTTGCCACGCGTTCAAACTTTCGAATGCTAGTTTCCCTACACGTGGTTCGAAACACCAATTTAGTACGTGGATGCAATTAATAATCGAACATTTTCTCAGAGATGTTGAACTCATCTTGGTGCATTCAAACATTAGCAAATGAACAAAAACATCTGACGAAATAAAAGAAGTGAACAATAATAATTTATTCATAACTTGATGAATAGTAGATTCCTTTGTGAATTCTGTCTATATAGACTTATTGAAATAGTTGGCTCTCCGTTATTAATGACACAAAAACTAAATGAAATGAAAATGTCTCTTAGTCTCAAAGGTAAGAAAAGTGGAGAAAATTGTACAATTAATTCGTAAGATATAAAAATAAAAAAGTAGAAATGATACTGATAAAGATGTATAGTCATTCTTATAAACTTTCAAATCCAAAATAGATAATTATAAAAACGCGAAAATAGGCGCGTTCTCCTTGAAATAACATATAGTGTTCGTAGTTCTAGGTAATGCGGTGATTAGATACAAGTAGGTGAAGTGCATTATGACATAGACTGACAACCTTGCAGTGCTAGGTTCGAATCCGCCCGGTTCCATAGCACCGTTTTCACTTATTACTTTTGGCACTCTGCACCTGACCATTTCTGTAAGTCGAGGAAAAAATAGTAACAAACGACGCAAATCGTTAAAAAAGTCGTACCATGCTGACTCATACGAATTTAATTTACTCGAACTACACGCAGCGTTTAAACTTAACATCCTGACTGACGACCTGAGTGTGCCAAGCTTGAATCAGGTCGATTCTATAAAACCACTTTCAGTTAGCGATGTTGGCAACTATTACGTGGCCTCTTCTGCAAGAATGCCGACAACAGAATCAAACCGGTTAACAAAGTGTTCCCTTTCTGATTCATACGAATTTACGTTTGTACTTTCGAATTTTCATTTGCCTCGTTGTTTCGACTTTTCACCACCATTTTGGGTTGTTTTTTTTAAATATTGTTGTTATTTTGCGTTGCAGTTTATTCGGTTGTCGACGTTGTCTGTGGTTGCTTTTTTTTTTTTTTTAAATATTGTTGTTATTTTGCGTTGCAGTTTATTCGGTTGTCGACGTTGGCTGTGGTTGCTATTTTTTTTTTTTTAAATATTGTTGTTATTTTGCGTTGCAGTTGATTCGGTTGTCGACGTTGGCTGTGGTTGCTATTTTTTTTTTTTAAATATTGTTGTTATTTTGCGTTGCAGTTTATTCGGTTGTCGACGTTGGCTGTGGTTGCTATTTGTTTTGTTTTTTAAATATTGTTGTTATTTTGCGTTTCAGTTTATTCTGCTGTCGACGTTGGCTGTGGTTGCTATTTGTTTTGTTTTTTAAATATTGTTGTTATTTTGCGTTGCAGCTTATTCTGCTGTCGACGTTGGCTGTGGTTGCTATTTGTTTTGTTTTTTAAATATTGTTGTTATTTTGCGTTGCAGTTTATTCTGCTGTCGACGTTGGCTGTGGTTGCTATTTGTTTTGTTTTTTAAATATTGTTGTTATTTTGCGTTGCAGTTTATTCTGCTGTCGACGTTGGCTGTGGTTGCTATTTGTTTTGTTTTTTAAATATTGTTGTTATTTTGCGTTGCAGTTTATTCTGCTGTCGACGTTGGCTGTGGTTGCTATTTGTTTTGTTTTTTAAATATTGTTGTTATTTTGCGTTGCAGTTTATTCTGCTGTCGACGTTGGCTGTGGTTGCTATTTGTTTTGTTTTTTAAATATTGTTGTTATTTTGCGTTGCAGTTTATTCTGCTGTCGACGTTGGCTGTGGTTGCTATTTGTTTTACTTCTCGGTGTATTTCGTTGGGTGAAGTTTTGTTATATTTTACTCGAGTAAAACTTCGTTGAAGTTTGAGTTAATATACATTTATTGGCCTAGGTTTAATAGTGTATCTTATTTTATAATGTGTATACCTTTTAGTTTGCGTTTGAATGCGTGCGTGTTACTATGGATTATTTTGTGTTTGACTATGCCATGAAGCTTGAATTGCTTTCATCCATGATTTTAAAAAAATGTTAAATAAATATGAGGAAGATTTTTATGAAACTTACAAATAAACATTTTGAGTATCGCAGAAAACATTTATTACATATTATCAACAGATACATGGAAGGCATGCTACACATAATAAAAAAAATACGACAAACAATATTTCACCACAGACACCTGCAACGTTAAAATAAAATACGAATGGTTTTTGAAGAATAGAAATGCTTAGGAACTATCGTATTATATAACGATCATCGATAAAACTATAGAAAAGTCATGACTGGAGTTAAAAGACAAGACAATGACCAAGTACAAAATGCATTATAAAGATCCAGACCATAGCAACTAGAGTCAGATAGTAAATAAAAAAAAATGTTTTACTTATAACAACAATATCTGGTGAAATATGCTCTGCTTAAAGAAAAACATGGCAATAATTATATAGCAGCACCAGTACATTTATTAAGGAACAAATTCGAACGTATATTTTAATGCGGACACAAACATAGATTCCTACTAATGTTATATTATGAGTGGCCCTGTATGCCTAAAAGCGTGTAGGTCCACTAGTTTTGATTGTGAGAGGGGTGAACTTTGTTCGAATTCAGTGCAGGTCAAGCTGACATGCACTGAAGGGGACCGTTATGAGTCAATCATGTTTTTGAAAGACCATAACAAAGTTTCAAGTTCGACGCCGACACAGACAACTTCGGGTCAGAAAAGGTCAGAAAACATGAGTGACGGAAATGCTTTGCATGACTGTCACACGTGTAGATCTGTGACATCACTCCTTCTTCGTGAGAAACTAAGGTTTAAAAAAATAGTGATGGTTTGGGCAGCGAGCCGGACGATCGACGTCTATGTAGGTCCTCAAATGAAATAGAAGGGCTTTGAAAGTGAGAGCCTCGAGTCGACAATGTAAACGTGCGTCGTAATGACTGGATCTATTCAAGATCCAGCAGAAATTACCGTGCATAGCCGCATCCTCCAGCAAAAAGGATGAATGAAAATCGAGCGAACGAATGGAAAAAACCCTTCCGCAACGAAGTCCAGAATAAAATACTTGAATCTCTCTGAGGAGAAATTGTCTTCGCGTTTGTCTTCTGCCTGTATATAAAGTTGTATTCACAGATCAAAGATCACCAACATCGATCATGGCCAGAGATACGCAATAGAAACCGGCGGCATCAACAAAATATAGCCATTAGTCTTTATTTCGAATATGTGAAGGTTCATTGCGTTGCCTTTGAAGAAAAACACCCAAAGACCATTACAGTTTGAGAATACGTGGCCTTTAGAACGCACGGGACTTCGTGTGAACTGTAGTCCACCCACGTGTTGGTTTTGGAGTTATGTAACGGCTTCTGTGAAGAAGCAGAACATGTCTTGTTCGACTGAGTATTTTCCCTTGTTAAAGAGTTGATTGGATTTCGTAAGGCGTTTCTCTTGGTGGAGAGTAGCCTACCCTTGCGACACTTATATGAGGACAAGCGAGGAGCCTCGTTCATCGTTCTTATAGTAGTCGTCATTTCAACGCAAACCATTTTCTCCAAAGTCCTATTACCTTACCTGTATCTTGCAGCCCCATTTTTGAAGCTTTTGGGAAAATGTCATTGTGCGGACAGTCAGAATACCTGCTATGACCCTGTCATTAGTCACTTCTTGCATATCTTCGTGGCACAAAAAGAATTAAGTTGCAGCTAAGATTCTTGAGTGTTTTTTTTTATCCAGCGCGAATCATCATGATTCATGTCACTCATTTCTAATATTTTGGTGCTTTTCAATCGATTCTAGTCTCCAAACCAACGAATAGTACAAAGAAATAGTTATCCTTTTCATTCTATCGCTATTAAATACTTTAAATGTTTTTGAAATTAAAAATTATAAAATATTATTTAATATATCTGAATTTTAGCAAAGCATTTGATACGGTATCTCATGATCGTTTCCCAGTGAGAGGAAACATATAAGTATTTCTAAAAGACAGTAAATACTTTTTGAAGCAGAACTATGTAGGTAAACATTGTTAACATTTATTCTTAATCATTGCAGTTCATCAAGTTCAGTATTAGACTTATTGTTGTTTGACTTACCTAATTATATATTCAGAAATAGAGCTATTATCTTAATACGTCAAAGTAATTGATAAACAATTATAGAAGAACATAACACGCCTAGGTACGTATATAGTATGCGCACCGGGACGGTGATAGGTACGTATATAGTATGCACACTGGGGCGGGTATATGTACGTATATGGTATGCGCACCGGGGCGGAAATAGGTACATATACAGTATGCGAAACGGGGCGGGGATAAGTACGTAAATAGTAGGCGTACTGAGGAAGAGATGTGTACGTATACAGAAGGCACAGAAAGAGGTGGTACTTTTAAAAGAAATATGTCATACTTTTGCCCCGGGCAACAGAAGAAGAAGGGTGGGGAAAGAAACCGGTTTTGGAGAAGGCAACAGTAAGAAAGTGGCAACGGGGAGAGTGGCTATGAAATAGGGCGACCCGGCTAGTATCAAATAAAAGAGAGAAAAAAGAAAGTAAGTGTATAATACAATTTAGAAGTTAATTTCAATGATACATTTAATGTTAAGTATCATAGTTTATTGTTTGTATCGAAGACAAATGGAATAATGAGATGGATACTAAGTAATACTATTTCAATATAGTCAGACCTTGTTTCAAAGATATATATGTTTTATAAAAGTATTGCCTATTTAGGCTTGTACTACACGTGATAAACATAGACATTGGAATATACTAGTAAGACTGGAAGGAATACAAAATATGACTATAGTAATAAATATCACAGGGTGAGTTACGGGGATTTTTTTTTAAAATTAGGATTTACTATTTTACTAAGACAAGATGAGATATCGTTTAAATGACATCTTCAACATAATGTATTCCTAACTATGATCTGCATATTTAAATATTTCTCGTTCATCCTCGAAGATTATTGTCAAGGTACATTTAAAAAACTCAATTTATAAACAAATGTATTTTGCGGCTAATAAAAAGATATATTTTTAAGAGCATTGGTTGGTTCCACATAAAATGGTCGGGAAGATCTCTGAAGATAAAAAGACCGAGGATAGACGGCACCATTTAGACCTCACTGGAAGGCCACGGAGACTACTAGAATCCTGCCACTCAAATTCCAACGAAACCGAAAGAAGGCGTGAATACTGAAAAATGAGAGAAATGTGCTGTCACTCATATTCCAGTGAATACCACCTGTTTTTGCGAGTGATGGATCACGAGTAATGACATGGGTATTAAGAATTATTGAGTTAGCAATACTAATTCATAGTAAGTGAAAAAAATAGTAGGAGACCCTCATAGAAAAGTGACGACACCAACATCAGAAAATGTTCGTGAAGTGTCTGAGAATAGCGAAGAGGGAAAAAAAACAGGAATTCGACTGGAAAGGCTCGGAAAGTATTGGAATCCTGTGGAGGCTTTTATTTACTCAAATTTCAGTTGAAAACTGATAGGTCGTTGTCAGCAAGAACTCAATGGTAATCCGCTGGTGCGTGAAGGCAAAGTGAATTGCAATTATGATAAAAAAAAATAGGAAAATAATTGAAATATTGGGGAACTTTGTACGCTCAAACTCCATGAAACGTTACCTGTTTAACCCTTGAGCGATCAAGTGAAGGCATCCGCCTCGTTTTATACTACACAAAATGACCGTGAAGAGTAAACGAAGATAAAATAGAAAAGAGAGCATAATCTAGACATCCATTAGATAACATGAATCATAAAGATGCTACTCAAAATCTACAGAAAAGTTGTTATTTGCGATAGGGTAATGGTAAATTGTCGTTGCGATAAAGAAATTTATTTGCAACGGTTACTGAAAAAGACAAAAAGTGCTGTAAATCTGTGAAGATAAAATTGGTGAGACCAATCTATATAGTAGCAACCTAGTAAAACGGATACAGATTTAAGCAGTATCCTGTGTTAGATACTCTGACCTCTTCATAAACTGAACAAAAAGAACTGAACAACCTGGATTAAAATACACGGTAACGTATGATAAAAGACAACGTACTGTACCCTAAGGATGATGATAGATGACTCTCTGTAAAATGAAGCACTTGTTAGTATTGAAGGTTGCTTTTACGATCAAATTAATAGCAAAATAAAATACAGAGACTAATTAACGCCGTCAAGTGAGTGCGGTCACTGAGAATATGGAAAAGAAGTGTTACTGGAAACAAAACGGTTAGTAAAGCAAAATGGGATTAGGAGCAGATACATGGTCTTTTTTATGAGAGGAACAAAAGACATTTCCCATAAAATCACATGCGGAAAGTGCAGTTTAACAGTGAAACGGGATCACAATTGATAGCTGTTGATCGATAACATCGACATGCCAGTGTCGCAGATTTTGTACATGTTTGTGTACATAAAAATAATCATATATAAAAGCTCTATTTGATATTGAGCACTTTTTATAAACCCGGTTGAAATTCTTTGGATTACTACCCTGTGGATGTTTTACCTAGAATTATTGTTATTACTATTATATATATATATATATATATATATATATATATATATATATATATATATATATATGTATATATATATGTATATATATGTTGCATACTACAACTGCCTGGACCGAGGCAGTACGCGTTTCGTATACGCCGTGTGTAGAGGGTTGGTCGTGTTGTTCAGTGATGGTCGTCTCACTTCGATGAATTCTTTCTTCTCTGTCGTCGTCTGTTGTCTGCAATAAAATCCATGTCGCCCCCGAAGACAAACTCTAACTGTAATTCGTTTATTCAAGCGTTGTTATTTCATCTGGGGGAAATTCACCACGCCGAGAGAGATGGTAGAGAGCAAATCCTACTTTATCGTAGTTAGTTATTAATGTTTTCTTAACTATTCCTTGAGAGGGGTGGGAAAGGATTACCGCGCTTGTCTTCCCTGAAGGGAAATATTCCGTATCTTTACATTGTGAATCGCATGTCCTCTCAGTTCGCTCTCTGAATCAGACTGTTTAAAAACTCGCTTCTCGCGAGAGCGAGTGACGTCACAGATCCCTTTGTTTCCCACGCAGGGCCCGCGAAGTCACAGAGCCTCTCGCAGGTGTAGACTGACCTTTGATCCGAGGTCCTGTCACACGTAACCTTGTCACGTCTGCCAGCTCCGACTGTGAGAACAATCCCTGTTCTGCACTCGACTGCCCCGCGTTAATTCGCGCAAGTCAAATCCGATCTCCAACAGACACGTCCATTCCCACAGGGACATTATCTAACATATATATATATATATATATATATATATATATATATATATATATATATATATATATATATATATACAGAGAGCGATATTTACGCTTATCATCCTTAGCTATAATATCTATAAACAGCGGAGTCCATTGCCACAAATCATCATAATCCTTCGGCAACCATAAAAAAATTCTTGCGATGAGATGCGCTGATTTCTCACGTTAGAAAAAAAGGATTTTCTCGCTTCTTTTCGCCGCAGGGATAATTTACTTTAACAAAAATATCTTGTTCGGTGAATTCGACATTTTCACGAAAAACAATAACAAAAAACAACAACAAACAACTACAAAAACAACAGCAACAACAACAGCAACACTGTTTAAGATAAACTGAAACAAATTATTATTTTGTCTGGAAGCAGAAAAACTCGAGGGTTCTCATAGCAACGGCGTTAATAGACACTTGGGATTCATTCACATTTGAGTGGATTTAAAACAAAAGAGAAAGTCGGTGGCCGTCGGATTTTCCGATCCCATTGTTTGGAGAGTTTCAAGTATGCAAAATGATTTGACAGATTTAATTTCAAGTTTTGCGTAAACAGATTTTATTGGCATCCAGATATAAAAATATCATACATTCTAAAATATTAATTACTAACAACATTAATAAGAAGAAGAAACTGTTACAATACCTTATAAACATATAATAATACAGAAATGTGTAATTCTATAAAGTTTGACATGGGGACGAGATGTATCGTATTTAAGATCAGTTGTGTCTATAAGGTTGATGTACAGGAATTAACTCACTAATCATCCTCTTCGCTACAGATGAAACAGTAGGGCAGACTTTACTCTCAAGACGTGTTAGAGCAACTAGTTTCAGAGAACAAAATTACGAAATAACAACACTAATTTTCCGCTTATCCCAGCGTTTTGTAAAGCGATTTTGAATTGCTCTTTGTCACTGGAATATAGTAAGGCCCAGTCAGAAATGCGGTTTAAGACTGCGCAATTCTTGTTTCATTATGCATTCCCCATCGTGTTTGTACCATTTTCTAGAGCATTAATTGTGTCTTTCTTCGAGTTTTCTTTTAAATTCGTCTATGTCTGTCAATACCAGACATGATTTTATCTGAAATATCAGAAGAATTGGACATCTAGAGATGGTAATATTGTTGCATACTTCATCTCACATGTTGGTCATTAAAACATTGTATTATATTCACGTTTTACTGTATTTTTAGAGCTTATCAATCAACTTAATATTCAAAAGTCTTTCCAATGTAATCTTTCACAAGATAATATATATTTTAGTTCATCTCAACTCTATTAGAAAAAGACCTCACCCTGCCAAGCGTAATTTTGCTAAGTTAATCTAAAACAAAAATCGTGTTATTTAATCAGTGTATCAGCATCTCCATATACATCAAAATTAATATGATAGAGACAATAAAAATACCACAGACATCGAAGAACTTTATAAAACATATGCGCTAATACATAAAAAAACTGTCGAATTCTTCTTGAATCAACTTTCGTAATTGTTTGTACAGTGCAATATATTATTCGGTATCGTAATATATTAGCTCTGTCTAACACATCACCAGCGTTAGAAGACAACAATCAAATCTGTCGTCACTATTCATGTTAATCAACAGAAAAACATAGTCTGTTAACCACCTAGGCAAATATACATGACACAAACATCGTTGTTAATCTATAAGCGTCTAATCACGGATCATAACGTCACTCAAATAAACTCTCGATTAAGGATCGAACCCGTTAACCGGACTTGTTATAGTTCTACTTTCATTTACTATATCTGTGCACTAATTGCAATAAAGCTGATAAATAAGTAAAAGACACCCCGTTCCGCCTAAGATTAAACAACCATAAAATAGCGATCAGTGACAACTCCGTTCTTTCACCGGTGGCACAGCACTATAATTTACCAAACAAAAATATAGACAACTAAAATACATTCTATTAGATAGTTTTTCGTTATAGACACACCGCATAATAAACAAAACTAAATAGATACACTTATTACAGAGTGGTAGTCTTTATTAAAACATAAGGATACTACATAATTACAATTTTTTAAACCGCTTCATTAATCTACAAACTTCAAGTCTGGTCAAGACACGTCATGAAGCCATTTGATATAAAGAGCTTAAAAGAGCTTAAAAGAACGAAACATAACAAATGCAGACAAAATATGACTATTTACATTACTCTTAAAAACGATAAAGCTATATATAGGTAGGATGAAAACAGTCAGCAGGAAAAGAGTTTTAACAGCCCACAGTTCTTGGAAAGAGGCTACTTGAATAAGGCACGTAAACATAAAATTAATGAAGGCCAGTAGATGAACGAATCAACGAGCTGGCAAAGGAATAGATATGGCAATTCTGAAAAAACATATGCCATAATATTACTTATAGAAGTGACTGAGACTAACAACATCTCGTCTGTGAGAGAGAGAGAGAGAGAGAGAGAGAGGGTGTACAAAAAAAGAAAGGGTAAGGCCAGCCAAATTACAGAAAAGCTTCCGAACCTTATCAAGAACTCTCAAATAGGACAGAGATTCATTAGCTCAAATATGACAGCAGTGCTCCATACAAGGTCTGATAGTAGATATGTAGAGATACAGAATGGCCTTATGTGCGAGAAACTGTTTGGAGTGATACAGATAACCGACTTTACGAGAATCAGAAGCGCAATAGATCTAATGTATGAACTCCAAGAAAAATTTAATGAGAAAGATTCACCAAGAGGTTTCACGGTCGATTTCTACTCAAGAACAGAAGCATTCATAAAAATCGCAGGAGGAAAAGGGTCACGCCTACGATTAGAAAGACATAAGCTGAGTCATAGTAAACAAGACAATTTTACCCCAATCCATAACCGAACTAGCGTCACTTTTATGATCAGGTGAATATTCTAACTGATCCCAGATACATGGTCGAAAAGAAATGCATGCACGAATGTTAAATAAATGGGCGCTATTTGAGGAAAAAATTTAGTTCGAAAATAAGGTATGCATTTCCACAATGATGAATAAGTAAAAGCGAGAAAAATTACCACGAGAAAAGAGCTTACATAAGCGCTTATTTCATACTTGAGTGAGTAATGTGATAATATCACGAGAAATATTTAATCCCGTATAAAACCAAATAAAATTTACTTATACTTACATTTGAGTATCTAACCAAGGATCGCGGAAGGGGGGCGGGATTAATCAAGAAGAGAGATTTATGCAGTTTAATGTTTCTGCTATTTTACTCATTTATACACACACGAAACATGCGGATGTTGCATTGGACTGTTTTACAACGTAATAAAATCAACATATGTAATGATAACGTTTTTTTTCTAATTGTTACTAAAACAATATATATCACGTTTCCGAAAAAACGAAAAGCTGTTTGAAGCGTTACTATCAAGTTTTAAAACCTGTTAAACTGGTTTTATAGTTCTTTTTTGTTATTCTTCACAGACGTATTCCAAGGTGAGAGGGGGCGCGTATTTTAGTTCATATATACGCGGTTGAAAATGTGGCGTGTTTTACACTTTTTACGTATGTATATGTGTGTTCCATTCGATATACGTGTGTGGGGAATTACAATCGTTAGCTACTAATTTTTCTTTTATGTGTATATGTACGTTTCTTTTCATTTTCTTGTTTACATATCATGTGTTCTTTATAATGTGTGCGAGGTAAGGAATGTCACCATCGTTAATATTTTCTTACGTGTATCAATGTGTGCGTGCCGTGGCTTTATTGTCCTTTTCTATCTATTTTCTCATACAACAATGTTCACTACAAATCAAAGCGAAATTTATCTTTTACTTTACTTCACCCTCTCTTCCGTTTGTGTGGCCACGCAGGTTCATTCCTTTTGTATTTTCTTCTCTTCATGTTATCGTGTTGATTTCTCTTTTCGATTTCTTTGTTCGCCGCCGTATCGTCGTGTTAATTTCTTAGCTCTCTTTCATTATTCGTGTGTCCGCGTTTATTTATCTTTCTCCGTCTCCATGATACTCATCGCTGTGTGGCTCTTCGCTGTGGCCATTATCGTTGTCATGGTGATATCTCTGCTAAACAACTTTTTTAACTTGACAAAATGAAGCCTAAGACATATGTTTTGAGAGGTTTAAAGAGGCTTTTATCGATATTATCTGCATTTAACAACGTTGACAAGAGAGTTCACATAATCGTGATACCCATAATTACCTCTAGTTATATTTAACTTCTTCCTTATTAAATAGTAAATCTTATAAAAAACTTTTTCGCCAACTTTATACCGTTTTTTCGTTATCGTTTTTTTTAGGTTTGCCCTATCCTGGCTTGGTAACAACTTGTGGAAAATCGATCCAACCTTGCATCCGAACATGACATACGAAGGTATCTTCGACGTTTCGATGTTTGCATTCGGAGTGACTGTAAACTTGCAGAAACTGTTGGATTGACTTATCCGTCGGTGATCCACTAGATTTTTTCAGAGCTCTCTTGAATATGTCAACGAATCTCTCTGCTGAGCATTGCTTCTTGGATGGTATGGAGGGATTGTTATATGCTGGATGAGATAATCCTCGCAAAGGTGTTTCAATTCAGTAGACGCTAATTGAGTACCATTGTCGGTGACAATGCAGTCTACTACTCCAAACCTAGCGAATAGTTCGTATAGGAAGTTGATAGCTGCCTTGGATGTGGGGTTCTTGCATCTAAGTACTTCCGGCCACTTAGCTATGTTGTCTACAACAAAGAGATAGTAGAACCTGTCCAGTGGTCCCGCAAAGTCTAAGTGAATTCTAGACCAAGGTCGGTCCGGTTTAGTCCACGATCCGAATTGAGTCGGAGGAGCTTTCATAGCTAAGGCCTTCCTCTACACTCCCTGACTTTTTCTTCGATATGCTTATCCATGTTTGTCCAGTAAACGAAAGAGCGCATAAGGCTTTTCATTCTCGATACGCCTGGGTGTCCTACATATAATTCTTTGAGCATTATTTTCTGTAATGTCATAGGAATTACAACCCTGTCGCTATATAACAGGGCGTTGTCGCAAATTAAATACATTCCCGCATCTAGTTGGTTATTGTTGATTTTTTCTTTCGTGCTTATAATAAATTCGTCCACCTCTGTCTTACTCTTAATCTCATCAATCGTTACTGGAAGTTCTCTTTTTGTGTCATATAACGTATTTTTTTTTTACTTCAGCTTCCGCTTGAATGGCTGCTATCACCATATCCTCTAATGGTTCTGTCTGCTTAGGTATCAACCTTGATAACCCGTCTGCATGACCAAATTTTTAGATGGTACATACTCCGTTTGAAAAGTGTAGTTCAGAAGAATGGTACCCCATCTTTGGAGTCTATTTGCAGTGTGTTGTGGTAATCCATTTTTCGATCCGAAAATCGTTAATAAAGGTTTGTGGTCTGTTTGTAACAGAAATTGTCTACCGTATAGGAAACGATGAAATTTCTTTACCGCGAATATTATGCTTAGAGCGTCTTTCTCAATTTAAGAGTATTTTTTTCGGCTGGTAGAAGTGTTCGGGATGCATGGGCTATGGGTTTTAATTTTCTATCATCTATTTTGTGCAATATGCATGCTCCTATGCCATAGTTGCTGGCATCGCTTGCAACTACAATATCACACTTGGGATTATAATGAGCCAGAAACAAGTCAGACATTAAGATATCTTTAATTTTCTGAAACGCTTCTTCGCACTCTTGCGTCCAGATCCATTTTTTGGTCCTTCCTTAACAGTTCATCTAAGGGTAAGCTTAGTTAATGCAGGTTTGGTACGAACACATTGTCGTAATTCGCCTACCCTAAGAAGCTTTGTAGAGACGCAATATTTTCTGGAGCAGGTATGTTCCTTATCGCCATTGCCCTATCTGGGTCTGGCCTTCTTCCTTGTTCATCGATGATTTGCCCTAAGTATTTTATTTTTTTCCATGAAAAAAGAACATTTCTCATCTTTGAGTTTAAACCCATAATCCTGGATTTTTTTAATACTTGGTTTACATGAGTCTTGTGTTGTTCTTTGCTAGCGCTGTTCATTAACACATCGTCCAGGTACCCTACTGCGAAATCCATCCCATTTAATATCATGTCCATAATTTGTTGAAAAATCGCAGGGACGACCTTGACCCCAAAAGGAAGTCGGTTAAATTTGTATAATCCCTTATGGATATTGATGCATAGCAGTTTTGAACACTCCTCATCGACAGGGATTTGAAGATAAGCGTCGCTGTCGATTTTAGAAAAATATTTTCCTCCACTCAGTTTCACAAATATTTCTTCAGGGCTCGAGAGAGGGTAATGGTGATCTTTTAATGCCTTGTTCAAGTCTGTTGACAAGTCGGCACAAACCCGATTTTCGCATGACAAAAATGTTGGCTTTTTCGGTCTTATTCTGTAAAGAAATATTCGTCAATAATTCCCCTTCGAGGGTTATTTTTTCACCACTGACGCTTCTCGCCGTTTTTTCTGATGTGATCATAGTGAGTCTCCCAAGCTTCTTCCGTGTTTGCACATTAATGATAGAAATGATAGATTCACTATCAAGCTGTAGTCTTACTTTTTTTAAGCATTTTGACCTGTACATATTTCCGGATATTTTGTTCCTCAGGTTCAATTCTTGTCAGTTAAATGGCTGTCTTTCTACCAGATTTTTTCCTAAAACGTGATGCCTTATGTCCTTTCTGGTAGCAGTTGTTAAATTGTTTGAATATGTAGGGACACTCATTGTACCAATGGTTATCTCTACACTTTTAACACGGTCCAGGTGGATCTTTTCCATGTGTTTTTCTCTGGTTACTCATTGAAGTCAATTTTTTCTTCTGATGGATCTTTTTAATGTGCGACACTCCGTTTTCATCTCTGTTACGACTGTCTTGTTTCAACGCAACAACACGTTCACAGTCTTCCGCTAAGTTTTGTATTGTTAGAAATGACTCACTTTCGAGTTTATTTAAAACACGACGTCTGATTTTGGACCAGACCTTGTATGAATATTAAACATTTAAAATTATCCGATGATAATTCCTCTAGTTTAAAATCGTCGCAAAGTATATTTGCTATACTTGCATAAGTAGTGTAGTCGTCTCCCTCTCTTCTTGTGACATTCATACACTTATATCTCTTCAATTTCAACTTGTTTTCTTTGAAGTTCCATTTGTTGTTCAACTTGCTGTCTTTGTAACGTAACATTTTGTTCCGTTTGGAGTTTAACTAATTGAAAAAGAGAATCTTTGAATTCAGTGGCAATCATTCACGAATTCAAATAATGCACCACACAATTTACACTTGTAAAAGAATCAGTTTTCCCCACAACCTGCTTAATATAATTAGTTTGCTCAACCAACATACAAAGCAAGAAATATATTATTTCTTAGCAAAAAAAAATACAATGTCAGTTCTTTTGTTTGAAAAACAAAACTAAGAAAAAACACGTTTTTTATATATATGTGTACGTAGTTTTACAAAACCAAGTCCGTCGCTTCAAGCCTAATAAGACTAGTTTTATGGGAAATCTTTTTAACCCCTTTGCATTTTGCAAAAATGCAACTTGCTTATTTAACAGTTCTTTGTTAGAAGCACAAATGACTTACGCGAATATATACTTTTCACTGTTCGATCTTCTTTGCCCTCGACAAGTATGTGGTAGACCGGTCTAATAAATAGTCAATCCGGATCTTGCTCAAATATCAGATGTTGTCCTAATAATAACGCAAACTTACACAATATCTGTAATAGTTGACGCGAATAACATTTATCCTTACGAGTCGGTGAACTTGAAGAGGAAAAAAAGTTTTATCGTGAAAAACGATCTCTTGAAGAGGAAAAAAACGGAACGCAGTCAAACCTTTCTTTTCCCTTTTTTTTCTTTTTTTTCTTTTGAACATTAAAGGTGTCAGTGTATTCAATTATTTTAATAATTGAAAATGTTTTTCGCGTTCTCTAGTTGTCGATTTTTGGTAGCAAGTTTCGAGTGTGTGTTTTTTTCGTCGCTTAACTACTATAGTAGTGGTTCATTTTCTGTTAATCCTTGCGAATCCAAATATCTGTTTGAAAAGACGAAGATGTTTTTCCGTGAAGATCTTGCGAATCCTTGTATATCAATCAATTTGGGTGATTTTCTGCAGTGATATCGTTTCGATTTCTCGTCGCCAATCTGTTGTGAAGTAGTCCAACAGTAAAAAGAAGTCAAGTCAAGGTTGTGTTAAGATAACAAGTGTATTTACATAAAAGGTACAAAGGTAAGGAAATTGACTGGCACTCGGCTAGACAGTTACAATACTGTCCTTTTTCAATATTTACTCATATTAATAAATACACAAAATGTAGCACGAAGCCAAAAAAGGGGGAGGGGAAAGGATCGGTCATCTCTAACTTAAAAAAACTTAAGTTAGCTAGTTTCAACCATGACCATCATTACCAAAATACCGCATTCATACTATACATCACTCGCTACTCACCATAAGAATTCATACCATGAAATCCTACTTAAAACCCATATGAGAAATATGAAACGGGGGGGGGACTAAAATTTATATATAAATAACATGATGATATATACAATGAAAAAGAGAAAAAATTAGGTTAGTAAAAAGATACTCCCGTTATTGAAGTGTGGCAGATGTGCCGATTTGCCGGTTGAAATCGAAAATTTGAAAGAAAAAGAGTTTGATGCAGGACCTAACGTTTTATTTCTGTACACCTCTTTCGAAAATATCGAAGGGTGGCCTGCATCTCCGACAAATCTAGCGCTCAGTCATCTAATTGGGGAGGGAAGGGGAGTCTAACATTAGGCAGAAAATTACAAAGGGGAGTGGGATGAGGACGAAATGAAAGGGGGAATGTAATGGAATCAATCATACACTAGCTAAATTGTTGAACTTAAAATTCAACAGAAAATTCAACAGAAAATAACTTAAAATAAGTCTTAATCTAACTTAAAATTAAAACAGTGTTCGTTTTCTGAACCCAATATCCTCTGCCTAAGGCACGTCAGGATACCACTCTAATCTAGCGCCAGCCACTCTACAGAGTCGCGCTCCAGTCACCCACCTTTTACCAAAATCTGCCGAAGAGAGTTTCACCCTCTCGGCCCTAATGCGAGCCTTCAGGTAATATTTGAAAATCGCAATAAGGCAGAGAGGAGTGAAGGTCTCAGCTCCGTAGACTGTCTTGCACCTAGTCGTCTAAATCGTAACTCTCATAATGATTAGTAAGCTTAAAAACGTAAACCGTTTTTTCCTATCCGTTGTCGGAGTCCAGTTGCTACATACATTAATGGGTGCCAGGTCAAAAGACGATACATTAAGAATACGAACCATGTAGCCTGCAACAAGCTTAATCAGCGGGACGACGGTGCGGCAAAAAAACAAAGTGTGACTTACGGTCTCGTCCTCGTCGCCGCATCTGACACAAGTCGGAGAATTACTCAAGTGTGCTGAATGAAGCCTCTTACCGACCCAGAGTGCGCTTCTAATCGTCAGCCAGGTCAGCGATGCACAGTCATTGTCAAAGCACCTTAACCCAGGCGCCCAAGGCAAGATTGAGCGGAGCTACTCCCTCGTCAAAGCGAGCCCTTCAGGCCTATTATAAGGGACAGTACCCCTCACCATTACCCAATATAATGCCTTTCGGAACAACAGCCGGGTGTCAGAGAGGCTTTCTGTCACCCTTGAAAGGAACTTCAACGCATGTGTACATTCGGGATAGAAGGAGCACTCGTTTCGGGACAACCTGTGTGCCCCCCCTCATCCAAGTGCACACTTCTCAAAGCCGGAAAGGCTTTCTTAGTGTCTTCCTTCCAAAGACACCGTTTCCCTCAGAGTGTGTACTCATTCGGTCTAGATAAAGCAGCCGAAGTGTGTGGCATCGAATTTCGATGCTCGGCATACCAAGACCGCACTCAGAAAGATGAAGGTAACAAATCTCGCGACGGACCATAGGGTGCTTTCCAAGCCACACAAACTTGAACAGAGCCCGCTGCATCTCCAGCAGCGTATCCGACGGGAGTGAGAGCACTGAAAGACGATATAGGATGATCGGATAAATGTGTGAAGCACACACTTCCGCTCTCCCTTTTAACGAAAGATTTCTGCGGGACCACAGACCAGCTGCTGCCCTTATCGCTTTCAGGACTTCCGACCAATTTTTCTCCAGCTGAAGATCAGGACCAAACCAGACGCCGAGTAGCTCGCAAGGATCCCTGCAAGGAAACACCCTTCCAGGTACCAATGCGCAAACCAACAGACATGCCACAGTCGATTTTGGCCCGTCACCGTTTCATACATTCTAATTTCTCTGTCGACGACACTAATCTTGGCATTACTCGATACAAGCACAGTCAAGTCGTCAGAATAGGCGGAGTACTTCAACGTAGTGCAAGCACCTGCCCAAGTAATTCCACGCAGGACCGGATTCACCCTTAGTTTGTTCTGAAATTGTTCCGAAACAAGCACATAAAGCATCGGTGAAAGAGGGCACCACTGACGAAGAGATCTGGACAATCTGAAGGCCTCAGAACTCATACCATTCACTTAAACCCTAACACCGGGGTTCGCATACAAGAGGAGAATCCAAGAGCGGAATTGCGGGCCAAAACCGGCCGCAGATAAAACAGCCTCTAAATACCGATGGTACACCCTATTGAATGCTTTGAACTGATCTAAATTGATCAGCGCGGCTTCAGTGTCGACTTCATCTATGATCAAGCTTATCGAGTGCAAGTTATCCTGAATGGTCCGACCCTTTACAGAACAAGTCTACTAATTAGACCAGGCAAAACAAGTTGCAGACGATTGGCTAAGATCTTGGCCAAAATCTTTAACTCC
The DNA here is from genome assembly GCA_963556195.1 of Sepiola atlantica. Classification (NCBI taxonomy): domain Eukaryota; kingdom Metazoa; phylum Mollusca; class Cephalopoda; order Sepiida; family Sepiolidae; genus Sepiola; species Sepiola atlantica. The sequence continues at coordinate 48,245,236 of OY744537.1, read as the reverse complement.
GTATTAAGCATCGTTAGTGGCTGAAAATTATCTAACCCTATCACCACCATTTTTGCTTTTGCGTAACAATTTCACTAAACCCATGGTACAGTACTGTGGAATAGTCCCATTCCTAAACCACAAGTTAAACAAACCTGTCAGCAAGGGTACAAAAATGCGCGACATCCTCAAATACACCTCGTAGGGCAAACCATCAATCCCCGGAGACCTGCTAAGGCCGACCCGCCTTAAGGCTTCTTAGACTTAATCCTCTGTTATGCAACCTTTGCACCTAGCCGCTTCGCTCGCCTCAAGACGATAACAATCGGCTAAATAGGGGTCGAATTGTGCTAAAGACAAACCGAGTTCCCGAGTAAAAAGATCCTGGAAATGAGAACGAAAAGCCTGCAGAATACCTTCGTTTGTGGTCACGAGCCGCCCATCCGGTAATGAGACACGAGCGATATGTCGACCAGATGCATGTTGATGCTCCTCTGAGCGCAGTTCAGCGGCCATGTCTGTTGCTTCATTAGGATCTTATTAACCTAGCCATAGTCACTAAAGCCTGGTGTTCTTGGATAACCAAAGAATCCAGCTTGGCCTTAATTATAGTAACACTAGTGCTATCCCCCACCTCCATCGCCCGATCTAATCTAGCCTCTAGTGTCACTTTAACTGCCCTAGTTGATAGGTTGAGTTGTCTGCTAAAATCGGCAGTAAAGGACCTAATTTCCTTCTTAAAATAAACCCACTTCCTATTCCAAATTACAGCCCCCGTCAATTCCCGCTGTAAGGTTAGTAATAGCTGTTCCTAGTAGCCCTTCACATCGAACAACGAAGTGTTGAGCTTCCAGTACCCAGCTAATCTATTCTTAGGTTTATCTAAGTTTACACGGACTCCAACAAGTCTATGATCTGAGTAACTATGTTATGAAAACTTGAACATTCAACAAATCCTACGTCAACTCTCCTAATTAAGAACCGATCGATATAACTCGAAAGTTATACCGAATCGGAGTGTCTAGCTGTCTAAGTCCACACCCTATCTCGGGGTTTTTCATTCCAGTACTTATCGATAAGGTCAAACTTATCGAGGAAGTCCCGAAATAACCTAGCATCCCGATCAGTGTTAGTCCCCATAGGCCATTACGATCTAAATAGGGATCCGGGGCCGCGTTGCAGTCTCCCGCTAGAATGATCGTCCGAGTAGTAGAATTCCAGAACTGCTCGATTCGCCGAAAGAAAGAACCGAGCTCAGAATGGCTATTGGGCGCATAAACCCCGACGAGCCAAAATTCTTTCTCCTTTATGGTAATATCCAAGATGCAGTCTCCCTTCCGGATCTATGTGGCAAGGGTCACACGACGCATGTAAAGATTTGCTTACCAGACAGGACCCCCCCCTAGCGGAAGAATTAAAGTACGCTGAATAAACGTGAAAACCCTTAGCCAGCGCACCCTAATAGTCCCTTGAAATCAAGTGGGTTTCCTGAACACAACATATATCCATACCGAGGCGCTGAAGGTCTGTAGCGACTCGAAATTTACGAGCGTCGGCCCTCAGACCCCGGACATTCAAACACGCTAGAAAGAGAGCTATAAGGGTGCCTTAGAGTTGGGTTCCAGAAACGAACATATAAGTGGTCAGGATGCCGACGGCTCTCCCAAAAGATTGTTTGTCCATCTGATCATTAATTTAACCATCGTGAGAGATGCCGCCAACATCCAAAGGATAAGTTAGTTTAGCTATCCTGTACAGGGTGGGGTGTAGCCTTATGGGGACCCTCCCTACGCAATCCTGTCTTAACACAGATAAAACCTCATATTTAAAGGTGGCCGTTAGAGGGGTGAATTTAAATGTGCTGTTCGCCTCTTCCAGCATCTGCCATAAAGCCTTCGCTTCAGATTTCCACCTTACTACAGTTATGAGTCTAGGGGCGTTGCGGAAATTTGAAGGGTCTTCCATGGATATACCGCCGACTTCTTTAAATTTAAATAGTTAACTAAGATTGGTGACGTGATAGTATTTAACTGTTTCCTCTTGCACACTGATTGCTTTGCAAATATCCTCCCCAGAGAGGAAGGCGAATTTTTTACTTTTTCTTTCTAAGGAAAGGCTCCTCTGTCTCTTCTGTGCAATAGTTGGAGGGGGCGTGTCGTCCATTGGGGAGGGTGAAGGGGAGCTAGGCCCTATAGGAGATGCTGGAGAAGGCGAAGGGGAAGGCTGCTTTGTGAGAGACGCAGGTGGAGTATTTGGGGGGGGTATTTAATGGGGAGACAAAGGGAGAAGGTTTGGGAGAATTGACTTGTTTGGTCGATTTGATAGGACTTAGTGGGATTAGTTTATAGGGTTTATCTAATATTGGACCAGTGATTGGGGGGTATTGATTTGGGAGAATGAGAGTTTCTAGGGATTATCGGTTTGACGGCCGGCTGGGGACATGGTTTGGGGGTAGTGGTCTTATTTGGAGTGGATTTAGGCGAATTATTTTTTCTAGTTTAGCTTTAAGCTCCTTGGCTTTTTTAAAACTGTTTTTCCCCGGGTCGTTTTTTAACATTGTTTCTTCTCTTATTTCGACCCGGGGTTTTCTTACCCGGTACTATAATCCATTCATTAGGGTTTTTTTTAAGTAGAAAGAGCCGGAAACTCGTCGTCGGAGACGTCGGCAGCTGATTGAATTAGCTGACCAATTGTAGCTGGAGGATCGAGGTGGGGGCCTGCCTTAGATGTTTTTGTAATCGGGGTGGCCGTCTTCGGGATGGATTTCTTCTGCGGGCAATCCAGTGTTAAGTGTCTCAGTTGTTCGCAGAGCCAACAAACTGGTCTTCGGCCTGCTAATATTATCGGGAGTTTTTCCTCCCCTACTTGTAGATAGAAGGGGATGCTGTCGTATGCTTTTTTATCTACAAAGAGCTCAAAATCCCAGGTGCCTGGGAACTCGTCAAAATTAACGTCCGTAATTTCTCTATATTTTAGTAAAAATGCGCCAATGTGCTCACCTTTAACGTAAAAAGGCACATTAACAAAGGAAATAGATGATCGTCTTCTTCCCACGTATTCAGTTCGTAGAACGTACTCTTGAGTAATTATTTGAGTTAGAGAAAGATTTGTGCAAATGTCTTCGTTTTGAAATAGTGCATTCCAGGTATTGAAACCTTTACATTTAATCAACCTTTGAGGTTTAAAGCCTGCTGTTGCCAGTAATTTACTTGTTAAATCAGGAGAGGCTCTGATAGATTTTTTAATCCTTTTGTCCACCACAAACATTGTTACCGTTCTTTTTTTAATCTCTTTAAGTTTAGGTAAATCCACACTTATTCTATTTTCCGTGACCATGTGTTTACATTTTCTCGCCTCCTACACGAATTCTTTTACATCAGTGGATAACTTTGGTGGTTTACACCATTCTGAATTGTCGGTAGTGATCATAGTTTCGGAATTGTTGGTCGCCATCTTGTTAACAACTAGAGGCATAAAAAAAACAGAATAAAAAAGTTTTTTAAAAAAACAAAACGTGGCAGAAAAAAAAAATCCGACGTCAAAAAGAATGCAGTTCAACAATAAAAATTAACAAGAAGGCAATAACAACGGTAACAACTAACAACGATTACTGGCAACAATAAGATTTAGAAAATGGTACAAACGTGTCGCAAGGCTGAGAAGGGTGGCTTCTTACTGTCTTTTATCTCCCTGGTGATTGTCTACTCGCGTTATTTATAGTGAGAATCAGTGTAGTTTCTCTTTTGTTAGTAAGGCCGTTGTAACAATATATATATATATATATATATATATATATATATATATTTACACATATGCACACACACATACACACACACACAAATATATATATATATATATATATGTATATATATATATATATATATATATATATATAACTATATATATATATTGTACAAGATACCCTGTACATTCATTACTAGTAATGCTGAGATATAGATTCGGTTACTCACATTGCCAGATTCATTGTATATTATCTATCTCGTTTCCAATGCGCACTTAGAAGCTGTATATGGTAAAGCAGCTGATTGTGGATGACTATATATATATTTATATATTTATTTATTTATATATATATATATATATTTATATATATATATATAATAAATTATACAGGTATATATATTTATATATATATATATATATATATTTATATATATATATATATTTAGTTATATATTTATATTTATATATATATATATTTATATATATATATATATATATATCTTTATATATATATATATATATACTTATTTATATATATTTATATATATATATTGGTGTATATAGATATATATTTATATTTATATATATATATATATATATATATATATATATCAGTATATATACGTATTTATATATATATATATATATATATATATATATATACATATATATATATATATATATGTGTGTGTGTGTGTGTGTTATTTCATGTATTAACATAAAATGTTATAAGGAGATATAACATTTTATGTATCAGTTTTCAGTATTTAATTCAACAATGCTCAGTACGTTAGCAGAGCTAGGTCGTAAGTTATAAAAATATATTCATGGTTATTTAACTACACAGAGGTGTCCGCCTTTCATCCCCTTAATAGAAATTTCCGGCTAAAATTCATGGAGTGTGTGTTCTGGGGTGTTTATGTATATACACGTGATGTTTAGTCTAGCTTGTTAACCAATCAGAGTATTTGTTATTCTCTTAGCGAATCGTTGGTCTTCTTACAAACAAAGAATCAGTTGATTTTACTTCATATTTCCTATTTTATTGTTCTGTTCTTTTTTATGAAATGGCCCATCTTCGTTAGCTTGTTTTGTCGAAATAATGGGTAGTCTTATGTTAACACGTGCTTGCTTATATTTCTATTTTAAGTTTTACTTTAGTACTTTATTTATTAATTTTCTCATTTATTTATTTATTTATTTATTATGTAATGTAAACCTAAGATGAATGTGATTCTGTGTAAGCAATTGTTTGCTATTTCACCTTTACTGTTTAGGATAGAATTCTAGTAAAATCAAGTAATTTCCAAAGGGTTCTATTAAAATACCAACTAACACTAAATTAAACTGCATAGTAAATGATGACTGCCCATTGGGTAATTACTACATACACGACATTGTAGTATGCAAATATATAATGAAATCAGACGGAAACAGTGATTACAATAATAATTCCTAAAATAGAAATAGAAACTGTATACAAACTAATAGATAAAATAGCACGAAACAATGAATGAAACAATGAACGAAACAATAGAATTACCGACTCAAATCATCATACTAACATTTACACTGCAGGCATGATTCAATTTAATATATCGAGGAAATATTATATTCTCTAATTCTAATTGTTCGATACCGATATCATAATCCAAATACATATTTAAAAACTTAAGAAAAATAAACTTCATTAAATGTTTCATCATGAAAAAATGCAATGGCTTATTTACCTAAAGATATGTTGTCATCTCTGCTTTGAGAAATGGTTGTCTATTTTTTAACTATAAATACAACCTTATATACAAGAAGGGTATACTTCTTTTTTTACTGTATGCATAAGAAGAAATATAAATACGACCAGCATTAATAGCATAATCAAAGAAATCAATAACCTTTATTTTAGAACTAAAACACGTTATAATAAATAAATAATACATCATAATTATTATGTTTAGATAAATTTGAATAAGCAACCCCGGAAAAAAACTATTTAGTAATTGATAATGAATAAACATAAATAATCAAATAGTATATTTGTTAAAAAAGGGATTCGCACATAAATAATAAAATGTATGACAAATAAATAAACATACTTATAAACATTGATAATAAAGTCTCACGAGCAGAAACTAACTAAACATCAAATATTAGACCATCATTATGTGTACTATCTATGGTCCAAATTTCATAAAAATCTCATCAGTGTGTTTGTTTTTATTTTTAGGCGCATAAATTTCCAAAGTGTGAAAACACTTCTGTTTCTCCTCAAAGATAAATTAACGATACCTCCATTTCATGGCAGGTTTATAGGTTCAAACTTTCATTAACATACGCAGTCGTGTTTTAATTAATAGTACATTTATAATGTGCTTTTATATCCTTAAAAATACTCAGATGGGCTTCAAACTCTGTGAATATTTTTAAATTAGTCTTCAATAAATATGTTTTAAGTTTTATTTAAAATGGAGATATTTTGATATTGATGGAGGAGGGATTGAATCAGTTCATGCCCCCGAACCAAGAAAGTATATAAAAGCTGTGCATAAAACATCTTGAGTAACCTACTAATTTGAAGAGTTCAAATACATCGTGGGATAAATCCAATTTATTTTTAATAATAAAAGGAAGATCGTATCAATATTAAATTTTAAATGAAAGCTTTTTTTAAATTGAAAACAAAAAAGTATATCGATATCACCTTGTGTAAAAATGATGTTTGGGTAGAGTGTTAAAATTAAAAACTTTTTGTAATGATGGTTTCGCAATGTTGAAAATGGCTTTAATCGTGTTTTGGATTCGATCTCTTCAAGTATTATATTACTTTTACGAGAGAATCAATAGTGAGATTTCATGCGTGGAAACATCCATGAACACAGACATATTTGCCATATATATATATATATATATATATATATATATATATATATATATATATATATATATATATACTATAATTTTTTATTTACACAAACATTATTGGTTACATATGTGCATACATGTTTCGGTTGTACTCTTCAAAGAGAGTCAACCTTTTTAGACAAAAGAAGACAGAGAAGTTAGATCTCAAGTCTCTGTCTTTTGTCTGGAGAGGTTGACTCTCTGTGAAGAGTACAATCGAAACATGTATGCACATATGTAACCAATAATGTTTGTATAAATAGAAATGTATACTTAAGAACAGCGCTACTTGTTATTGAGAACTTTTTATAAACACTGGAGTTTCAACGGATGTACATCTACAGAAACTAATACAATACGTGTACTATATATATATATATATATATATATATATATATATATATATATATATATATATATATATAAGTTTGCTCAAATATTTGCTGCTAAAGGGCAGTATAAAAGATATGCTAGAATAATGTGTTCTCCTTCTCTGTGTAAAGAGTCTCCACTCAACCTATGAATCAATATCAATGCGAAAGACATCCGATTGTCTTGATTGATCACAAAGTGCAATGTCAAATATTTATTGCTTCTTATCAGTAATTAATAAAGAGCGTGAGCGAGTGAGAAACTGAGGATTACTGACGTGGCTGTCAAGAATTGGCTATCGACCATCTTGAGGAAAAAAAACATCAGGACGACGCACAGCGTTGCCGCACTTATCAATGTCTCGGCTGAGAATAAAGGCAAACTTTGTAGCAGTCATAAACGTTTACTTTTCTTTCCTCTCGAGGAGAGCAGTCTCAGTAAGGCGGTTTGGTTGCAGGATAACCAATCACACTCCTGGGCGTATTTTTTTCTAACCGGAGCTTGTAGGACTACTTCCAGACATTACGCGGAGTCACAAAAAGCTTTCAGCCACCTACGAAGAAAGACATCGACATTTTCTTTCCTACTCTTGTAAACTTGATATCCGAACAAGGCTATCTCCTGGAAGATATACTGCTTGAAGACTTTAGGTGGCCGACACACTTTGTCACTTTAATTACTTTCTTTACTTCTAACAACCTACACCCAACAGTGTAGGTCACTTAAATCAATAGAACATTTTTCTTGCTTATATCAAGTCTTACTTTTTTTTCAATCCTTTTTTTCAAAATTATTATACGAGTTTGTCTTAAATTCTATGTAAGATGAGATCCTATAAATTAAGTTTACAACGGTCTCAGTTGTATGCTAAATTAATTTTTTTGCAATCCTTTTTTCAAAATTATCATCGGAGTGTGTCTTAAATTCTATGTAAGATTAGCTTCTATGAATTAAGTTTACAACGGTCTCAGTTGTATGGTTAATTTACTTTATTTGCAATCTTTTTGTTCAACATTATTATACGAGTTTGTCTTAAATTCTATGGAAGATGAGCTTCTATACATTAAGTTTACAACGGTCTCAGTTGTATGGTTAATTTACTTTGTTTGCCATCCATTTGTTCAACATTATTATACGAGTTTGTCTTAAATTATATGTAAGATGAGCTTCTATTAATTAAGTTTACAACGGTCTCAGTTATACGGTTAATTAATTTATTTTTTTGCAATCTTTTTTTTTTAATTATCATCGGTGTTTGTCTGAAATTCTATGTAAGATTAGCTTCTATGAATTAATTTTACAACGGTCTCAGTTGTATGGTTAATTGATTTTTGTTTGCAATTCTTTTGTTCCAAATTATTATACGAGTTTGTCTTAAATTCTATGTAAGATGAGTTCTATGAATTCAGGTTACAACGGTCTCAGTTGTATGGTTGATTTATTTTTTTTTGAAAATCTTTTTATTCAAAATTATTACACGAGATTGTCTTAAATTCTATGTAAGATGAGCTTTTATGAATTAAGTTAGCAACGGTCTCAGTTGTATGGTTAATTGATTTTTTTTGCAATCCTTTTGTTCCAAATTATTATACGAGTTTAGCTTTAAATTCTATGTAAGATGAGTTCTATGAATTCAGGTTACAACGGTCTCAGTTGTATGGTTGATTTATTTATTTTTTTTAATCTTTTAATTCAAAATTATTATACGGGTTTGTCTTAAATTCTATATTAAGATGAGCTTTTATGAATTAAGTTAGCAACGGTCTCAGTTGTATGGTTTATTTTTTTTTTTTTTGCAATCCGTTTTTTCAAAATTATCATCGGAGTTTGGCTTTAAATTATATGTAAGATTAGCTTCTATACATTAAGTTTACAATGGTCTCAGTTGTATGGTCAATTGATTTATTTGCAATCCTTTTGTTCAACATTATTATACGAGTTTGTCTTAAATGCTATGTAAGATGACCTTCTATTAATTAAGTTTGCCACGGTCTCAGTTGTATGGTTAATTTTTTTTTCAATCCTTTCGTTCAAAATTATTATACTAGTTTGTCTTAAATTCTAGGTAAGATGAGCTTCTATTGATTAAGTTTACAACGGTCTCAGTTGTATGGTTAATTTATTTTTAAATCCTTTCGTTCAAAATTATTGTACTAGTTTGTCTTAAATTCTAGGTAAGATGAGCTTCTATTGATTAAGTTTACAACGGTCTCAGTTGTATGGTTAATTCATTTTTTACAAAAAAGGCAGCGGATTAAGCACAGAATATATATATATTATAAAAATATAAAATAATTACTTTTACTTTTAAATAGCGGCTCCAATGTTCTATGTAAATTGAATATAACTTTATTTTTAACGTGTACTTAGCTCAAATAATTTTGTATTGAAACGCTGTTTCCGAATATCAAGAAGAAAAGGGGTACTTTTACGTTAAAAAACACTAAACCTGCTTGTAAATATTTAATAAGTAATTTAAGAAATATTTCTATAATATTAAGACTTCGATCTTAAACTTACATAGCAAACTACTTACTAAAAATGAAAAAGTAGATTTTTAAAATTATAATCTGAAAATCTGATGTTATATATTATTTGAAAATATGTCTAAAATAAATGTTAAACAAAATTTTGAGAGACGTGCGATGGCACTTAATACAACGAGAAAGGTTGTAACACAAAACGCAACATTCTAGAGTAGGCATCTTGAATTTCGCATGCTGGCAAATGCACCCATAGCGGACAGGTATGTCACCCAGTGATAGTAGGGCCGCAATACAGCTAACAGAGCTCTAATGAAAATTCAGGAGGAGTTGGAATAAAAATCCATCGTTCTCTGGTCAGCTCTGTCCTCGCGTGTGCAAGCAAGGACGTCTCAGGCGCAGAATTACAGATCGATGAGATGGGAATAACAGCATTGCTTCTGCATATGTGAATCTGCCACTTTTTTGTGGGATCTGGGTCAAACCTTTCCCGACTTCGTATGCAACCGCTGAGCCTTGATGCTGTTAGTGTTGGGGTGAACCTTGAATATTGAAGATCTAATGAATATCTACGGTCTCCAATAAGGATTTCATGTAGACCAAAACATCCTGAGGCACGATCTTAGTGAACTGCTGTGCAGATGTTTGATTCGTCAAATAATCAATAAAAGCAAAAACGAAATATGTGAAAGTAAAAACATTATACAATGGAAAGATGCGATGATGGGTAAAATTTCTGAAGAAGATAAAAATATCGCTACAATTATCATAATATAACGTTAACAAATAGAATATATGAAGGTTAAAACTAGTTTTGAAACTATTAAAAGTAGAAAAGACTTGAATATAATTTAAATATATTGAAGATTAAACGAGAAAAAGTTACCGTGTTACGTAACCAAAAATTACTAATAAAATAATAAAAAAGAAAATGTTAATGAATTAGAGAGATGCCGTTGTGTCAAAATGTCGATCTGAAAATAAACACATCAAAATTGTGGCGATGTCGTAGTATAGTTAACAAGAATAAAAAGAGTAAAAAAAATAAATAGACATGAAATAGTTGTTACCAAACGCAAAATATGTACATTTCGACTTACTTATATTAATTTCATATTGTTTGACTAATTGTAAGAATAATTATCCATGTATCTGTTATCGTCAGTGTTACTTAGCCAAGCCAGCGTGCTTGTCAACATGGCCGATAATTTTGCCGGGAATCTGTCGCGAATTTCAGGCTTAATAGATAAGAATGAAAAAAGTTTACCTTAATCCGATTGGGAACCACCCTCGGACTTATCTTTACGATTCAACTTACCTACTTCTAAATATATGTATTATATTTTACTATTTTACTATTGACATTGGATTTGAAGATAATCATGTTCTAATCTCCAGAGAAACAGTCCCGTGGGAATGTGTACCATAAATAGATGATTGTAATTCTTGAATATTATGTTCTTTTGATGATGAATGGTATATTCTTTCTAAAAAGTCAGATGTTTTTCCGTTTCTAATTTGAATTGTTTTCTTCGTCTTATTTTTTGTATCTTTTCCTGTGTGCTTCGTGTCTTCCCATTTGTCTCTTTTCGTTTCTTTATTTTTTCTATATTTTTTCCATCTGTTCTTTTTATTATTTCGCTATTTCGTTATCCTTTATTTTCTGTTTCCGTTTTATTTTTTGCTTTATTCTTCTTGATTTCTTTCATACGTTTCCTTTTTTCTATCTCACTTAGTTCTCTTTCTTACTCGTTTTCCAATTCTTTCATTTCATTTTTTGATTCTTTCTTTTTATTTTTCTATTCATATTTCATTTCACACTTATCTGTTTTTTTAATTTTTTTTTTCTATATTTTCTTTTCTTTTGTTTTCCCCCTTCTTTAATTTCCTTTTTTTTATTGTTCGTTTCATTTTTTATTTTACACTTATCTGTTTTTACCTTTTTTTTTTCTTTGTCATTTATATTTTTTTCTATTTGTCTTTCCATTTTATATTTATTTTTAATTGTTTGAATTTATTTTTTTGTGTTTTTCTTTTATTTCTCTTTTTTCTTTTCCTTTTTCATTGTTCTTGCTTTTTTCCTTTTTCCCATTCTTCTTGCTTTTTCTTCTTTCTTTTATTCCCTCTGTTTTCTTTTTCCATTTGTATATTTCTTTTTCTATTTCTGTTTTTACTTTTACTTCTTTTTTTCTTAATATTTCTGTATTTTCTCTCTTCCAGTCGCTTCTTCGTTTTTTCTTTCATTGATTTCGTCAATCAGGCAGCATTTCTTGTTTTTACCTCTCAAGTTTTATAAACCTAATCATGACCTTAACCCTAATCTCACTTTGCCCCATCTCCATAAAACCGACCTCAACGAAACTATTCTTTTTATAATTTCAACATACACTTTCATTATTATTTTCTGTTTCTATTCAATTTCTCTCTTTTAGCAAAATACTCGTTTGATCTTCGGCTTAAACGAGAATCGCGTTTTCGTGTAGTCATGAAAGACACGAATGTCAGTTGCCGTTGGCATTATCTATTTTCGTCAAGTTCTCTTACGAAAGAGTCAACAAAGTGTATTTAATGAGTAACCATTATGTAAATCAGATCGTTGTCTGACTGTCTTCAGAAACGCCGTTTCTGTTTAAGCGTTGCGCCCACTAAGGGAAAGTGAGTCGTAGGAGGAGGGAGGGTGAGAGAGGGAGGGGTAAGAGGTGGGCTTAAACCGGAATAAATCTCAAATCAAACAAAATCATCTGTGGATTTAAAGGCACGTATAATTTCAAATGCAATCGAACTTACGCGTCATAAAAATAACAGATATTCTTAAGATGTGCCGATTCAATCTACGCGTTTAATGACGAAATGTGTGACAGAAAAATTATATGTCCAATTTAAACATATAACAAAGATTAACAGGTGCTTCTCAAATTGATGTAATAGAATACCTTGCACCACCTGTTTCTTATATTATCGTACTACAACTAAAGTGAGCACGGCATTGACAAGTGTCTTACTTCTGACGTTAGTAATATTTTATTAATGTCTGTCGATCCATTATCGTACTCTCTATTGTAATAAACCTTTCTTGTTTCCTTATACTAACGTGTTGGATCTTCTTTCCACTCGGTAACTAACTGTACCCCTATACACAGGTTCAACTAAAATAAAAAATACTCCAATGTATTCCCCGCGTTTAGGGTTATCAATGCTATGCGAAAACGTACGCGTTACAGACCGACTGACCAATCGAACGATTGTCAAAGTCTCTCATTAAAGTGCAAATACGCATCTATTAAAAAGAAAGACGAACAAATGGATGGATCCAGGAGAAAAAAGAAAAACAAAATACATAAAATCGAACAATGATCTTAAAAGAATTATCCTTTCAGAGGATGGATACGGGGTCAAGTAAGGGTAGAGAGTGACTGGACTATCTGTGTGGGTTGGCTGAACGAGTAATACTTATAATATGGATATAATAATGATACAAATGCAATTAGTAATGTCTATGACGATCGTGATAATCGCTTTCCAGTGGTAGGATGTATGTTATACAAATATAGGTTAGCGATTGAAATGCAGAACTAGGTCACATTCATTGCTGAAATTCTCGTAATAGTTTATGATTTATAAAAATTGGTAGTAAAATTTGTAAAACAAACATGTGTACTTTCTTGTTTTGAAAGAGTTATGTACAAACAAAAAGGTATTTTGATCATTACAGTGAGCCGATAGGAACCAACGAAACCAAACGTTTACACCGAGAATCTAGGGTGACCTCTGCTTCTCTTCCTTTGCTTGAGCTCCGGAAGCGAGCCTACTGTGCATAAAGAATGCGTTTGAGACACATCAATAAAAGTAAGCAACATAAACTTTGTTTTGTTGAATCTCTATTTTGTTCTAATCTACTGGAAAGAAAAGATTACCCCAAATAACAAAGTAACGAACTGTCGGCGACTACGAAGTAAATACCAATTTTTAGTTTTATGTCACGTGACATCTTGAAGTGACATTCGCGTCAAGCAAGCGAACTGACCAATCTTTGCCAAATTATTATACCTGTAGACAGGCTTTTCAATTCCGAAAACGTTTACTTTTGTCGTCTAGGAAATGGTATTCAATTATATTTCCATAGCGATTTACATAAAATCACAAAAAGTGTCCAGCCACACATCACAAGATAGTCCTGTAAGGTTAATTATATATTTATAGTTTAATTCTCTAATTTACGCCCAAAAAATGCCTAGCTCCGAAAGATAAAGTTAACCAATTAAATCACTTCTCTTATCTGCTATTAATAATCAACCAATCAGAATGGCGTTTACAAAATAAATAAACAAGATCGCCACCTCTAACGTAGATGACGCGATATATGTAAACCATGAACAGGAGCATTTTTCCATATGTATGTCTCCCTCAAAATAGAACCAAATTAGATCATTTTCGGTGAAAACATAGACTCGTTTCTTAAAATATGTGGATTAATGGGATAATTACATCTTATGCTGCTGATCAAGTATGGCAATCAACATCTGATCTCCAGGAAATATTCGTTTAGAAACTGGAGCATAAAATAAGTGTTTTGAATGAATTTGATAATTTAGCATTATTCTATCACTGCACTCTATACTATGCAAAAAATAGTAAGAAAAATCAGATTCTAGATTTTAGAGGGTGATGACACGTAAACAGCTTTAAAGACTTATCAGTAAAAATAAATAAAACAAACAAAAAATATTTTAGACTTTAGAATCGGAGATAAGTCTCAAATAAAAATGTAACGTAAAATGATCACCAACTTTCGGATCAGATAGGGTTTTTTAAGGACATGAAAACATTTCAATTTAAATATTAGTCATTTTCTTAATTTCTTGTAAATAAAGTGTGTGGAATGGTCTGCTGTAAATATACATTCTTAAATAATTGTTTTTACCGACACTTATTTTATGCTGTTTACATGAGTAATCGTTTCTACGGCAATAGGTTAGGGTTAGTGTCAGTGTTAGGGTTAGGGTAAGGGTTAAAGGTAGAGGATTCCTATTATAAATTCAAACCTAAATAAGATTGAAAACATCGAAAATACATTCTGATGGATTTCATTTCATAAGAAAATTATTTTAAATGGGATCTGGAAGATTTTTTTTTAATTTTACGCTATCCCATTTCGAATTACAATAAATATGTTATTAATATTAAAAATAATATCTTGAAGAAACATTAAGTCATCTCTATGCATATTTATTTAAATTACTTCTTTCTGAATTAAATAAAATGCATATTGTTGGATTTAATTCCGTAATAATTTGATTTTAAAATATAATTTACAAATTTATTTTATATCACGATATTGCCTTTTACGTTACAATAAATATTCGATTGAATCAGGGACTTTTAGTTGGAAAGTTTGAAGAACATAATTGGATGAAACCGATATGTTTATATCGAAACAGACTTACGCATGTACTTGTACGAAAAAAGATATTAACGTAAATAATTAATAAAGTAGATCTACTATATATGTAATATATATCTCAATCAACATAATGTTAGGTATGTAAATCTGTTCATATATTGGTGTGTACAGGATTGGCTACTAAACTAATTACAAATACTTATGAATTTGGTAATATATCTGCATATCGAAAGAAGTTAAAATGGGGGTTATATTTAATTTATTTTCGTTTTATACAAAGGGAATAAATAAAAAGGAACGGGCGCTTCGTGGAAATTCAGATACCTCTGCTGTTTTGTGATTTTTTAAAAATAGGATTTAGACATCAATTAATAAATATTCACAATTTGCTGTTTTCTTTTCAGTATTTTTGTTAGTTTTAAAAGAGGCACAACATCCTATTTAGTAATTGATATCTAGCAGTGTGCATGGTTATTAGACATCAAGTAAGCAAGATTCCTTGAATTCAAATTTCCGCTGAAGACCCCTTAATCTTAAGATTTAAATCTTAGACATTTTCTAAAACAGTTATTGATCAAAATTAGTATGAAAATTTCAGACATAAGGTTATTTTTTATTATAACTTGATTGTAATCTTCGTAAGGGGATAAAAACTTGGTGAAAAACTGTTCTGTTCGGGGAATTAATTGTAGCTGTCCTGGGAGTGGATTCTTCTAGTATATATATATATTTATATATATATATATATATATATATATATATATATATATATATATATATATATATATATATATTAAATTAAGGAAGTTAACATCTTTGAAGCACGGATTAGAATGTATTAAATATTTTTGAAAATCAACAATCGTGCAATATTTTTATAAATGAAAAATTCATTTATTTAAAATTTTTCATCGCGAATTTTCGTTGTAAAATACAACCTTGTCAAGCGAAACTGTCTTATATTTTTTTTCCTTTTGTTTCTCCTCATTTTGATGGGGGTATTAATCCTTAGGGGTCGAAAATACGTCGAGTTCTTAAAGACGTTAGAAGTTTAGTCTGGTCGATGTCATTCGCAGATTGGCGCTATTTTTTAAAGTAAGGAAGTTAACATCTTTGAAGCACGGATTAGAATGTATTAAATATTTTTGAAAATCAACAATCGTGCAATATTTTTATAATATTAATTTATACCACCATCAAAATGAGGAGGTAAAAAAGGAAAAAAAACTATAGGACAGTCTCGCTTGACAAGGTTGTATTTTACAACAAAAATTCGCGATAAAAAGAAAAGTTAAATAAATGAATTTTTCATTTATAAAAATATTGCACGATTGTTGATTTTCAAAAATATTTTATATATATATATATATATATATATATATATATATATATAATTATAAAAAGAAAAACTATACACACATTAAGGTTGTACACATAATAACTTATTTCGACCCCTTTAATTAGGTCTCCTCAGATGTATAGACAACCACGTCAAAAAAAACAAATAATGAGAGAAATTGATCGTCTTAAAAAGATAAATTCACTTTTTTGATTGGTCTATGTAAAAAGGAGGTAAATGTTAAAATAATCGAGGAGGGGTGACAGAAGTAAGATTAATTTTTTAATATATGCAAAAATATAAAAATATATATAAAAGAATTCTTTTTTGCTATTTAAACAAATAAAATAAATAAATCATCTCATTTAAAATTTCGAATGTGAGCTGTATGGGTAAAAATATATGATGAAATATTCGAGCGTTGACGATTAAAAACTACGTTTAATTATTTACGATTAAAAATTAGAAGACGAAAATGTAGGACGAAGATTTCGGTTTAGATTAGAACATATTAAAAATTTAAGTTGTATAGCGTCAAGATTCGAGATGATTTACACTATGGAATTAAAGTTAAGCGACAATTTAAAAACGGTTTATTTACAAAATTGGTAAAGATTCGGGCGTTCACGATTAATTATTTACGATTAGAAATAAAAAGACGAAAATTCAGGACGAAGATTTCGATTTATATAGGAAATTATAAGAAAACTTAATTGGTTATAACGTCAATACGGAATTAAAGTTTGGCGACATTTAAGCACGATTAATTTACAAACTAGAGTTTTACTAAATTTAAAAAAAAAAAAAAAAATTACTAATTTGTTAACATTTACCTTTACAGTTATAACTCTTATTGTAACTATACTTTAAAAGAATTGTTATTTTCAAAGAACTTTAAAACGTGCTGTTGATTTTAAACCTGTGCCTGTGTCTACATTTAGCCATCAGTTCGTCTCGTCTATTTAAAATGTTCTTGTCTTCATATTTTAGTATTCTAATTTTTTCCTCCAGGCACAAATTGCATCTATGTCTAAATCCTTTAGGAGTGTTCGAATGACATAGTATGGACCACGAAATAGTTGGTGTTAAGTTGTTATTTTTTAAAAACCACCAGTGTTTGGCTAATTCCGTCTTATTAGTGACGTTCGGGTTTAAAAATGAGTGTTTGTGTACGTAGAATCGTTGTTTCCAACTCCCGGCGGATATTCCTATGTATACTTTCTTATTGTTAGTATTTTCTTTAGGATAAATCGTAGCCTTATATACAACGCTTTCGACGTTACAGTTACCTTTAAGTGGGCAGTTATTTTTAATTTGACAATTACATTTTTTTCCCCTTTTTAGTTTTCTTACTCGGTGTGCTCAATATTTTTTTGTTATGTGTATTAATAATGTTCTCCATATTTTTGGTGCAAGAATAACTAATTTTCACCGTTTTCCTATTGAAAATTTTACTTAAAGGATTAGTCGTTTTAAAATGTTTATCTATTAGGTTTAAAAATATTCTCCCGACATTAAGACTAGAAAGCTGGCAATATGATGGGTTGAACCAAATAATTTTGCGTCCCCTGTTTTTGGGTTTATTTTTCTTTATATTTTCCGTATATATTAGTTTTTCGTTGTACCCACTATTACTTAATGCGTTATCGTATATGTGTTTGCTAGTCTCAAAGATATTTTTATTTGATGAGAGTTTGTTAATTCTGGTGTTAATAGTTGTAGGAATTTGTTTTATAATACATTTGGGGTGATTGGATTTAGTGTTAATGTATAATGGGGTATGATTATCTTTATGGAAAGGTTGAAAAGTTCCCTCGTTTAAGTTTAGCGTAATGTATAGAAAATTTACCTCGTTGCAATTGGGGGTTACTTCAATCCTCAAACCTAAATATTTAAAAGCCTTATTTAGTTTTTTATGCATCCTAGATATTAGAGGACCGTTGCTATTAGGTACGATGATCAGTTCGTCATCTCTATATAGGCCAATTTGGTTGGGGGTTACAATTCGACTGATTATATATATTATATATATTCCCACCAAATCTGCTATTTGAGCTGAATCAAAGGCCCCCATCGGGACATCAAAGTCTGTACTATCTTTTTTAATCCAATTATCCCCATCGTTTGCCAAAATGGACCTCCGACAGGCCAAAATAATGTTGATTTGTTCGTCTGAAATGTCAATGAAATTTTTGGCATAGTTTATGCTATTAATTAGCAATTCCTTCGAAATGGAAGGGTAAAACTCCATTATATCGAATTGGATAAAAGAGGCTCTTTTTTATGTTCTATTTCCCTAAACCATTTAATTGTGTCAGCAGAATCTTTCCATAGATTGAACTGTGTCGCTGTTAGAGTCTCGTTGATTATGTTCTGTAGTATCTTTTTGGATACATGTCCCAATTCTGTTTTCGTTGTATTGATAAGTCTAGATTGCTTATTATTTTGGAAGTTCTTTTTATGGTCCTTTATAAGGATGTAAGCATTTTTCATATCTAATCTTCCTACTCTGTCTTCAATTCTCAATTTTGAGGTAAATTCTCTAGTTTCCTTGTTAATTGTAGCCTCTGTGTCTAAAATGTCTTTTTTATAAGTATTGGAGATTTTATCTATAATTAGCTTTTTATATTCTAACGGGCATATTTTATATATATTGGTAGATTTGTCGGCTTTGACCCAAACTTTGTTGGATTTTTTTATATTTTTGATGTCGTGTGCGAGTTCCGACTGGAAGTCATTAGAATGTTTTTTGAATTTAATCTTTTTCACTATATTGAATAAATCAGCTTCAAATTGTTTAAGCGCTTCTATAAGTTTAGCTGGGTTAAGGGTTCTGAAATTATACATTTCATATTGTTCCTTAGTAGATTCCGCTTTTAAGAAAAAATAGGCCTTCCATCTCATCCTGGTAATAAGATCCGTTATTTTCTCCGTTAAGGAGAAAGTAAAATTATGTAGACTAGGAAAGGGAATGTTCTTTAACGAATAAGCCGGCGTGAATTTCTCCATTATTGGTCCAAGTAATGATGTAAAATGTATTCCGAATTCAAATTCCTGATATATATATATAGTGTGTAGATTTCAATATTGCGTTTAGAATCCGAATAAAAGAGCACAATGTACCTTAAAACAGAACCAAACAGAATTATTAAAAGGAAAAACTATACACACATTAAGGTTGTATACATTATAAATTATTTCGACCTTATAATTGGGTCTCCTCAGATGTATAAACAACCACGTTTAAAAACGTTTTAAACGTGGTTGTTTATACATCTGAGGAGACCCAATTATAAGGTCGAAATAATTTATAATGTATACAACCTTAATGTGTGTATAGTTTTTTTCCTTTTAATAATTATATATATATATATATATATATATATAGTAAGCGAGAGAGAGAGGGAGAGACTAACAGACAGACAGGCAGACAGACAGAGAGAGAAGGGTAGTCATGATTCACGGGAATGACTTTAATACAACAGGTAGATAAATAAACATGTCTCCTCAGTGATTTAAGCCAATTATTAGTCCGTGTTCTAAAAAGAAAAAAATATTGTTTATTATTAATATAACATTGGTAACTAATATCTATTAAAGGTCAAAGATGTGAAAGAGTATTACTGAAATGTCAACTGGCATGAGTTTAACTGATTCCTATGCAAGTGCTATAACACTAGTACACGGTAATTTAATATTAAGCTCAGGAATTCTGATTATAAGAGTTAAAATACTCCGCATTCTTCTATTTCTGATTAATTTAAAATAAAATATCGACCAGGACCAAATATTAAAATCGTTTAAATCGATTAAAAAGATGTTTTAAACGTGGATCAATACGTCGCCTAAATTACAGACGAAGAAGTGCAGTTGGTCTTGTGTTATTAAAGCTATTCTCGTCAACCAAATATATATATATAAATATAGTATATGTTTCATATCTAAAGTAGAGTCAGTTTTTTCACTCTTCATTTGATAGTAATAGCTATTCCAAACAAGGTAATATTTAATTATGTTTCCATATGAACCTATAGTTTTACTCCGAGTATTTTCTAAAGAAACTCTTTTCATGAAATCGACTTTTATATGTAATATAATTGTCATTTTACTTTGGATTGGTAAGATTATAGAGGAAAGGGAAGAGCATCACACTCATACTAAGAATAGCTTTTCCTCTTACACATTATAACTCGTATTTTATTTAATAAGAATCATTCTTTCTATGCACCAGTGGCTGATGCTTTTTTTTTTATTGTACACTCATTTTTATATAGACGCAATTTTAGTTAACCGAAGTAAATAGTATCAATTGTATATTTATTTTATATTAATCATTTTAAATTCATTTTTGATTATTTTTAATAAATATAATATAATAATTGTATTAATATGTCGCCAGAAAAGAATCTATCGCTATCAGTACATATTTATCGGCACCCCCAACGTGTGCTGTCACTTCTATTTTCTAACAAACTCCACACTTTTATTCTGTATGCCGTTTAAATGATGCTGGGGACAATGCAACTTTATATCAGATACATTTCCTTTATCAGTATTCATTGCAATTTAAAATCATAGTAATATAGTATAGATTACTTACTGTTTTGGTAATTAGAGAGTGTAATTTTTCGAGAAAAATGTAAAAAATTATAAAAAATATAAAAAATAGATGCGGTCACAGAGTTCTAAAATATACATTTCCTCTTAAATGTGAAAAACATGTTATGTTCCTCTAATTCAACTAATATAAAAAGTCGCTGTTGGTATACGAATTCATAATCGGAACTCTTAAAGCTTCTTTTTCATTAATAGTAAAGTATGATATAGCTAATACAAGGAATGTAACTTGTTCTACTCATGAGTAAAGGCCGTTTGAGGATATCATGAGTCACCGTTCGAGGATAAGTTTCCGTGAGTCTGTCAGGCCGACGATAAGAAAACACCATGAGAGTATTGGAGACGATGTTTGAAACTAAGCAGAATTTGATTAATTAAGAAGACGGTTTGGCTGGAAATTGCTGACATTGGACTTCAAAGCTACCATGTTGTAGCCAGCTTGGGAGAATCCCCCTGGTATTGTGTTCCACTGATGGGTAATTTTTAGAAATGAATTTTGTTCATGAAAGTTCCGTTTGGTTTTTGGTACACAGGAGGAGAAAGGAACATTTTTACAATGGTTGTAGCTAGACGGGTTTTGCTCAATCGATCAACTACCATGAAAATAACGATAGAGTCAGGACATGCTAGCAACGTTTCTACTGTAAGAACGAGGACGGAGGTAGGAGTACATCCCCTACTATATTTTAAAGTCATTTTTTATTCTGTCAAGGCAGGAAATATAGCTCTGAACGGAATATCACCAAATGTGACCACAATACTTTACTTTAGGAGATATCTGACTTGTATACACGTAGATGAGTGTACTAGGAGTTATATACTTTCTAGAACAGTAGAATAATCCAATCATGTTTCCATCGTTATTAGAACCAGATTTGGTTGAAGCCTTCCATTTGACGTCTGGAGTGAAAGTCAGCCATATAAGCTTATTAATAAAGAGAGACGTGGACTTAGGCTAGGGGTAAGGCGACGATTCGATTGTTGGTGGTAAAAAGACTGAAGCTTTATTTTAGAGGTATTAACTTTGAATTCTTGTAGATAGTTTAGTGTCAGTATACGATTTTGAACATTTCAATTGTCGTAGACAAATGTGAACAAACAGGGGCGTGCGTCTTGTAATAATTTTAAAAATTTTCTTAAAAGATACATTTATAATACTCTCAGTTTTCGTGATCACTTACTTTTAAAATCTTATTAAATAATATAATTTTGTAAGAAAGACATTTTAAAGCAAAACTAATCTAAAGCTCAAAATGTGCATACAAGAATTGTCTTTATGGAACTCTGGCGTGAAGAATCATGGCGTTAACATTTAGTTCTGAGTGGCAGTCTTTTAGAGCATAATGCAAGACTTACTACATGCGATAATAAAGAAGAATACATTACAATTAATATTTCTACTCGGATATAGGTGACGGGATGAGGACAATCTAACCATGGGGATATAATAACGGTTTTAGTTCGAAATTCCGTATATATGACCGGATTTGACGGAAATGTTCCCAAGTTCGTAAAAATGCAACTGGTGAAGGTCTGGAGTCACACCGGCCAAAATGCTGTGACTATCAAGGCGCGAATAGCAGTGCGAATAATCTAAATACTACAAATTATCAATCTTCATCTAAAATACTCACAAACACAAACAGATACGGTCAATAAAGTGTTACATTAGCAGAGCACGAATCCGATCAGTGACGGGTACTCCACTAGTTAATAGACAAATAAAGGAGAGAATAAAATATAAGCTAAAAGAAGAAGAAGAAGAAGAAGAAGAAGAAGAAGAAGAAGAAAAGCTTTTCCCTTCGGATTTTCAGTCCACTTGACTTGCTTATATCAGAGGAAATTAAGAGTAAGGAAAATTGATGTACCTGGGGAATTGAGGTTTCTGTTGACATAAACCGATTTCCAAAATGGCTTCGGTAAATAAAGATAAAGAAATGAAAGGATGAAACGAAACAAGATATAAAAATAAAATCAAAACATAGGTCGATTAAAAAACAGGAGAGGAGATAATGAAAGAGCATAAAAACGAAACGTAGTCGCTAATGAAAACAAATAGACGTATTTGTCTTCGTTGTTTGGACATTTTAACAAAACGATGTTAATATGGGTTCTTGTCATGCAAGTAGGATTCTGGACAATTACAAAAAATAAATTGAAAGAAAATATAATAAGAACCTATGTTACGCAGATGCGTCTAATAGAAAACGCTATATCAAACATGGCAGTCAAACATAATCGGGACAAAACAAAGAAAATTCTGTTTCAAACGTAAGCATGACATACCAAAGAAAATTCTATTTCAAACGTAAGCATGTCAGACCAAAGACATTTTGTGTCTTTATGTAAGCATGACAGACCAAAAACTACTATTTATAAACTTAATCGTGACAGACTAAAAATAAACTATACTTCAAACTGAAGCTTGGCAGGCTAAATGAACATGCTATTTCTTACTTTAACCTGACAGACCAAGGAAAATTCTATTTCAGACGTAAGCGTTACAGACTAAGGAATATAATATTAAAAACTGAAGTGTGATAGACTAATGAAAATGCTATTATAAACGTAGGCGTTCCCGATAAAAAAAAATGCTATTTAAAATTTAATATACCATAGACCATACGAAAGTGAATACAATTTCTAATTGTTAAACCAACATTAAATGAAATTTCAACAATTAACGGGACAGACTGACGAACATGTTATTTCAAGGCTGTGATCCACATACGAACAGAAAGCGTCCATCATAGAGACGATTGAGCACATATAAAATAATTATATCCATTCTATTTTCTCGTGTAGCGTTGAAAATTATATGTTGAACAGAAGCGTGACAGACAGACGGACAAAGCTTTTTATAGAGATGAGTGGGAACATAAAAATGAAAACTGAGAAGAAAGGGTTAAAAAAGAAAAGTGAATGGATTAAGCCGCAGCTGAAACAGAAAGACGCATTTGTCGGAGGCCGTTCGAATCATTATCCAGCTAAAAACAAACATCTTTTCTTTTCTTTTATCTGTTAACAGCCATTTAACTGGCAATCAGAAAACCTGTTAAAAAACAGCAGTTTGCTTATTTTACAACAGGGTAAGAAATTCAAAGTGAATTAACCACAAAAAGTAACTACTGTTGCATTTTCACTTACAGGGCGTGTATAAAACCTTTATACACCCGTCGGGCCGTGGTAACACCTGGGTTGTTGATCGTCTGTGGACACAGAACTACTCAGACGCCTATGTTTAGTTTTTGATAAGGTTCATTAAAATAAGAGAGAAACAGTCAAAGAGACAGGTTATTTTGGTATGCATGAGAGGGAAAGACAGATAGATATCTAGACGGATAGCGATATGGTGTACATTGACCCCCATTGACATCCGAGGTTGTTGATCGCCTGAGGACACAGAACTACTCAGACACCTATGTTTAGTTTTTAATAAGGGTTTTCTTAGGAGAAGAACAGTCACAGAGATAGGTTATTTTCGTATGCGTGAGAGAGAGAGAGACAGAAATATATCTAGACGGATAGCCACATTGTGCGCACTGGCCACTATTGACATCCGGTGTCATTGATCGCATGTTTACACAGAACTACTCAGACACCTATGTTTAGTTTTTAATAAGGGTTTCTTTTAGGAGAAGAACAGTCACAGAGATAAGTTATTTTCGTATGCGTGAGAGAGAGACAGACAGAAAGATATCTAGACGGATAGCCACATTGTGCGCACTGGCCACCATTGACATCCGGGGTTGTTGATCGCATGTTTACACAGAACTACTCAGACACCTATGTTTAGTTTTGAATAAAGTTTATTTTAAAAAGGAGAAGAACAGTCACAGAGATAGGTTATTTTTGTATGCTTGAGAGAGAGAGACAGACAGAAAGATATCTAGACGGATAGCCACATTGTGCGCGCTGGCCACCATTGACATCCGGGGTTGTTGATCGCCTGTTGACATAGAACTACTCAGACACCTATGTTTAGTTTTTAATAAGGGTTTTTTTAGGAGAAGAACAGTCACAGAGATAGGATATTTTCGTATGCGTGAGAGAGAGAGAGAGACAGACAGACAGACAGACAGAAAGATATCTAGACGGATAGCCACATTGTGCGCACTGGCCACCATTGACATCCGGGGTTGTTGATCGCCTATTGACACAGGACTACTCAGACACCTATTTTAAGTTTTGAATAAAGTTTATTTTAAAAAGGAGAAGAAAAGTCACAGAGACATGTTATTTTCGTATGCGTGAGAGAGAGAGACAGACAGACAGATATCCAGACGGATAACAACATCGTGCTCACTGGCACCCATTGACATCTCATACAAAGACAACATTACAAATAAAGAAGTGAAGAATAGAC
This sequence comes from Sepiola atlantica, assembly GCA_963556195.1. NCBI lineage: Eukaryota > Metazoa > Mollusca > Cephalopoda > Sepiida > Sepiolidae > Sepiola > Sepiola atlantica. The sequence continues at coordinate 48,220,037 of OY744537.1, read as the reverse complement.
TCAAACAAGCAGTCGGCCAATATGATTATCCACTGACTACTGTGAAGAAGAGAAAAAATAAGTGGTACAGCGATTTCACGCGATCATCAAGTCTCGCAAAGAAATGCTACAATGAGGAAAAAGGAAGGGCAGACAAAGTAAAAAGTAGGAAAAACAGATTTTAGAGTAGACAGGGATGGAACTAAGTAACACCTTCAGGAAAGCAGAAAGTAACACACTCAGAAGGGTTGGGAAATAGTTTGCAGGTAATCTTTAGCGGTCCAACAGTCATTCTTCAAGAGACAGATGGTGAGATAGTGATGAAAATAAGACCCTTCAAATGAATCTACACATTTAGCTATGTTCTTTATTAAGCTTTTGTTATTAAACTGATTTATTTAAATGATATTGTTTGCGCGGATAATATTTTTGGGCATTTAATCTGCGGGGCTGGAAATAAGCCTAAAATACCATAAAGCGAAATTTACTTGTATGTGTTGCTTTATTCAGCCCCGCGGACTAATTAATCGCTTGATTAGTAATAATATCCGCGCAAATAATAACATCAACAAAAAAACAGCTTAATATATTACATACGCTTACACTCACGTGGAATGAATGTTTAATATTAAAACATTTAAAAGCGTTTAGCTATTAAAATGCTATTTTAAACTCAGAACACTGACCGGCAGCAGGACAGAGTTTTCTTATCAAGATAGGTAGACGCACCTAAAAAGTATATTTCTAACTTAAGTGTGACAGATCGACTGAAATGCTATTTTGCACTTCAACGTGACATACAGACCGACCGACCGACTAACACCAAATATAGCCTCTTATAAGCATGACTCTACACATCTCAAATAAAATAAGTTTAACGATAAAAATACTATTTTAAACGTAAGCGTGACATTTGTGTTGTTTGAATTATTCGGACTACTATTCTCATCTTAAATGATATTCTCTCAATGTTTCGCTCTATGTAATATCATGAACATGTGGCAACACGGATAAAGGTGCTAAATGACGATCAGTTCTATCTGACAGTCTTCTTGAGGTTTGAGGTTCAATCTTCACAACAGGCGATACTAAAAATAAAACAAAAATTACTAACTTTAGACTTCAACACAGTAATGGCTGATGAAATAAGAACAATCTACTCTTGCGTATTAAACGAAGGGTCCAGTTCTAAATTCCGTATGAATGATCGAGTTCGACAAGATGTAGCTGAAAAAGGTGGGATTTTGCATCGGTCGAAACGTTGTGAGAACAACATGCACAAAGCAAATAATAGTCCAAATGAGCGAAATAATATAAATAATCGATCTTAATCTAAATAATTACGGAACTGATTAAGTTTGACAGACTGATCGAAGCTCCTACCAACACAAAAATGCACTGTCGATCTTTTCCTGGCTGATATGTAAGATTGTTTTCCAATTAGAAAACGGCTACACTGTTCCTCGATATAATAATTCGTGGCTTTTTCAATTAGAAGACGTCCATAAGATTTAAATGATTGAAACTTTTTGCAGGTAATTCTGTAGACAACTGATGAGAATAAAGAAATCGTAGAGTCGTTTTGATTATAACAGACTACAATAATAGCTACGATTGATATTCGTGGCGTTTAAAAGATGATTTGTTTCTGGAACATATTCGATCAGACTTGTCTGTGATACTTATTATATTACGATGTTAGTTACCTACCTTTCTTGACAACGTATGTAAGTTTTGCTATCCAGAAAAAATGACTGGTATATATAATTTATTTGTATAAATTTCAAATGTTAAAAACTAATATAAGTGTTCGATTTAAAATAGAACTCGCATCCAAAAAACGCGCATATTGAAATTTACGAAAAAGACATCTGAATCCGATCAGCTCACAAGCAAAAGAGGAAATGTTCGCTATCTTCTTTTCTGTGTATAACGTCATATCGTGACACGTAAAATTTTAATCTTCAACTTCTAATGTGAGTTACCGTATTACTTTACAAGAATTACACTTTATAAATAAGATGCTCTATCCGTCGTTCTGTCTCACATATTTAAGTCTGAAAAACATTGCTGTACGTATTGCACGCTTAAGTTTGAAATGGCAATGTCGTTGATCTGTCACGTAATGTTTCGACATGGTATTATAATCGCTAAACCCGAAAATTGAATGAACGCATATTAAGGATATGCGTTTTTGTTTTGTGAGATGGTTCGCTACTTTGTTCGTTGTAAAATATTGTTTTTCTTTAATTCAATCAAATAAGGTATATTGACATAATGGAGCTACTGTGATTTGGGCCCGGTTTATAAGGACATCCTAAGTAGGGGGTTCGTACAGCATAATTTGTGTTCACATTACATTTAGATTTCTGCATTTTGGTACAGTCGGGGAAACAAGGAGCAAGGAGGGAATTCCAAAGGCAAGTTGGCTAAGGAAAGCAGATATTAGAGTAGAATATTTTCCGGCATCTTGGAGACTTTTACAGTGAAGGGGTGGAAGTGTGCTTTTAGTCAAGTTGATCGGGGGTATTTACGTTAAGGGTGTACACGTACAGTAAATTAGTCGAAGTACATTCCGTGGAAGTACTTGTAAAATAAGCACATTAATACAACACTGTGGTGATGGGACAGGGGCTGACGCTTGGTAGACAGTGCGAGACCTATTAAGTTAGACACTATTTTTTTGCATTTCGTCAAAGTAGTTGGTATACCATCCCAGAACCAGCCTAGATCTGGCAACAAAACTTCATTTACGGTCAAATGTTGACTTTATAAAGATATAGGATACTAGAATGTGTGAGAAGTTTTCTAGACCAGTAAAGGGATGTCACCTACTTTTCAGCATACTTAGCCGTATTTTCAATATATTTTTCCTATTCATGTAGCTTGTGAACGTTAGTCCGAGAAGTTTGAAAGTTGGCGTCTCAGGAAGGGTGCTATCAGCCATGGTAATCGATGGTTGATTTACATCGTTGTTGTTTTTATTGATTATTTATATTTTTATTTTCTCATTTCTCCCCAAAGTCATCATCATAACAAGCGAGGCATTAGAAGATGTCAACAGATGGTCTATACAAAATATTGTGGAAATATTTCCTAATGTCTCCTTAATCATTTCAGTATATTGATAAAAGTAGGTTGGTGCACACCGTAAACGCGTATGTAAATTAGATATAAAAATAATAGGGTTATTTCGTCTGTTTACTTCTATATTTTCCTTATGAATAATATATAAGTAAAAACACACATTATTTTTAGTTATGCCACACGGATCTCTTAAAAAGTATGTCACAGTTTTTGAATTTCCAAACGAAATCGAAGTCGAACAAATAATGGTAGTTTGTGTGACAAAACGGGTCACAGGGTAATCTGATTTCTTTACAAAAACATGTTATTTGTTGCTTTTTTTTTCAACTAATGCTTCCCTGATAGACCAGTTTCTTTGGAAAAACGAGTTATATTATTTATTATGAGACGAATGAGATGAATAGATATAACAATATGTATTATTTGGATTACTGTTCTTGGTTTGTATTCTCACAACGTTTCAGACGATGTAACCTCCGACCTTCTTCATGTGCGTCTTGTCTAGCTCGTGAATATTTATGTCGAACTCGTGAATGTGTACTGAATTTTGAACGGAACTTTTGCTACCGTTCCGTCAGCCATGACCGGGTAGGAGTCTTAAGTAATTTGTAATTCTATTCTTAGTATCGCTTGCACTGAGGAGCGAACCATCAACCTTCAGAAGACTGTTAATTATAATTTACGGCTAATTAAAAGAATTATAGAAAGCCGAGTGCTTTACTATTAATCGAATCTTAAACTCATTTTAATAGTACGATTGTTTTTCTTTTAAATAAACAATGAAAAGTAAAGACCCGTGGCGCAACGGATCTAAATGCTAAGCGATAATAAGTTCTAAGTAACAGTTTACTGAAGGTTAGAGGTTCAATACAAAGTGCAGGCGATATGATATACAATTATCCGTAATCGTTATAAGTTATTCAGTATCAATATAATCTGTGTTCATTTATACTTATTAAAATTCGAACCGTTACTGATTATTGAAGCTAGTGATAGAAATGTTTGAAATTGGAAGCAAATAGGATTCTTGAATCTGAAATAACATTTAGTTTTATTAATTTAACTTTGAAGATGTACATTTATAAGACTTGTACTTATAAAGATGTCATCCGACCCTATTTATATATTTTATGGTACATAACACCAACAACGACGATGTATATGTCTACCAACACCATAACACAGAGGAGAGAGTCAGCCTTTCTTCGATTCAATGAATTTTATAAGTAGACATGTTTATGAAGTAATTTACTGAAGTACAATCATATTATTAACATGAGTTTTGAATTCAATAATCAATAAAACACTCGGTTGTAATATGAGTCCACGAATCTTTATAAGTATAGTAATAAACCTTAAATAATTGCAATTTAAGGTTTATTACTGAACAAGTCATTTCTCTCACTCTCTCTCTCTCTCCCTATCTCTCTCTTTCTCTCTCTATCTCTCTTTTAGCTATGTTTTTCTCTGGTTTTCGCTCTCTGCTGAGCTGTCTCTATAAAGTTTAAAATAGCATTTCCATGACTAAATGCTCATTTTGAATAGTTGTATCTAGAATAAACTGCGTCCAAGCATCTTAATAAGAGACGTTGTCCGTCGGTTGTAACACGCGTATGTAAGATATAACATTTGTAGTCGTCAAGCTTGCAATATCATCTGCGACGGCCTGTCATGTTTTAGCTAGAAATGGGATGTTAGATGGTCTGTTATGTTGAAGCTTGCAATATCATTCAGGATTGTCTGTCACATTTAAGCTTCAAATAGAATCTGTGATGTTCTGCCACGTTTAAGCTTCAAATACCATTTTAGATGGCCTGCTATGTTTAAGCTTGAAATAGCATTTTAGATGGCCTGTTATGTTTAAGCTTAAAATAGCATTTTAAATTGTCTGTCATATTAAGTTTTAAATTGTAGTTGCGATTGGCTGTCATGTTTTAGCTTGAAATAGCATGTTTGATGGTCTGTCATTCTTAAGCTTTATAAACAATTTTCGATGGTCTGTCACGTGAAAACTTGAAACAGCATTTGCGGTGGTCATTTGCGATAGTTTTTCATATTAAAGCTTAAAATAGCATTTGGAGTAGTCTGCGCTATTTACACTTGAAATATAATTTTCAAGGTCCAGACATGTTTGATCTTGAAATACAATTTCCAATGGTCTACATGTTTAAGTTTGAAATAACATTCGTGATAGTCGTTTAATGTTTAAGCTTGAAATAGTATTTTAGGTGAACTGTAATGTTTAAGTTTGAAATAGCATTTACGATAGTTTTTCATTTTTAATCTTGCCATAGAACTTGGGATTGTCTTTCGTGATTTAGCTTTAAATATCATTTGCAATGGTCGACCATGTCGAAGCTTGAAATAGCATCTAGGATTGTCTGTCTTGTTTAAGCTTGAAATAACAATTAAGATTGTCTGTGATGTTTAAGCTTGGAATATCATGTGCACGGGTATGTCATGTTTAAGCTGTTAATAGCATTTGCGATGGTCTGTCATGTTTAAGATTGAAAAGGCATTTGGGATTGTTAGTTATTTTACAATTTGAAATAGGAGTCGGTATGGTCTTTCATCTTTAAGAGATTTACGATTGTCTGTGATATTTTAGCTTGAAATATTATTTGCGATGTTTTTTTCTGTTTAAGCTTGAAATAGCACTTGGGATAATCTGTTATTTTTAACTTGAAATAGGATTCGGTAGAGTATGCCATGTTTAAGCGTGAAATGACATTTACGATGGTCTGTCATGTTTAGCTTTAAATACCATTTTGGATGGTCTGTTATTTTTAAAAATAAAATAGAATTTGCAATGTTCTGCTATGTTTAATCGTGAAATACTATTTGAAATGGTATTTTATTTTTACGCTGGCTTTTTGATTTTCTGTATTAATAAAGCGTGAAATATCATTGACGATGGTCTGTCATGTGTTAGCTTGAAATAGTATTTCTAGTGATCTGTAATTTTTCGCCTGAAATAGTATTTGTGATTGTCTGTCATATTTACGCATGAAACAGCGTTTACAATCGTCTGTGACGTTTCAGCTTAAAATAGTATTGTTGATGGTCTTTCATGTTTAGACTTTCTGCTTTGGATTGCTTTGTTTTTTATTTCGAAGATTGTGGGCATTGTCACGTTCAAGTTTAAAATGTCACGTTCAAGCTTGAAGTAGCATTTGCGGCGGTCTTTCACGTTCAAGCATGCAATAGCGTTTTCATTGTTAAACGCGCAAATTAAATGGGTGGATTTTAAGAATATCTCTTTTTATTTTGGTTCGCTTGTTTGTTTTTATTCGGATAATTTTCTGCATTGTTTTCAACCAATTAAAATCTTCATTTGTTTGGTTCCCCTTTCACTTCTGTTGATGTACGTGCATATTTATCGCTACAAAGAAGGATAAGGAAATATAAATCTCGAGCTAAGATCAAAGTGTATCTATATGGTTATTAATACTTATGGTGTTTTTTTAGTTAGTCTGTTTGTACGAAAATAGTAACATGTGATTGGCTGACGACAAAGGAATAGGCAGAGTACACATTAATATCATAGTAGTTTTTACGATGTGAAAGTCAGAGTTAGAAATCCACGTAAGTCTAAAAGATCTTTTGAACTTGATTCGTGTTTTACAGATTTAAATAAATTAACATAACATAACAACATGATAAGACATTACATAAATATATATTTTCAAACAAATTTACCAGTTTTGATAATCTGCAAAGAAGGTAGACAAAACAAGATATTTGACATTCGTTCACACCGAATTATTCTTACTTAAAAACATCATTTCGAGCATTTGTTGCTGATGTTTTTTTATAGAGATTGTCAAAATAATTGCCTTTTTTGTTTTTTGCCAGACCCCATCCTTCCTTAGTAAGCAACTGAATTTGTGTTTCTCTCTTTCATCAATGGATTCTATTGTGTGCATGAATAGTTGTCTAAGATTCACATCTTCCGAAATGGCTACTTGTCTTGTTCATTTCATTGTCCCCTCTCGTCTGTTCGACATGGTGTTTGTTTTCCGCTTGCGGCTAGAAGGTATTATCGAAAACCAAATAATCAACGATGATTTTCGTCTAAGACAATTTTCAGTAACCTAATCCCGAATTCTGCCGGATAGGATTGATTTTTTTGTATCGGCGACACTTCTCGTTAACCTCACCTGCCTAATGTCGTTGTTATTTTTCGATTTCACAGCAAGATAGACCTCAGCCGGCTGATAATTGTTTTCCAAGAATTCGTTCGTTCGGCGTCTACGCTTATCTACTTCCTTTGTATGTCGTTCATCCATCTGTATAATAAGACATACACCGAAATATATAAGGAAGGATTTTTTTAAATAACCTTAAATATAGAAATATATAAGACATACATGTCATTCGTTGGAACATAACAACAGCCACTATTTATTCGACTTTTATTCGGAGGTAATATCTGGGAGAATTGTATCATGACAACAGAGCACATACTACACAATCTCGTCGCTCTGTAATTAAAAAGGGAGGCGATAATACCTGCAAGTATCGTATCATAACAACAGAGAACCATACTACACTGCACACGTCCTTTAAATTGAGCGTGTAATATAAGTGTATTCGTCTGATATAGCATAGTAAATTGAATTGAGCATTAAAAGACCGTACATGAATAGAAGTAATAATATAGGTTTCTTTTTGACAGACAAATACCACATTTATATCAGTAATAAATATAAGATAACATTTAATTTACTTTGTTCTTTCGTCAAATGTTACCATTGTTTATCTGTAATGATGTAACCGAATTGATAACAGCATTGTAATGTAAGTTTTTGGAAACATTTGACGAGTGCAAGTAGTGCCGAAACGTTATATGAATTAAATAAAACTTATTTCAAAATGCATCATTATTCATGCCATAAAACACAGCGTTAGCTACCTATATTCCTCTATCTTTTTCGACGTCAAGAATGTACCCTACTCAACCATGTCTCAAACAGTATAGACGCGGCACTTTTTTCCTGTATCAGCGGCAAAATCCATGTCAATGTTTACCTTAATGTCTACCCGAGAGATTGGCTTGGTTTCTCGATCTACACCGTGCCAGCTGGTAACTGCACATGTAGTTTCTCGACTGCACATTTACTTTCACAAACCATCACATTATTTACAGGCATCGCAAATAGTGTAGATCATCAAGTCTCAATTCTCTACCTTTTCTTGACAACATTTCTCAAGTCTTGTCTTACATATACCCATTAATCACCTTGGAATGTTGATAACCTTGTAATAATGAACGTTATAACATTAAACCTCCGAACCAAAAGCGAAGCACCGTTACTCAAAACAAGGACATATAGTACCAATGTGCTTGTTGAAAATCTCTCAGAGATCTCATGAGAGATCCACCACAGAGTAAATTCATTTCATTCTCTGCTGAACAGTGTACGAAAGAAGGAATCTGAATGGGTTAGAGAAAGCAGAGAAGCATTTGTCCCGACACGGAAATAGCATAGTAAGCACCAATGTTCAGCGGCTTTTGTGCATAGGCAACTAGTATGCTCCCATTTCAACTGTCACACAATCAATTATAACATCAAAAAACACTGTAAGAGTATAATAGCCGCAGTTAAGATGTACTGAGATCACGGGGGAACGTCATTAGAAGCAGAAATGTGGAACACTTGATCTCTTTGAAATAAGTAATAGTATGGTGAAGAATGGGCAATCAACACTCTCCCCACTATCCAACCTAAATGATGTTGATTGCACGGCAAGGGATTAACGTGAACTGATTGCCCAGCGATTCGCCTTAAACTTCAGCTTGTACTTCACAAACCATACTCTACCTTATTCCCCACTAAAGATAGAAACCATACTAGATGATCTGATCATTACTCCTTCTTACGTCATTGATATCATAAGATAGACTGGGCATCTGCAAAGCATATAGACACTTATTTATATCTGCTATAGTAATAGAGAAATGCTCTGCGACGTTGACCAGTGTCTTCTGCAAACTCTATAACAAATGTTTTGTCGAATGCAAGTCAGTGATAGCTGAAAGAATTGCCTCAGTGTTACGAGTTTATAAGAATTTTGGTGAAAAAAAAAGATCCGCAAAATTATCGCTCCATAAATTTTCTTCCAGCTCATTTAAAAATTCCGTACTCTTATAGCTGACGCACCATGTTTCCGTGACTTCGTGTCGTCAACGTTCGGGCAAGTCTCGGAAGCGCCAGAGAGTTGAGGAAACTATTAACCAAGAAACAGTTGCTTATAAACAGTTTGTGTTTGTTAACATAAGAAAACAAAACAAAAAAGAATTGCTTAAAATCAGTGGCGTAGCTAGACCTTTTGCCGCCCGGGGCGGTAGTAAAATTTGCCGCCCCCCCCCCGGCATTTGGGTGCCCGGAAAATTCGTCCATGGATAATTCGCCCATGGATAATTCGTCCATGGAAAATTTTTTGCTAGGTAGGAAAACTGGTCCATTATTATTAAGTTAACATTATTCTTAATTTTCATACCTTGCGAAAATTAGTTCTACGGTATCTAATTTTCCTAAATTCAATTAAATTAAAATTAAAATATGAAAACTGATTTTTAATATTTTTTATTCATTTGAGATTTTATCTGTTTTCCTTTTGTTTTAAGTAGATGGTGGGGGTTGCCCGGGGTGATTTTGTCCGATCCCCCAGCTAGCAATTGTAAAGTTTACAAGGAGTTATAAAAAGTATGCTACAAAAACAAACGTTTGGACGGTAATAAAATTAATGAATTCAAACTTTCGCATCTAATGTTATTTCCTCTTTGATGTCGGTGTATATACACCCAAATATCCAACTTTCTTTTCGCACCTATTCGATAAAAATTTATATGAAAGTTCCCCTTTAAGTATGAAATCTTTCTGAGGTCATTTTGTTTTTTTGGTGCTTGGCCGAAGCCTAGGCTTGGCCCTATCCTGTTAGGTCAGCCGGTCACTGAGTACATCTCCAGAAATAATTAATGCTTGCATTTTTTAAACTTAGTGATTGAAATGAATTAAAGCAATTTATTCTCAATTAATGGAAATTTTGTTCAAGAATTAAAACCAGCCATATATATATATATATATATACATATATATGTATGTATATATGCGTATTTTCAACCGACTTGATGCCTTGCGACAGTTCTCTTACAAAAAATAAATTTATAGCCTTATTTGCCATTCATAAATACATTTGTTTAAAATATATTAAAACTATTTTTAAAAGAGTTGAAACGTTATTAACAACAACAAATTTCTGAAAACCGAGCGATTACACACACGGATTTAAAAAAGCACCGATACAAGACGTTTTTTCTCTTCGGAGGGCTCGCCCTCTTAATAATAACATTATGAAGACAAAGAAAAGAAAACTACATCGGACTATTCTCTCCTTGATACATCCATGTTATTTGGCGAAAATTCGGACTTTAACAACGACAAAAAAGTAAATAAAAATGATTTTATCATTTCATAACATTTTCAGGTTTTCAAATGTTCTCATTTAAATTTATTATTATATAAAATTATAGTATAAAATTTCATATTTTTTGTTAACTTTTGTTTTTTTAAATTTTTTTCTCTACTTTCTATTTTTACCCTCTCAAAATGCCGCCCCCTCAGGTGTGCCGCCCGGGGCGGCCCGCCCCCCCGCTCGCCCCCCCCCCCCCTAGCTACGCCAGTGCTTAAAATGTTATTGCGGTATTTGTGTTAACAAGTAAAAATTAATGAAAAATGTAAAAACAAACATTGAAAAAAAAAGTAAAAACATCAAATCAAACAAAATCATCATTTGAAACTTTCCGGTGCACATACGAAATAACATTATATTTACAAACATTTGATTAACAATGGTGACAAAAAGCAACCAGCAAATCGACATTTAATTACTAACAGTTGTTTAGCTATTGTTTGCCCGTTCTTGATGTGTATATATGTATTTTAATTTGAGTTTCTTCGTCGTAATTTATCGGTTGCCAAACGCTAAATTGAAGTTTAGCGTTTGGCAGTTTTCGATTCGTCAACTATCAGGCGCTTTCGTAACCTGCTCGAACGTTAACGACGCGAAGTCACGGAAACATGGTGCGTCAGCTATAAGAGTACCCAAAACTATTTCAATCTTAAACAATTTACCTGTTGTTAATCACATCTAAAATAATAAACATCTTTCCGATAAACAGTGAGATTTATAAAAGCCTTTTCTACTGCATATATCTTATTGGTCATCTCTAAACGCAGATATCATACACTGGATTAAGTAGGTGAAACGAGTGTGGTAGCATTTGATATATCCAAAGTCTTTGAAAAGGTCTGTCGTGAAATTCTTATCGTCAAAATGAACTCGTGAGGTATAACTAGACTAATGTTTAATTAACATAATCAGACCAATCTTAGCTAAAAGAAAGATCCCGTTAGTTTTCGACGTCCGTACATGTAACAAAATCACATTAATCTGATGTGACTCGGGGATCGATACTTGGACCTTTATTATTATTTTTGACTTTAATAAACAACTTCCCGCATTCAACCGCGTTCGATGTGGGTATATTTGCTGATGAAACGGAGCTTAATTCTAGACATGCGAGTAAATCAAACGCACACATATGAAAATAAAAGCTGGATTCTTAGAAAATTGTGTCCAGCATGTAGTTGAATAGGACCAGACATAGATGATTCCATTCAATACGACCAAGACAAATCTCTTTGATTTCAATAATTATAAGAAAACCTTTCCAAACACTAATTGCTATGGCTTATTTGGTTGTGCAACTAGTCTAGATGAAGGACAACTTCGAAATCACACATGTATTTGTCTATTTCATTGTTTCCAGTCATACTGTATTGCTTGCCAATGGACGAAATCAATGTCGGTTCAAGAGAGGCGCGGCTGCAAATTGCACAACCCCGCATAGACACATTTATAATAAATATACATTGCTACTAGGACAGAACAGGACAATTAGAAATATATATATATATATATATATATATATATATATATATATATATATATATATATATATATATATATATATATATATATATATATATACACAGGGTGGGCCAAAATAAGGGTCCTATCTTTAAATTTGAATAACTTGAATTTGAATAACTTCCACAAAATAAAAGTTAAACTCACCAAACTTTATGTGTGTGTAGACTGACCCTTCCGAGATTTTTTGAAATAAACAAAACAAATTTTAGCCGAAAAACACTTCTTAAAACTTACAAAAACTAAAGTATTGTTTTTTACACTGTTTTGAGTTTTTTTAAGCAAAAATAATGTCTTCTAAATGAGGGTAGGTTCCTTAGGGCTAATACGGCTCATGCTTGCTTCGAAAGGGGTCCTTTACTTATTCTAAAAATAAAAAAAAATCAATAAATAAAAAAGTTATGAATTTTTAAAAATAGGACCCTTATTTTTGCCCACCCTGTATATATATATATATATATATATATATATATATATATATATATATATATATATATATATATATATATATATATAGTATGAACATATACCTATTGCAAGTAAGGTGCACGGATGAGTCCATGTTCATTCTCGCAGGAAACTATAGGGCTAAAGGATGATTTCCTTCAGTCATGAAACAAATATACTGTTGTGAAGCACTGTTACTGATACACAATATATTATATCACCTGATAATATTATATGTGCATATGCGTGAAATAATAATAATATATATTTACATGAAATAATATATATATATATATATATATATATATATATATATATATATATATATATATATGTATCTATAGATACATAACATCATAGAAACTATAGTTATTTAAATAAACACTCTATATTTCCCCCAAAAACAATTTATTTACAATATTTTCTGCCCACATTGAAAAGACATATATTTTTATTTCATATAACATATAGCAAATATGTATAAAA
>OY744537.1:48169541-48204541 GCA_963556195.1 Sepiola atlantica | reverse complement strand
TCATCATCATCACAATCATCATCACAATCATCATCCCAATCAAGAAGAGCAGCAGCAGCAAAAAGCAATCGATATTGGCAAAAACGGACAATGGATCCCGGTAAGTTCCAGGAATCTAAAAAGTTATTCCGGGCCGATGGCCAAACTGCTTGGCTGAGATTAAGCTTCCCCAGAATTCTGACCGAATGAAAATAGAACCACTTCCCAATATAAACAAGAACGGTTGAAAAATCATATTGGAATTTGGCTGCTTCAAGTCTCGGGCCAATAGATGCGAACAAGTGATGACTTTTTTATATATAAATTAGTCGATTGAATAATGAAATATGTCGACGTGTATTATTGTTGAGCGAGCTTTTGTAGAAGAACGGCTGATGTTTTCAAGACAGATTATCGATGATTCTTGGGAATTGAATTAAACCCGATAACCCCAATCTATTCGTCTGTTTTCTTGTGGCGATTAATTTAATCGGAGAATCCAACAACTGAGAGAATTTTAAATCGGGTAGATTCTGTTTTTGTTTGTTTTATATCTGACCATTCTCTAATACTGGCTTAATTTTAACGGGCATAGTCGATGAACGATAGAAAGATGCCGAGACGTGCGTATCTGGACACAGGAATCGCGCTCGTTTAACTTAAATTATCAGTAGAAGCTATAAAAGTTCTATTATTGTAAATGCATTGTTAAGATTGAGAGTTTAGAAAGATAAATCTAAATTTTATACACAAATATACCAATCATTAATACCGAAGTCTTTAGTCAGATGTTCCCGGTCGATCTGGAAGAGCTGATATTAAGTTTTTCTAACTTTCTCTGGTGGATTAGATAACCACTCGATTAACAGGGGAAAGTTGAATCCCGAGATTTGCGGTGATTGATGTAACTAAATACTCATTCACAGTGACCTATGATACGATCTCTCTTAAATTTAAACAAATCCGTCTATTAACTTCCGTCATAGTAATAGTTATGTCCGTTATATTAGAGATAAAAATGAAATACATGTTGTGAGTTATAATCTATATTATACTTGAGCACGGGTGTATGTCTATATGTTTGGCTGTCTTCTATTTATAATATGCCCCAAGACTACGCAAGATAATTGCACAAAATGTTGCATGAAAGATCCTTGACATGCTGTGTCACAGAAGAATCGATAAATTATTACTATAATAATAATAATAATAATAATAATAATAATAATAATAATAATAATAATAATAATAATAATAATAATAATAATGCTTTCAAAGTGAAACAACACTTATAGACTAAAAAATGATTGGTCAAAATTGCATCAAATTTGACATGGATCAACCTTCTAATGTCTGTCTCATATGGTTAAAAAATGCATTACTGATGCTGCTACTACTACTACTACTACTACTACTACCTATGATAGTAACTTGTTATTTTTCTCGTGCGAACTGTAACATTTAAGGGCGCGCCGTTGTCAAAAAACTTTTTAAAATAAGTTTCATACAAATAATTTAATAGAGATAAGAAGTGTTTACATTATTTCTTTTGTTATATTAAGTAATACACTTTTAAAGGGATCGGTGCGCGCACGTGGCGTCAATAATATATATCTTATCTGTTCAAAGGGGGCATAAAAGTGATGCAAAACTGTTTTGTTCGAGTATTTTCTTGTATATCTATATATATATACATACATATATATATATATATATATATATATATATATATATATATAATATATATATATATATATATATATATAAATATGTATGTGTGTGTCTGTAAGTATATATATATATATATATATATAGCATTGAATTTGGGAAAAATAAACATAAAAAATACAGTTACAAACATATTTTTTTAAATAGTTTTTATTTGTCAGTGGGACGAAGATGAATGATAAGGCTTCCCTGATATTGAAAGTACAGAGATAAAGTTTGGCTGTGGTATTTGACGGCAGATAAAGAAATTGGAACATCGGATGAAAGGTATGACTATGAATTGATTTTTCCCTTGATCATTCGAATGCGCAAATAATAATGTATGTATTCATATTATTTTGTTTCATTTTACTTCAGTCAAAGTTCTCAGGAATTAAGGGGCCCCTTCCTGGGGGTGAAACTTGATCTGTTTATGAGAAACATTAATATTCGAATATTCCATTAGAGTTCTTCTTTATGTGCCAAACGTTGAGTTAGTAAAGAAGTTTAGAACATTAGTTTCCTTGTAGAATTTGGTATATTCGGACTACTGTTCTCATCTTGGGGTTTTTATCATAACGTTGTGATAAAAACACCCGAGATGAGAACAGTAGTCCGAATATACCAAATTCTACAAATTATCAACCCTTATCTAAAAAATTCCGAAACATTAGTTTTCTTCTTCCAAATTGACCAGTTAAATATATTATCTTTCTTTGTGGTTATTGATCTTACCGGATTCCTGATTCATCTAGTCTGGTGGAGTATTCAACTAAGTACTTTTACTTGAGGTAATATTACTAAGAGAAGGTGCACCACACATACACACACCCCACACACACACATGTATATATATATATATATATATATATATATATATATAAATATACACATTATGCTAATGTTTTCTATGTATTCTCCTATATGTATTTTGTGTTTTTAATATAAAAACACAAAATACATGCCGAAATACTTCAAGTTGTCGGAATTAGTTATGTTTTAAAAATATTTTTTTATTGTTGTAATTAGCCATCATTTTAATTAACTGAACCGGCTTTCAATCTCTCTCTCTCTCTCTCTCTCTCTCTCTCTCTCTCTCTCTCTCTCTCTCTCTCTCTCTCTCTCTCTCTCAGCTATTAATATATCTGTCACTCTATGTTGAGTCAACTTTTCCTTACTATTTTCGCATGTCTATGTGAGCATCTAAAGAAACACTTTCTTTCTTTTTTCAGCGTCGCCATCTAATTTACATATTGTCTGTAAACACAACCAACACGTATGTAAATTAGACGGCAAAATAATAAGTCTGTGTAATAATAAGTCTGTGTACAATTATATTATCTATAAGGACTATAGCAATAATGAGACTTAATTGTTTTATTTATGCAAGAAGAATATCTTATCAGATATATCACAGTTTATGAGTTTTTTATGAAATTAAATTGGCCATAAACTAGCAAACTGCAACAATGTGGATTAAATCGGTGTAGTGTTCGTGACCCAACAGGGCATTGGTACATTTATATTTCTATAGCAATTAAGAGATTTGTAACCTGTGCAAATATATATGAATGCAATTATTTCTGGGTGTATATATAGAGAGAGCTATTACAATAGCTATACGTTATAAAATCTTTATTTTTAATATAAAAATTTATATATATATATATATATATATATATATTTATATATTCTCATAATATATATATATACATATATATATATATATATATATATATTATGAGAATAAAATGCACAATATATATAAAGTAAAATGCAGTGAAAGACAGAATGTGTGAAACAGAAAACGGAAAAAACATTTAAGTAGAAAAAAATCATTAATTTGATTTCTTCTTCTCTTTTTTCTTCCACCCCCCTTTCTCATTTTAACATTCGTCTACACGCGTTTAATTATTCTTTCTTTTTTTAAATAGTTAAACACGTGCCAATTACATTTCGTTGTGCGTTCTTTTTTCCTATGTTTTTACCGATTTCGAATAAATTTAAAATCTTCACTTTTTATGAAGACGTTCGTTTATCCGAACGAAACCGGTAAAATCTCTCGTTTCTTGATGATTTTTCCGGTATTTAAATTTGTTTGTTTTTTCGTTTGGCTTCCTCACACACACACACACACACACACACACACACATATATATATATATATATATATATATATATATATATATATATATATATATATATATATATATATATATATATATATATGAAAACATTAAAACATTATTAAATGAGACGGAGTGTTTTTGCTTGATAAGACGTCTTTTTTTTTTCAATTTTGTGAATGATCCATTTAGTGTTCCGGTCAAATCTGTGTATGTAAGTTCCGTAGGTTTCTTGTTCCATTTATTTTTCTTTTTCGCATGTACTTTCGATTTGATTCGAAGATGATTTGAATAATAAAATCGAAAGTATTCGCGTAAAAGGAAATAAAATGAAACAAGAAACCCACGGAACTTACACCAATTTGACCGAAGAACTAAATGGACTATTCGGAAAATTGAAAATATCAAAAAGTATTATCAAGCAAAAATTATCCGTGTTATTTAATAATATTTGCCTAAATAAACATATGCTGCCTAAATACACACAATAATATATATATATATATATATATATATATATATATATATATATATATATAAACAAATTTTATCGTAAATAATACCACAATTAAATAAACGTTTTGTTTAATCATAAAGAGCTGGCAACATAAAAAAATCACCTTAGAATGAGATTCGTACACAATTAATGTTGCTTTGTGTATCTTCGATTGTCCAACTCAGTAGAATAAACAACGTTTTAATAAATAACTGTAGTACCTACGCAAAACCCTTATCCAACCGAAAAGCAGCGTTCTAAATAACATATTGTTGAGAATAAATTTCATCTGTTTACCTTATCTTATATATAAAGTAAAGACGTTTTTTTCCCCTGTACCTTCGCGTCGAATAAGAAAATAAACTCGAACTCAATAGGTTACTACAATCACTACAACATCAAATTTATTCGCTCGAGCGTGTTCTTAGCAAACTCTAGACTATTACACCCACCGCGAGCAAATTGTTATTTTCGTTCCTCACTCAGTCACTCTCCCCAAACCAGACACCATACAGGTAGTAGCAAGAACATTTCTCTCTAACATTTTACTCCTCCCACGCTACCAGTCTACACCGGGAACAAATACACAACGGATAATTTAAAACTTATTATTTACGTTAAATATGCCTTCACCTCACCACACAGTAGCATAAGTTGCACAGAAAATATAACAGACGCTCCTTTCAATACATCTGACTACGTTACTTCCGCCAAAAAAGATTTAAGAATTCTACTCTAAGCCTCAACCACCAACTACAGCTCACGATACGCCTGCCAGGTTCACTACCCTTAAACAATTATGCCGATTCCCCTTAACGATCAAACTTTTCTTCAGGTAATATACCGTTCCTGTTCTGCTATTTCCATTATACATTCATCTACTTCACTTAAAATTGCTGCTACAATACTAGCGTACTATTTTTTAAAAAAAAACTGTTACAGATTAAACGATTGACATTCTATTATTCTTGCTACGTAGCATTTACACGTTAGCGAATAACAGATTACATTAAACTGAACCCAATGACAATCACAAACACGACGATTTATTCACCTTCATTGTGTTAATAAATACATTAGTACACTTCTGACAGAAAGTACATTTCTTATTCGATTTCATATGTATTACTTACTTTTCCATTAGTTTACTCTTCGCAAGCCTCAATCAGATCAGTTTACATTAGTAACAAGTTTCATATTATATTACATACTAAACAATATTTCAAATAACTTTTATGTTTCTGCCGGGGGGACCCTCAGTTTACACGTATCATATAGAAAGCGTATGGTGACAAGCAGATAGTAATAGACAACTCAGGATTAAAATTGGAACTCAAAGCTTTATTTTTTAAACAATGGGAAACAATTTTCCGTGAGTAATATCGGAGAGATCAAATTGTTTATATCACGTATTTCGTCTCATTACTGACAGCGGTAGTAGCAGTAAGAGTAAGTCTGCCGTTGGTGAGGAATTACGGTGCGGCCGTAGCAGTAGTGCAAATAGTTGTTGTTGAAAGTTGACGTTAGTAAGACGACGCGGCCGTAGCAGTAGTACAAATAGTTGTTGTTGAAAGGTCGACGTTAGTGAGTAAGACGACGCGGTCGTAGCAGTAGTGCAAATAGTTGTTGTTGAATGTTTGACGCTGGTAGGACTGGCATGGTCGTAGCAGTAGTACGAATAGTTTCTGTTGTTGAATTGGTTGCCGTAGCAGACGATATGTTGTCGGCGATGTTCGGTGTTGTTATTGTAGAAGGAGAAGAACCGAGCGTCACTGTTAATATTCTTGGAGATTATTTTCTTCCCCCCCCCCTTTCATAATCTCTCCTTCCTGTATAAGGAAAAAAAACCTTCTTCTTCACTGGGCCCAGCTGTTTTTTGTGACAATTTTTGGCCACAGTGACCATAGCACATGAACAACCAACACGAAAGCGGTCGGGAATCATGTGAACAAGGCTGACTTGGGTGGCGGTCGCCATGGTAACACATGCCAGACAGTATGACGGCGTCTTCAGATCAAAACGAGATCTAAAATCATAACATTTTCGTTTTAAAATTCACTGTTACCTACCTTGCGAAAGTTTTACTTCATAAAAACAAACATGGTCGAAATCGATTAACTTATTTGGGAAGAATTCCCTCACCGTTAACTACTTTGAGACTAGTAACAAAACAAACAAACCGATTAGATACATTTTTTAAGAAAGATAACAAACCACCGCGCTTACAGATTAGACGAATATCATTCTTCTTTCGTAACAATTCACAGTAATCGAATAACTGATTACATTAATCCGACCACCTTCACAATCGAAAACATGCTACGATACGAAACAAAAATTGAATAATTCTGATATTTCATATTATAATAATTTCAAAATATAATTCAACTCTAACAATTAATAAAAACATTTACGTTTTCCTTATTTACATAAAGTTCAAACAACTTCATTCCAACGAGTCAACCTGAAATGCCAGACTGCATTTTTCATTTTACATTATAAATTTTCGTTTTATACGATCACTATTGACTATTCTGATAGAAGTTTAAGTCCCCCGTGCTACCGTGTTGACAAATGTTTAACATTAAAAAAAAAATCGTTTTAGTAGAATGGGATCGAACGCCAAAAACTGTAACGTCGTAAACACTAACCCACCGATGGGGAATATAATATTAATATGAAAATTAATATAGTTAAACGAAGCCTGTCCGATATATACTGAAAGCAATTTACTTTGATTTCACCAGAAATTTTATTTTTATTTTTTTTAAACACTGGCTCTGTCTGTGATAAGGACCCTTGGAAAATTACAGAGGCCTATATAGCCCCATTAAAATCCACTGAAACACACAAATATAATTAATGTAGGCTGCAGAGCATTACAATTTGAATTCGGATGGGGGGGCACTAAAATTACGATTATATGCTTATTTTTAATAATGAAGACTATTCTCTATTTTTTTTTCATGATTGCGATTGAGTCACGTGAGCAAAATACGTTACGATTCACCTTCTGGCGAGCAAATGTACGGTCCACCATATGTACGGGGGGCATAACAACAATAAGTAATAAAAACATTTTTGTTATAACATTACATGCAGACAATCATCTTTACTTTTAATTGCTTGCTATTGTTTAATTTGAGTCGGGTAAACCAAATCCTTGATTGTGCTTGGTGACAGTAGGTGACGGCGACAAAAAATGCTGCCCTTATGTGTCATAGCATACATGTACACTGTTGAATGGCAGAAAAGAGGATAAAAATTGAAATCCTCTGACATAGATTCAGTTATCAGTGCGGAAATTCAAGATCCAGTGGCAGATCCGGTTTCACATGATTTCATTAGGCACCATATGATTCAGGGAAACAGAGGTTCACTCTGTCTCAAAGATGGACACTGCAGTAAGAGCTTGAGTGAAACTCAATCGGATACAAATGGCTACTCACAATATCGACGACTATCTCCATTAGCTGGAGGTTTTGAGACGACACTTACCCTACCTGCCAACATAACAGTTCCTGTAGATAACCGATGGGTTGTACCACATAATAAACTGCTTCGTGAGATTTTTGATGCACATATCAATGTTGAATATTGCAACAGCATGAAATCAATAAAATACATTTGTAAATATGTAAATAAGGGTAGTGATCAAGGTATCTTCACAATTGAAAGTAATGCTCATGATGAAGTTAAGAGATACGATACGGGACGTTACATATCAACCAATGAAGCCATTTGGAGAATACTTAACTTTCACATACATATACATCATCCCCCCAGTTATTCACCTATCAGTTCATCTAGAAAATGGACAGCGTATATACTTTACTGAAAGTACTGCAGCAGATAGAGTTGCAAATCCACCTTCAACCACTCTAACAACTTTCTTCACATTGTGTCAAACACATTTTTTTCCACGTACACTTTTGTACTGAGAAGTTCCAGTTTATTATACCTGGGACACTAAAACTAAGGTCTTCAAGCTACGGTTACAGGGTAAGCTAGTTCCAGGCTATCCGTGCGTTAAAAGAACAGAAGTTTTGGGGCAGGGTATACACCGTGCATCCAAATCAATTTGACTGCTTCTGTTTGAGAATGCTTCTACACAATGTTAGAGGTTCACAGAGCTTTAATGACCTAAAAACGATCAATGGTCAAGTTATGACTACATTCAGGGATGCATGTAGTGCACATGGACTACTTGAGGATGATAACCACTGGGATGCTACATTACAGGAAGCATCTATATCTGAATCTGCAGACAATTTGAGACATTTGTTTGCCATCATGTTGACATCATGTGCAGTGTCTCATCCGAAACGACTTTGGGATGCACACAAATAAGCTTTTAGTGAAGATTTCCTTCTTAGGAAACACAATCAACAGCCTGAAGTTGATATAACATTTTAAGACGACGTCTTCAATATGGCTTTAATTCATATCGAAGATATGACTTATAAGATCAATGGTAAACCACTCACAAAATTGGGTCTTACCTCACCGAATCGATCTAATACACATCCGGTCATTACTGCATGGACGCGTGAAATTAGTTATCAACCTCATGAGCAAGCATCAATTGTTCGAGATGGTATCGCACGACTAAATAATGAGCAAATTCATATTTTTGGTACTGTAGTTAATACTGAAGAAGATCAGCAAGGTGGCCTTATATTCCTTGATGCACCCGGAGGTACTCCTGGTGGTAGGATAGCTCACTCCACATTTAACTTGCCATTATTTAACAAAATATGCTGATCCAAATTTGTCAAATAGAAAGAGAGTCAGATTCAGCAAAAGTCTTACAGAATTGTTCCTTCATCGTATGGGATGAATGTACAATGGCACATAAACAAGCGGTCGAGGCTCTAGATAAAACATTACGTGATCTCAAGAGACGTGATGCTGTTATGGGTGGCATAACACTATTATTATCAGGTGACTTCCGACAAACGCTTCCTATTGTTCCACGTAGAAGTCCCCCTGATGAGCTTAATGCTTGCATTAAATAGTCATATTTGTGGAAGTACATTAAAACTGTAACGTTCACTTCTGTGGATTCTATTCTCGATCGCGTCCAGGCTGTACAATACCCTACAGAATTTTTAGATTCATTAGAATTGCCTGGTATGCCAACACACAGCTGAAAACTGGATGCCCAATTATGTTACTCCGGAATCTTCATGCTCCAAGGCTATGTAATGGAACGAGACTGTGTTAAATGCATGCAACCTCATGGGATACAAGCTGTAATACTAACTGCTTTGGCAAGGGGCAAACTGACATTCCTTCCCAGAATACCCATTATTCCGTCGGATTCTGCAATAAAATTTAAAAGGCTGCAGTTCCCAGTTTAATTGTGATTTGCCATGACAATTAACAAGTTCCAAGGACAATCATTGGCAGTGGTGGGTCTAAACTTGACTTCACCTTGCTTTAGCCATGGGCAGTTTTATGTAGGATGTTCAAGAGCTTTGTACGAATAACTTTTACCACTATAAAGGAGACATCTGTTGGAACAAACACAAGAACGCTAGCGCACAGCTCCATGTTAAATCCAATGTTAATTACCTAAATTACTTCCAGTGAAATGATTTATTTTCTGAATCTATTCATTTAACTTAAAAATTTAAATCAGGCTGTTATATTTCCCCGGGCAACGCCGGGACACGGGTCCTGCTAGTCCTATATAATAGTGACTTATCGGAAGTTGAGACAATATGTGTCAAGTGATGGAAACCTACTTAATGGCAGGTGGTTTCTAAAATGTTCATTATCCTAGTGGCCGTGTCTGTCTCTTCCTACGATGTTAACCTTACTATTGCATTTCTCTTCCTTGGAGAGTTATCTGTTCTTCTATTGTCTAAGTTTATTGGTGAAAGAGATTCAGCATGATATATATATATATATATATATATATATATATATATATATATATATATATATATATATATATATATATATATATGTGGGCATCTATGTGTGTGTTTATGAATGTGGAATGTGTGTATTTGCCTTGAGTGATCACCTGATCTATTATCTTCTGTCGATGCATAATTAACTTTATTTGTCAGGCGGCAATAAAACAGCGATTGAGTATTCGGAAATGCGTATGACACTGAATCAGGAGAAGCGTGTGTGTGAGCGGAGAAACAGAAGGAAAGTTAAAAGGAAACCGCACTGGAATAGATGAATAGAGAAGTGGAGGTGGTGTTAACTGTTTAGAATAGAAAGAAGGAGCGAATAGAATACTAATGAGGAAGGCATGGGGGTATTTGTGTTAAGATGGGAGAAAGTTAAACGGAGGTATAGACGAACGTGAATATAAGGGTGTAAATAGAGAGAGGGGAACGAGGGTGAATAGAAGAATGTAGAAAGAATAGGGATGTATAGTGATTAATAGGGAAAATAGGAAAAATTAATAGAGGGGTAGAGGAATAGAAAAATAAAAGAAGTAGACAGAGAGAGATAGAGAGATAGAAGGGCGGTAATGCGGTGCAGTGGGGGAAGAAGGGGTGTAAGTGGATACAGTTTGAGATAGAGATAGAAAGAAAAAAGACAACAGTGGCACGCACCAATAATGAAAAATAGATTAAAATTATTTAAAATGTTTGGATGACGTCTGGACACTTTGAATCTGGTCTCCTAGCAACTTTGGATGCAGTCGGATCTTTTTGTATCTGCGGATATGTGTGTCTGATCCCTGGGTATTCGTAGGAATTTCTCAAAATAAATGGCCTGTTTTCAATGTCAATCTGAAGCACTCGCATTTCTTTTTTTATGGAAGTCATGAAGTCACTTGATGTAAGGATCTAAAAAGAATAAATATGATTACTGCAAATACAGGAGAGGCCTATTGGCTTTAGTTTTGAAAAGACCAAAGGTTATAGGTAGAAGGAAAACAGTCAGCGGGAAGAGAGTTCCACAAGCCTGCGGTTTTTGGAAATAAGCTACTGGAATAGAAAGTTATATTACAATGAGGTATCAACACAGAGAGTGTATGGAGACTACTATATCAACTAGTCCAACGAGCTAAAACAAAAGAAACGGGAAATATATCACATAATTCTGAAGAACACATGCCATAATAGTATTTATAGAAAAGTCTGAGACTAGCAACATGATGTACATATCTGATGAGAGCGGGCCACCGCTTGAAACGCGTTATATAAAATTATAAAATTATGAAATAACAAAATAATAAATAAATGTTGTAAAAAGCTTTTTACAAATGTTGGGAGCCTTACTCCTGTACATATATATTTTCCTCTCGTTGGAACTGCACTAATGCTGCACTACCCTCTTATATATATATATATATATATATATATATATATATATATATATATATATATATATATATATATATATATATATGAAGGAGAATGGAAAGGAATTAGAGGAAGCAAAAGCCAAATCAAAATTCAATTCAAAAGTTCAAAGCAAGGTATATTCCGCAAAAAGGCAATTTATTCAAGTTAAATTTTCCTTAAGCCAGGCTTTTCAAAGATCAAAATCTTATCATCAGAGGAAGTTGCTGGGAGAGATAAGTTGGCAATGGCCAAAATTTAAAATTTGAAAAAATAAAATAAAAGTTGTAGGGAAAGAAACGCAGGGCAAAACTGTGCCAAGGTGCAAGCAAATGTCCGATTGCCAAAAAGTCCGGTGTCGAAGAGTCCAGCGGAGAGAATAAGATGTAGATAGGTAGGTCGTTATAGGCACGAGAAGTAATGAGAGGGGTTTCAAAGTTAAATTCCAAGAAGCCACAACTTCAGGTACACCTCTTTATATATATATATATATATATATATATATATATATTAAATAAGTTCAAATATATTGAAAACATCAACTTAAAAACAATATTTTTCAAATGTGCTCAATATAAATTAGAGTTTTTATAAGTACATTTAAATAAACATTTGAAATGTCTACGAAGATCAATCTACGTTTCGACGCTTACGCGTCTTGTTTATGACTCTGAAGTCATTTAAGAAGTAAAAATGAAATTAAAATTATCCAACTGAACCCAGACAGAAACAAATAAACAGTTTACCTAATTAAGCATGTCATTTATTCTTCTTATGATTAAAGCACGTCTCTCCATACTCACACACATTCGCTGGGAAAATGTACGATTTAAATTTCACGGTAAATATTACTCTCCCCTTCCCACACTTTCTCTCACCCTTAAATCACATAACTTCGTACTACTGTAGGCATTTGGGAGTTATGCACATTCATGTCACAGACACAGGTAAAATCACCTCTCACACAAAATCTATTAAATATTGACATACACATATTACATACGGATATTACCAGTGAAGAACTGGATATCACCTACAAGTATCGTAAGACAGCACTAATTTGCAATGATGAACAATGGATTAAAAAAGAGTCTACGAACACATTTGATGTAGCGATGGGTTCACTGAAATCTGCTGAAATGTCTGATTTGGTGTGAATTTTTTTATTTCATATAAGCTTACTAAATCAAGTGTAATTAACGTCATGGATATAATATTGTATAGGGATAATGGACTGGCTATAATTAGAAATGCCACTAACCCTACAGCTGAAAGAATAAAAACTTAGTATACACAAAACTATGAAATATTTAGGACTGTAGGAATTAAAATTGGCAATTTCTGAGATGTAACATTTAACCATAACTATGCCACATATGAACTATATATCAATTCAAAGTATTGTCCAATACATGTTAATCCCAACTCAAATCCTCTCTAATCAATGAGCAAAGATATCCCCATATACATTGGCCATATAATTAGTAATAGTTTCTCTACTGAAGAATTGTTCAATAACAATAGTTACAAATACAACAACGCCTTATAAAACAGCGGTTACATTAACACTAACATTGAGTATCACAGCGTACAATATATGGAGCATTAGAAAGGGAAAATAAAACAACAATAACAACCAGCACAAAAACAACAACACCAATAAGCCATTTAATATGGTTTTTGCAAGCGGCGATATTTATTTCTTTTTTCACTTTTTATTAATATCCAGTCTGTGAAAAGATTTAAGACTATCGAACGTTGGCTAATTGACGTAGACCATAATAATGTTTATTTAATTTCATGAATGTCTTACTTGATATCGAATATTATAGAAAATACTGATTTTATGTAATTTTATGAATATATTTGAACTTAATTTATATATATATATATATATATATATATATATATATATATATATATAAATGTTTTGAGGTACAAAACTTATAAATGAATTTAAAAAGGATGCGCGGAAATCTCTCAAAGGCCCTTTCGACTCTCATCTCGTCACGAGAAAATCGATAGTTCTTAATCAATAATATCGTCGAAAGAATTAAATGGCACAATTAATTCCCCGTTTGCTTATTCTTTCGACGATATTATTGATTAAAAACTATCGATTTTCTCCTGACGAGATGATAGTTGAAAGGGCCTTTTAGAGATTTCCGCGCATCCTTTTTAAATGCATATATATATATATATATATATATATATATATATATATATATAATGGTAGTTTTTGTGTATTGGTTAATTTGATTGTTTAAATGACGCTTTTTAGGATATATTCTGACATTTTATTGCCCAGGGTTCTTATATAAATGTTTCATTTTAACCGGAGAGTACAACAGTACGAACATATGCGTTATTTCTTGATATCCAAATACGACATTTTACTTTATTTAATTTAATTTCAAACATAAAAATTAAGGAGGCTAAAAAATAAGAATAGAAACGTTTATAACGGGTCGAGAGCTTTGATCAGGGGTAAACATCGTTCTTAAGTTGGTCTTAAGAACCGCCGGATACGTCTCGAGATGGTTAAATACTTCAAATTTACTGAATTGGCTTTCAATGAATATCATTTTACTTACACCCTTTTCTCGCCGGATCACTGTTGAGCATATATTTGGGCCCCATCTCAAAAATTGAATAGTTAAAATGAAAGGAATAAATAGCAATTTGGCGTCAGTGACAGAGCTCAAGATGTCATAGGCTTCTTTATAAGATGTTGAACAACGTCGGGTCTTTCTACTAGTTTTGTAAAAAATATTATATAGTGACTTCAGAAACAACTTCAAGTAGCAGTTCTTTGTTTCTTTGTCTCTGCGATCTTAATAAAAGCGCTGATTTGATTGATATTAAGAAAAAACGATACTGACAACTCTTTATATTTTACTGACATATGATTCCTGAGATTGCGTTTTTGGTAAAACGAATTAATAGAATGAAGAAACGAGAAATTGATAAAAAGTAACCGTTCAGTTCTTAATAAATATTATCTATAAATAATTTACCTAATGATTAACTAATGGATTATTAAATCAAATAAAAAAGAATTTTAGATACCAACATTTCTAATTCTCCTAATCGGAATTAGAAAATTGGTACCTAAAAGTTAAATTAATGTAAAAGTGATAGAAAAGAGAGTAAAAAGAATAAATAAAACATGTTAGGGAAACGCCGTGATACAGTATGTTTTGTTTTTATATTCTATGCAAACAAAACCGTTCAGAGGTTGTAATGGGAACCCAGGAATATGTGTGTGATAAGTTTACTTTCCGCGGGTGAAGTAATTAATACATTTATTTGGAAAAATTTAAGCAAATTTACATTTAAGGTCAAAACGCAGCCAATAATAAGTGTTATATCGGTAGTTTCCGACCCAGCAAACAGCAATTCTTCCCCCTTTTTCCGAAACATCGCTCATGAAATGTGAGGACTAAATGACAAATATGTAAACCCAAGGTCCACTTTCTACTTTCCTTAAATACTATTGATATATTTATCATACTTGACGGTAATCATGGTGGTATACACACCTAACATTTTCATATTTGGTATCTCATGTGTATGTATTGATGAATAAAAACGACGACTAGATGACTAAAAACGAATATTTCATGACTAAGAATATTTTGAATATAAATACATTAACTCAATTCCACAACTGAGCTTGCGGGGTGTTTCATATACTGCAAGAACATTTTACTTTTTATTCTCTCTTCAAAGTAACCATGAGATAGACCGCATCTCATGGCAATCTGAAGACTCGCTTTGTGTCTACTTTAATCTAACTAACTATTTAAAATCCCTGTCCCTGCCATAACACATGATAAATTAAGCCAATCACAGCGTAGTATTCCTGGGTATATTGCTTCATTATATAATAGAAAACAGTCTGTGAAAGTGAAATGTAAAGAATTTAATTCTAACAATAGAGTTATTCTATCAGTTAATCGCGTGAGTATTGCAATAGATGTTTATTTGTTTATCATTTCATGGTGTAAGTCCCATTTGACAGTTTTCCAAACAGGGTGTGATATTCACTTCCATATTAGTGGCCAGTATGATGCGATCCAATAAACAGATCTATAGATGTTGTTTGAAGAATAAATAAACCAAACTAAAACAAGTCTCGTCAAACTATTCTCATTAATTATATTTATGTGTACATCATTGTTACTCTTTTATTTCTCTCTCTTTTTTTCCTTTCTCTCTCTCTCTTCCTCTCTTCCTCTTTCCATCTCTCTATCTTTTCTATCCTTTTCTCCCTTAAATAAAGAGATTAGAATTAATAGAATCAGTTTAGAAAACACAAACAAAAACTGTGACTACTCCCTAATAGGAAGATCAACATTCTTTTCATGTGGGATTATGCCAAGTTTTTGTACGCTATCGAATATGCATATCGATCTATTTCACACGATGCAATTTTACGGGTTGAATGATCCGCTCGGCCGCGTAGATATTCTCGAGCTTTTATCTATTTTAACCAATATTGTTGTGTAATAATCAGACAAATAAAATATTGTCTTGCAAAAACAAATAAAAATGGATGGTTACTGTCATTGAAGTTGAATAAGGATTAAAACATGCTTTGATGACGGATATGTAAAGATAATAAATGCAGACACAAAAATGAAAAGAAAAGCTTTGACATGACAATCTATGGATGGTGAGTCATTAAAAATGGTTGAATATAGAAGGATCAAAAGAATTCTGATGGCGGTTTTCTACAGATGGATTAATTATATCGAAGTAGACAATGGGGGCGGCTAATCGAATTCGATTAAAGTTGAATATATTACGTTTGCCTATAGATTGATAACATTGGGAAAGGTATTAACCTCAGATTTCCCGAAGTGATGTGTAATCTAGCATTGTGTGCTTAATGAATTGTTTTCTATTAGAATTAAAGCCTGCTTCCCTGGGATCAGTTGACCTGGGTTCCGTTGTATATTAGGGAACGAAATGGCTTGTTTCGTATAATCTAGTTAAAATTAACTTGTGTTTTCAATCGTAGGCGTGTCACTTTTCTTCCTAAGATTCTCATGGATGGCTCTGCTTTTGAGAAGAAATCGACTCTGAAACTTCTTGGTATTTGTTTCTCATCAACTCTTTCTTGGAGTTCATACATTAGATCTATGACGCTTCCTGCTTCTTGTAAAGTCGGTTCTCTCTAGCTCTCTAAACACTTTCTCACACCTGAGGCTATTATCTATCTCTACATATCCACAATCAGACCATGTATGGAATATTGTTTTCATATTTTTGCTGGTGAATCTCTGTCCCATTTGAGGGTTCTTGATAAGGCACAGAAATGTGTCTGTAATTTAATTGGCCTTACCCTTTCTTCTTCTCTACACCCCCTCTCTCTCACAGACGTCATGTTGCTAGTCTCAGTCTTTTCTATGAATAATATAATGGCATGTGTTCTTTAGAATTGTCTGATCTATTCTCTGCTTCTATTTTTGCAGCTCGTTTGACTCGTTGGTCTATAGGTCTCCATCAATTCGCTGTTTTGAAACCTTATTGTAATACAGCTTCTTATTCCAGTAGCTTCTTTCCAAGAAATGCAGGCTTGTGGAACTCTCTTCCTGTTGACTGTTTTCCTCCTACTTATAACATTGGTATTTTCAAGACTAACGCCAATAGGCACCCACTGTCTTTGCGATCATCATATTTCGTTCTTGTTAGCTCCTTACATCAAGTGGCTTCATGCATTGTCTGGAGCGATTTCCATAAATGAACAGAAATGTGGAACTCTTTATTCGCTGACTATATTCCTCATAGCTGTAGCCTTGGTCTTTTCGAGACTAATGCCAATAAGCATCTCTTGTTTTTACGATAATAATATTTCGTTCTTGTTAGCTCCTTATATGAAGTGGCTTCATGCATTGTCTGGAGCGATTTCCATAAAAAAAACAGAAATGTGGAACTCTTTATTCGCTGACTATAATCCTCTTAGCTGTGGCCTTGGTCTTTTCGAGACTAATGCCAATAAGCATCTCTTGTTTTTACGATAATAATCTTTCGTTCTTGTTAGCTCCTTATATGAAGTGGCCTTATGCCTAGTCTTGAGCGATGTCAATAACAAAGCAATAGATGCACAACTGGTCGAATGGATCCACGAGCCAAAGTCTATGGAATCGGATAAGCCGAGTTTAATTACAGACATATATGTTGCGTTTATTATAGTTCAATTTGTGAAGGTATCGAATCTCTAATCTATCGTTACAATGTCATCTTGTGCTCAATGAATTATTAAAGATTAATCATTTCTTCATAAGAATTATGCTTTGATATTAAATAACCCATAAATATTAGATATACCGTAAAAGGGTTATTTGAAAATATAAAATATATGAACGAAACAAAACATTGAATTTTGAATAGAAACTTGAAAATTATTATTAATATATTGCTAAGGTCACATACTTGGTTTCCGCTAGAAACTCGTTCATATATACATCCGAGTAGAAAGCAATATTCTCTGCATTGTCTATTTGAACGTGATCTGAAGCAATTGTTCCACTTGCTTATCAGTCGCATTTTTTGTCAGTGGACACGAAAGTCTAACAGCAAGACAAGTTTGTGTACCATAGGTAATAAAGCTTCATCGGTGCCATAAACATCCGTAAACTACAATTTTTCCGGTACTTCGATACTCCGATCACCAAGCGCTCCGGCTCTTCGCGTTTCTGAAACTGCCATCTTTCAAGTCTCGCTTGCACTTTGGAACCTTCTCCTTTTTAACAGTTATCAAGTCTTATTCTTTCTTTCACAACGTCCAACCCACAATGGACTCGTCCACGATTCATTTTTGCCACTCTTCATTATCTTAAAATATTATCATTACTTTTATTATTGCTGATAATGTGTAATTATTTTTTTTTGCGTTTGTTTATTATTGTTTGCATATCTTCTAGACAATAATAATTACATTTAATATAAGTTTGCTTGATAATTTTGGATGACTTCATTCTAGAGAAATATGTATCTATTATCACTAAAATGATTTTCAAATCGCTGTTATAACTTTACTTAAAACTGACTAAACTAAATTATATAGTTTTATTTTAGTAGTATTGTTTTATTTATATCTTAATTTATTATTTAATACGATGTTTCCTGTTTTGTTTAAATAGATTCATATTGCTGGATTTGGTAGATCTAAGTAAAAAAATGAATTGATCAATGCTAATAAATCAGATTGAAAAAAAAATTAAAAAATAAATTATTTTAAAAATCAAGAAATAAAAATAAATACATAATTCAAATAACTTCTTTTTTTTAAAATAATTACAAGTTTTTTTAAATAGAACATAAATTAAAAATTAATATACTTAACCTAAAAAAGAAAAGAATTAATCGATCAATTCTAATAAATCAAATGTAAAGACAAATAATAACTAAATTATAAAAAATAAATTTAAAAAGTAAAATTTAAACAGCAAATAAAGTTAAAAAATTAAAAACTGAAAATCAAAAAAATTAATAGAACAATTTTTTAAAAAATACATTTCTTTAAATATATATATATATATATATATATATATATATATATATATATATATATATATATATATATATAAGTAAATTTAACGTTTTCTTCTAAAAAGTGTGGTTCTTCTAATTTTATTTTTTTATATTTATGCCAACATCCGGATTTAATGAATGAATTTTCTTTCTTTTATCTCTTTTCGTTGTGTTTAAAGATATATTTTATGTTTTTAACAAACAAATTGTCAATTATTGAAGTGAGCTCATAATATTTTTTTTATTTGCATATAGCTGCTTAATTTTAACATCAAAGTTTGTCCTTTGATCTTTGTTATCCATATTTTATTGGTATTGTATAGTATAGATTTTCTACAATGTGTTATGTTTATAACATGTTCATGGATATTTATATATTGTTTTTTCAAATACAGATGCTTTATTAAAGTTGCGTTCGTTAATATAAGGATAAAAGATTCTTATATTAAACTCTGTGAATTTACATTTTGGTTAATTATATTATTAAACTATGAAATTGCTGTGTTGATATATTTCCATCAATCTAAGTTTAATATATTACTTAATACTATATATTTTTTCGAAGTAAGATGTTCATACATTCGTGTCCGTAAATTTTAATTATAGGACGATGAGAGTCGATTTTTACAGTCTGGTTAATACATTCGATGTAAGAGAAATAACCCAATTCATACTTGTGTTGGGGGAGAGTAATCCCCATTGAAATTAATGAATAAAAACAATCTTTTGTCAAAATAGTAGATTTATTTTTAGTTTGATTTTCTCCCAAATAAACAAATAGTCTCGGGACCTTTGCGTCAATTCTGATCTCTCTGTCCTCTCTGTCCTCTCTGTCCTCTCTGCTTATCTTTCAACTCGCTTATTGTCGTTTAGTCTTTGTCCAAATTTCAAACCATATTCCTTTAAAAAAAATTTCTATTTATTTTTGTGTTTCGTCTCATTGGCGTCATGGGTAAAGGAGTGTTCTGATTTCCAATCTCTCTCGAAATATAATATATTATGATATAACATATTATTTCATTTTTACTTTCTGTTTACTTTAATTATTTATTAATTATTATATTCACGGTTT
Source organism: Sepiola atlantica (assembly GCA_963556195.1). Taxonomy (NCBI): domain Eukaryota; kingdom Metazoa; phylum Mollusca; class Cephalopoda; order Sepiida; family Sepiolidae; genus Sepiola; species Sepiola atlantica. The sequence goes on along the minus strand of OY744537.1, from coordinate 48,184,303 downwards.
TGATCAGATATATGCTCGTCCGGGTTTCTTATCTGCGTCTTCCCCATGCGTCGTCTTTCCCCGTCATTTTATTAAATAATAATCTTCAAGTAGGCTAATTTATGAAATTATTTTGTACTCTTTTGATGTATTAAATGGTTCTATCGTAGCTGTAGATTTTATTCTGCTATTTTTTAAAACTTTGTCGATATTTTAGTTTTTGTTTTTATTTCATCGTTTATCTTTTCGTATAACTTCATCCTCTATTAATTTCTCATGCATTATCTTAGCGATTTTATGAATCGTTCAATCTTTATCGGATTTTTCATTTTTCTATCTTGTTAAACTTATACTGTAAATGTTTTCTCATTTGTCTAAACTCTAAAATGTTGATTATATCCATATGTTAATGTTCAAATTCTTCTAATTTCCTTTTTACGGTGTATTTCGTACGTCTAAATACGAAGTTCTTCTTTGTATAGTCATTAATGTTGTTATTGTTATCGCTATTCATATTATTCTGATTCGTGTTGTTTTATTATAACTAAAGTAGAATTACCTTCCATCTGATCTGTTAAAAACATTTTTCGATATAAATAATAAATACATTATTTGTTCTATGTTCGTTATTTATTGGTTATTGTTTAGAATCTGAATGAATACAAACATGTCAAGATACAATTATGTATGTGAAGTCCTTCAATACAAATATTACAAATGTGTTTAACTGACTATATATGAGTAAATATCAATAGGATTACATTAAATTTCGAAAATCTGTAAATTAAAATAAAATATGCAAATAAATATATATCGTGTATTATTTGGATCATTCGACCAATTGTTCTCATCTAGAAGAATATTATTAAATTGTTTGGGCCGATGGAAGCTTCGGCTTTCTTTACGTGCATTTGGTCTAACTTTGGAATCTTTGTACCGAACTCAGGAATATATGCAAAATATTGAATGGAGCCCTTTATTTAATCAAGGGGCTAGATTTTTCTCATTCTGTCAGTCATGAGCGGGTAGAAATCTGAAGCAGTTTTTTTTTCAAATGTTACTCTTTTTAGTATCGTCTGTTGTGATGATTGAACCTTCAATCTCAAGAAGTCTGTCACTCAAAACGGATGTTATTTAATACTAGCTAGATTCGCGCCCCGGCGTTACTTGGAGAAAATAGAAAAGAATTATTTAACTTGTACAAAGTAAATATTAGAGTATAAATCTAACTTATTTTTTTTTCATTTATGTATATTTGAATTCGTCAATCCAATATGTATTAAAGCATTTATACATGTTTTCTCAGTCTAGAAGGATTACTTCTTCCCTTACCTTGGAGTGAAACGATAAAGTATATTTTCGTTTATTTGTTTGTTTAGTTTTTTCAAAATAAAATTAACGTTATTGTTCACTAAAAAATAATTTAATTAAAAAGCTAATAGATATTAGAGTAGCAATTCTGAAAAATACAAACATTTCACTTCAAGTAATATATGATTTCGCTATGTTTTGGCGAATATAACTCCTTGGATACTGAGGAATTTCGGGAGATAACAACCCAGTGCGTGTTTTGAAGGAGATCTGCTTCCTTTCAATTGTATTTATTTACATGTGTGTATTTATATTCCAAGCGTGCTCCTCCCAAATACTTTCTTGTACAAAGAAAACTGGAATTTTCAGCGCGTTATTTTGCCCCCTCCCCCCGAATAATAAAAACACCCCCTTTTCAAAATAAAAAATAACAAAGAAAATAACGCATTCAATACAGAATAAGCCCGACGAATTTGTTTTTTTTATTGTTCGAAAGAAAAAACCCTTTTAGAATGAGTCAACGATTATTTTGTTTGGAGTGTGGTATTTTCTACAAGCAACGTATCTAATTCATAAGTTTACTGATGAAATTAATTTTATTCTGCCTCCCAGAACGCATTAGCATGCTTAAAAGTATACTTTTAAAAAGTGAACAAAGCTTAATAAAGTTACTTACGATGAACCGAGAAACGAAGCAAGAACAGTCGTCGGGCCATTTTGACGTACTATGAGTAGTGTCCGTTAATGTATTCCGGAATACTGGAATATTAATGAATGTAGTCGAAATACTCAGACAGAACAGTGGACAGAATTTATTGTGAAAATCTAAATAAATAGTTAATGTTATTTCGGAGAAGGAAAACCTTTTGCAAGAGACATTAATAGTGGTTGATAAAGGTCGTGCTGACTACGTTTCACAGTAAGTATATTTTACATTCAATCCGATATTCTTCTGGTAGAATATCCAAATGAAGTATAACATTGTGTTTTAAGTGTTCCTTTCAGTATATATAGCGTATTTGAAAATATTTTTTGTATCATTGAATTAAATAAGTTTAATGATTTTAATATAAAAATAGTTTGAATAAATGAAGAATTATCGGATTTATTCATTTAGATCTTTATCTGTTGCGACACGTGATAAATCTAGCCTCGTCGATTAAATAAAGACTTTAATCCGATATTCTTTATAGATTCACAAGTTCGGAATGAAGATTCCTGAGTACGAAAAGATGCGCATGAACAAAGTCTACAAAAGAATCTACATCAACCAAACTATTGTGAGAATAACATGCAAAATGAGAGCAGTAGTCCGAATGTCCCAAATTAAAACAATCCGCTGGAATGAGTGCTAAATGCATGAACTAATTCAATAATAGATACTATTTGGATCATTCGGACTTTTATTCTCATCTTAGGTATTATTTTCGCAACGTTTCGGGCGATGAAATCTCCGAACTTCTCAATTCTCAAAATTCTGTATAGATTTCCGAGTTGAAAATAAAGATTCTCGAGTTTGAAAACTTGCACATGAAGAAGGTCGTAGATTACATCGGCTGACATGTTGTGTAAATAACAATCAAGATGAGAATAATTGTCCGAATAATCCAAATAAAACAAATCATCAATCCTCATCATAGAAATTCTGAAATATATATAAGTTTTACATATAGGTTTTATATATAGGATTTATATATAGGTTGTATTTATAGTATTTATATATAAAATTTACATATAAGTTTTATATATAGGTTTTATCAATAGGATTTATATATATATGTTTTAAATATAGGAGCTATATATAGATTGTATACATAGGATTTATATATAGGTTTGAAATATAAAATTTATATATAGGTTGTATATATTGGATTTATATATAAAATTTACATATAGGTTTTATATATAGGTTTCTATACAAGTTATATATATATATATATATATATATATATATATATATAAATAAAATATAATAACACGAAATTACATAATCATCGATGCAATAATTTAGTTCAACCTTGTAGTATTCTCCAGCATCCAATTTAGATGATTAAATTTTTGAAACTGAAAAAAGGGGAAATTCACACTCGACCACTAGGCTATTTTTACTAGTTTTTGGCTATTCTACATTAATGAAAACCGTTTTACAGCCTGAAAATAGTCCTAAATTACAGTACTATATCAGATTTAACCATCTATATCCATTCATATCCATTCATGCAATGTCGCATGAAACCACTTTTTCACCGGAAGATGATGGATTTTGAGTCCCGCACCTTCTGAATTTTGCAAAATGTTCAAAATGTTTGATTGTTTAGTCTTATTTATGTATAAATGAACATCAAAAAAATACTACTCGCATGAATCTGAAATTTTCACCCATTACGTCCCATCTTTTATATATAGGTTTATATATATATATATATATATATATATATATATATATATTTTCTCTATAGGTTTACTCTATAGGTTATATACATAGGTTTTATATATATGCGTAAAATCGTTGTTGTAAAAGTGAGTCGTTCATAACTTACATAGTGAAGATACACAAATGTCAACTTTTAATTGAAGAAATACTCATTTAAAGCGTGTGATACGAAATGTTATTTCTAATAATATCACCTACTCTATGATTATATTATTATCCAATTAGATGTCGCCTACCTTGCACGTGTGTTACTCAACGTACTTTTCTCACTCCTTCGTGTTTGACAGAAAAAGAGAAGAAATACATTTTCATAATTGGTTTCCATAAATTAGCTATATTTCCCCGTCTTGTGTTATTAAAAAAACATAAAACAATGAATTAAACAAACTAAGTTTTAATTGGTCGAGGGCGTTTTTCTTATGGCTTATGTTTGTATCAATCAGTATTTGCACTCAGCGAAAGAAAATGAAACCGGGCAGCGCTCGTTCGCTGAATGAATTTAATAAACTATCCGTTGGAAAATCTGCAATCGTTATCCTTCTCATATTAAAGGTATTAAATGACGTATATTGCAGACACGTGTTGGAGTTAAAACGGTTATGTCCCCCTTGGTTTTCTACTAAAAATAGGATTATTGTCAAACACTTGGAGTTCTGGCACCAATGCCCAGAGACTTTTCGCTGATAAAAACTGATGTTTTTTACATGGAGTCTGAGACATGGCAAGTCTTCTAAAATAGTATAGTATTATCTATTCCATTTCTATTACTATTGTAACTTTGTTGGTGTACTAACACCAGTTGCTAACAGTTATTTTTCGCTGAATGAGTCTTGTGGTTTTCCTTGGAATCTGAGTGACAATAAAGCTACCAGATATTCCAGTACTTTTCTGTCACTTTTAGTCGAGATATGAATAATGATATTCTATCCTCAGTTTGCCCTATTCTGTCGCGCTCTTTAGAAAGTTTATCCAAAATATAATCGATTTTAACATTGAATATATTGAGATCTGTTATTTCTTTGCCGTTCTTCGTCCAATTCCATTCCATCCTGGCAACGGTAGTTTACATTTACGATTTCAAAATTCTTGAAAGTAGTTCTCGAAGAAGATCAACAGAAGACGCCTGGTCAACGCCATGTAGATAAAGAAAGTTTTACTTCGTTTTTGTTTTTTATCTTGAAAATGTATTCTTAGAGAAGTTACAACATTAAAAATAGTAATATCGGTTCTTTGCCTTTTGGCTAAGATCAAAGTGTAGTATCTGTTCCGATGGATACTGCATCCCATAGACTGGAATTGTCTTGGCCTTCAGGGCTCGATTTACGCCGGTCTATGGGTCTGTCCTGTGCAGTTCAGGGAGGTCCACCTCCCAGGCTTTTCCTCCCCTCTTGGCGAGGAGTAAGTTTATTGCTTACTGCCTGAGGCGCCCCTACCGGGGAATGCCGACGGGCTGCCAGGCATTTTTAAACCCCACTTTCCCGACCCGACCTTAGGTCACATCTTACTTGTGGGAGTAAGATTAAAACTGGCCTTGTGCCTAACACCTGGAGAGGAGTAAATCAATACTCCGTTTTACTGTGAAATATGGGTCACGTTATTTGTATATAAAAAATAATTTAATTCACGACTAGCAGAAGATCCAGAGTTGTCTGGGATTAAACCCTTCGTCCTCCAGCACACAGCCATCAAAAACATTACCTGACTATTCTTATTTTATACTTTTTGTAAATTTCAAATGTCGGGTGTGGCCTAAGGATGTATTACGTTTGATGAGGTTATGGTTAGGGTTATGGTTAGAGTTAGGGTTATGGTTATGGTTATGGTAATGGTTATGGTTAGGATGTATTACGTGTGATAGTTTTATGGTTAGGGCTATGGTTAGGGTAAGGGTTAAGATGTATTAGGTGTGATAAGGTCATAGTTAAGGTTATGGTTAGGGTTATTGTTATGGTTATGGTTATGGCTAGGATGTATTACGCATGATGAGGTTATGGTTATGGTTATGGTTAGGGTTAGGGTTAGGGTTAGGGGTATGGTTACGATGTATTAGGTGTGATAAGGTTATGGATAGGGTTAGGGGTATGGTTATTGTTAGGATGTATTACGTGTGATAATGGTATGGTTAAGGTCATGGTTAGGGTTATGGTTATGGTTAGGATGTATTATGTGTGATAATATTATGGTTAGGGTTATGGTTAGAGTTAAATTAATGGTTAGGATGTATTAGGTGTGATATCGTTAAGGTAAGTGTTATGGTTAGGGTAAGGGTTAGGATGTATTAGGTGTGATAAGGTTATGGTTAGGGTTATGGTTATGGTTATTGTAAGGATATATTACGTGGGTTTAGGTTATGGTTAAGGTTAGGGTTATGGTTAGGCTGTATTAGGTGTGAAAAGGTTATGGTTATGGTTAGGGTTAGGGTTATGGTTAGGATGTATTAGGTGTGAAAGGGTTATGGTTATGGTTATGGTTATGATTAGGGTTATTGTCAGGATGTGTTATGTATGATAAATTTATGGTTACTGTTATGGTTAGGGTTAGGATTATGGTTAGGATGTATTAGGTGTGAAAAACTTATGATTAGCGGTATGGTTAGGATTTATTACGTATGATAAGGTTATGGTTAGGTGTATGGTTAGGGTTAGGGTAATGGTTCGTCTGTATTAGGTGTGAAAAGGGTATTGTTATGGTTATGGTTTTGATTAATGTTATTAGTTAGGAATTATTACGTGTGATAAGGTTATGGTTAGGCTTATGGTAAGGGGTAGGGGTAGGGTTAGTGTTAGGATGTATTAGGTGTTAAAAGGTTATTGTTAGGGTTATGGTCATGATTAGGGTTATGGTTAGGCTGTATTAGGTGTGAAAAGGTTATTGTTAAGGTTATGTTTATGATTAGGGTTATGGTTAGGATTTATTACGTATGATAACGTTATGGTTATAGTTATGGTTATGGTTATGGTTATGGTTAGGGTTAGGGTTAGGGTTAGGGTTATGGTTAGGATGTATTAGGTGTGAAAAGGTTATGGTTTGGGTTATGGTTATGATTAGGGGTATGGTTAGGATGTATTACGTATGATAAGGTTATGGTTATGCTTATGGTAAGAGTTAGGGTTAGGGTTAAGATATATTAGATGTGAAAAAGTAGGAAAACATGAATTCGTATGAATTAGCATAGTAATACTTTTTTATGAAGTTTGTTGGCATCGGTTTCGCCGAATCAGGTACGTATAAGAGAAACCACGTAATGTTTGCCAACATCTATCAGTAAAGTTGTCTCAATTAAACCTACAAGAGTCGAACTTGGCAAACTCAGGGTGTTAGTCCGCGTCGTTATACCCTTAACTACTATACACCACCTCGTAAGTAAAGTCACATTTATTGAAAAAAAATTATTAAATTTCACGTGGAGAAAAGGAAAATTTTACTTTCTCGTGATTGAAATTAATTCGACTTCACAAAATCTTCGATTATTATTTATTTTACGTTTCGTCTTTCGGGGAAGGATGCTCACTTTATTTTTATATTTAACGTTAAATGATCATCCACATTCGGTTCAGCAGACATTAATGATCGAAGCGTTTGGAGCAACAAGTAACAATTTTTCATCATCTTTTACGTGTAAATATTTGTATTCTTTTTATATTTATTAATGTTACTTCAGTCGGTAGCCTAAGCAACAACATTATCGAGACCGCCACTTTTGTTACATGAGGTGAAACCGAATCTGTTGTCTCAAAAAGGTCCCAGTGCTTAAGGTTGATATTATTCCTGAATGTTCCTTGTTTGTGATATTATTGATTGGATTATTATGATTTCTGTTCTCATCTCAATTGTAACTCTCACAACGTTTCGGCCGATGTAACCTCTTACCTTCTTCATGTGCGTTTTGTCAAACTCAGTAATCTGTACGGGATTTGAAACAGAACCCTTTATTTAATCTTTAGGTGTAGCTTGTTCTCGTTCTGTCAGCCATGACTGTGTACAAGTCTTAAGCAATTATATATTCTATTCTAAGTATTGCCTGTACTGATGATTGAATCTTCAACCTCCAAAAGACAGTCACTTAAAACTGATTATTACTTAGCACTTTTATTTATTGCGCCACTGGTTTTGAGAACAATTATACTATGAATGTTAGGAGCCTCAAACGTATTCTTTGCTTCAGATGTGTAGTCTAACTACTTATTACAACTTGTTACTATACGCATATATATATATATATATATATATATATATATATATATATATAGAAGATGATGATGATGATGATGATGATGATGATGATGATGATGATGATGATGATGCACTCCTTAGTAAAAACCCACACGTAGAAGACTGGCAAAACAGAAACACAGAAACTGAGGAGATCGATAACTACGAAGTCACAAAACTCATTGAGGATGAATCAGCAAAATTGGAAACCATTAAACAATTTATGAATGAGGACAAAACAAAACTTCCATTTCCAAGAATGGAAGAAAATAAAATTAGAAACAGAAAAAGTTAATAGACTTCTTCCATACATCTAAACAAACACTATCACAGAATCAAACAACTTAATTTATGCAGGGACCAAATCAGTAAGTATGAAATTAAAAGTATAAACAAAACCAGACAAGAAAAATGGACAGCAAAACATTAATGGGAAATCAGACTGTAAATCTAGATCAACAAACTTCAAAAAGAAGCGAAAACTGTAAATAGGATGAAAGATAACAGAAACCGATGGGAGAGGCGAAATTTGACTCAGAAAACATACTATATAAAATACATGAGGACTTAAACAAAAGATCGTAGGAAAAGAGGGAAGACGAAGACGATACAGATACAAATCATAACAGTACAAACAAAATAGGATTTTTAAAACAATGAACGCCAGTTTTATCAAAGTATACATGAAAGAATAATAACAGTACAAGCGGGCCCGACAGAAACAAAACACTACTGGAACAAGATATGGGAAAGCGACAATACTCAACAGAAATGCCGAATTGTTAAAAAAAAGCACATAAAAAAGAGTTTGAGTTAAGCTTCAGAATCGATGACAGAAAAAACAGATTAATACTAAAAGACACTGAAAAGGGAAACGATTCCATGCAAGTGCAGACGAATAACCTGTTTGCCAACCATGTAAAAAATCTTAAAAGCCCAACTAAGAAAAAAGATCTACCACTCCCTTAATAATCGTGGGCTATTTCTGAGAAACAAAAGGATGTCAAAAGGAAAATCAAACGACGCATGATCTGTTATACATAGAGCGAAATATTCTGAAATGGATACAAAGCACAAAAAAGAACACAGCCATAGATCAACTGAAATCTAGCGTAGGATAGGGTCCCTCAAGCATGGATAATAGAGTGCTTGAAGATGCACAAAATATTAGACAACATTATAAATTTGGGAACATGGAGATTGGAACTGACAGCTGGATGATATTTAACTGAGAGGCATCTTCATGAGAAAATGTGCTTTCACCGCTACCACTCAATCACATACTCAGGAATACAATCTTACTGACACATGGGAAAGAATAAATCACCTGATCTATGTGGACGATCTGAAGTTTTTTTCAAAAAGCAAAAAAGAATAGAATAATGAGCACAACCAGAATCATCAACCATGACATTCAAATTCAATTCGGAATGGTAAAATGTGTAGTAGGGTAGACTGGACTCTCGAGACCTGATTGGGCAACTAGTCTAGGAGAAGGAAAACAGCATCACTTTCACAAACACTCTAAGAAAAGTATGAATCCATATATCCTTCCCCAAGCTATGAATTAAATTGTAGGGTAGAGTGTACTTACTATCCTAGATTGGGCAACTAGCCTATAAGAAGGAAAATATCATTAGCTTCACTAAAACCTCTAGGACAGTTATGAGTCCATATATCTTCCGTACAGCTATTAATTAAATAGTAGGTCCTCATCTGCTCTATCTTCCCTATCGAGAGTGCTCATTTTCAGAGGGTTTTTTTAACAGAAAGATAGCAGTGAACTTTTTAAAAGGGGATTAGTAATTATTATCTGAGGCTCCGTGTAACATATGTACGTCAGCTAGTAAAACATTTTAATTAATCCTCTCTCCGGAGAGAGAGGGAGAGAGAGACAGACAGACAGACAAACAGACAGACAGACAGACAGAGAAAAAAGAAAAAATTGGAGACAGCGGAAGGTTTGGAACTTCCCACCGGGGGATATAAAGACACTAGGTCAACATAATACCTATAAATATTTAGTAGTTCTGGAAGCAAACACGATAAAATCAATGGAAATGAATAAGAAGATTGAAAAAAAATATCTGAGAACAAAAAACAACTATAATCGAAATTATCTAGCAATAATCTAGTAAAAGAAATAATTACCCGTGTAGTGTCACTACAAAGATATTCTGGACCACTCATATATTGGACAAAAGAACTAAGGTATCTTGACTTGAAGACTAGGAAACTAATGGCCATCCACAATGCACTACACCCGAGGGATGATACTGACAGGCTCTACATGAAAAGGAAAGCCGGGAGAAGTATAAAAGTCTGTGTAAATGACACAAAATAGAATAGCAAAAATACATAACTTAGAACACAGAAAGGCTAATCACCACAGCAAGTGACACCGTCAAAATAAACAGTACAGGTAGCGTAGAAGTAGAGAAACAAGGCGAGGAAAGAAAAATGGGAAGAAAAACAACTACACAGACAATTCATAAAAATAACAAGGGAAGAGACTCACAAAAACACCTGGACATGGCTAGTAGAAAGACACGTATATAGTGATAACGGAATCACTACTAGCAGTCGCACAGAATAATACAATCAGAATTAACTACATCAAAGCGTAGATAGACAAAACCTAGGAACACAGCAAATATAGACTCTGTGGGAAAAGAGACGAAACCGTAAATCACATAATAAGCGAATGCAGCAAACTAGCCCAAAAAGAATACAAGAACAGACACGACTGTGTGAGGAAGGTAGTACACTGGGAACTATGCAAACACCTGCATTTTAAACACGCAGACAAATGGTACCAACACAAAGCGGTGCAGTACTGGAAAAGTAAAATCACAAAAACATGAAATACAAATAGATAAACCTATCCAAGTAAGCATACCAGATGCTTAAACAGTTAACAAGAAAGAAATCGTAGACTTTGCCGTCGAAACAGATAATACACGGAACTTCTCTGAAAAATGAAAGGGATATAAACATGAAGACAGTCAATGTGAGACCAATAATCGTATAAGCACTAGCAACATGGATAAAAGACTAAGCAAAATTGGAATCAAACTGAAGATTGAGACTGTACAACGGACGGATAGAAATATTACTGAAAAAACCTCGAGTGCAAAAATCAACCAAAATAAACACGAACGCTGACCAGCCACATGGAAGGCGCAATAGAGATGTAAACACTAAGAAATATAGAAAGAACACAACGCGAACAAAATGGAACTAAAACTGCAAACATCTCATAAACTACTTTCCTATCTAAAGAATATAACGCACGCACACACACACACACACTGCGATCACACCAGCCTCGGTTGATACCACACAAATGATTTTGTGAAGGGTAAAAGAAGGTGGAAAGATCGAGGAAATAAGGCACTAACCTGACCTCCACTAGAAGGGTGTGAAAAGTATGGGGACTTTAGGGAGCTTTATTGCCACCTAAATCACAGATCACCAGTAGTCTTTTGCCAACGATAAATCAATCGTAAGCGGCTCTTGCGATAATACAAAATCATTTGCAATGGTTATCGTAAGAGGCGAAGTAGTAGACATTTAGAGAGACTTGTTGTCACCCAGACTCAAGGGAACACCCACTGGTTAATCTCAGTGAGTAATGACGAGCTGTGTGAGAACTAGAAATAGTGAGTAACAATAATAATAATAATAATAATAATAATAATAATAATAATAATAAGTGGGTGACCACTGACGATGACCAGTGTGATAACTCCTAGTGAGTAAATAATAATCAGAACAGAGCAAACAGAACAGGACCTTTGAAAACAATGAAAGCCAGTTTTACAAAAACGTGAATGGAGAAAAAACAACAGAGCAACCGAGCTTAACAGAAACAAAACAATTCTGGAGCAAGATATGGGAAGAACCAAAAAAGCACAACAAGAATGCCCAATGGTTGAAAAACATGAAATATGAACTGCAGGAAATCGAACAAGGAACCGAAACAGAAATTAACAAAGAAACGATCAAGAAAACCCTAAGAAAAATGGCAAACTGGAGAGCACCAGGCCACGATGGAATACATGCATACTGGTTTAAAAATGTCACGACCCTGCACGAAAGACTAGTGCAGAAACTGAGTTGATGTATCCGCAAAACAGACGTACCAGAATGGATAACGGAAGGAAGAACAACATTAATACAAAAAGACCCCAAAAAGGGAACAACCCCCAGCAACTACAGACCGATAACATGTCTACCAATAATGTGGAAAATTCTCACAGCACAACTGAGAGAACAAATCTACCAATCCCTGGACAAACGTGGACTGCTCCCCGAGGAGCAAAAAGGATGCCGGAAAGGACAAAGAGGGGCACATGATCTACTATGCATTGATCAAAAGACCCTGAAGGAGGTGAAGAGCAGACAAAGGAACATAACCATGGCATGGATTGACTACAAGAAAGCCTACGACAGAATCCCCCAAACATGGATAATTGAATGCTTAAAAATATACAAGATACCAGACAAGATTATTAATCTCATCCAGAAAGCAATGGAAACATGGAGACTAAAAACGGACAGCCGGAGGACAACACCTGTCTGAGATAAAAATACAGAGAGGCATTTTTCAAGGAGACTCTCTATCACCACTATTGTTTATAATAGCCATGATGCCACTCAACTACATACTCAGAAAGTGTCATGCCGGATACAGGTTTACGGATACAGAACAAAGAATAAACCACCTGATGTACATGGATGACCTTAAACTGTTTGCAAAAAACAAAAAAGAACTGGAAAAGCTGATAAATACAACCAAGATATTCAGCCAGGATATCCAAATGGAGTTTGGAATACAAAAATGTGCACTGCTAGAGATTAAAAGAGGAAAACTGGAGACGACAGTAGGCATAGAACTCCCCAACCAAGAGGAGATGAGAGCGCTAGGAGAACAAGTTAGTTATAAATACCTGGGAGTTCTGGAAGCAGACACAATCAAATATACAGAAATGAAAGAGAAGACTGGAAAAGAATATCTACGAAGAACAAGGAAACTCTTAGAAACTAAACTATATAGCAGAAACCTAGTAAAAGGGATAAACACATGGGCTGTATCACTAATAAAATACTCTGGACCATTCATAGGCTGGACCAAAGAAGAACTCAGGCACCTTGACCAGAGGACTAGAAAACTAATGACCATGCACAATGCATTGCACCTAAAAGACGATACGGACAGACTCTACATGAAAAGAAATGAAGGAGGTAGAGGACTGGTAAGTATAGAAGACTGTCTGGAGAAATATGTAACCCAGAACACGGAAAGACTGATTACCACAGCAAGAGACACCAGCCCAACAAACAACTCCGGAAGCACTGAACCCAGAAACAAAAAGACAAGAAAGGAAAAGTGGGAAGAAAAACAACTACATGGACGCTTTATAAGACTCACAAGCGATGAAGTCAATGAAAACAGCTGGGCATGGCTAAGAAAAGGACACTTGAACAGAGAAACGGAATCTCTGCTGACGGCCGCACAGAACAATGCGATTAGGACAAACTTTATTAAAGCAAAGATAGATAAAACCCAGGAAAACAGCAAATGCCGATTGTGTGGACAAAGAGACGAAACGATAAATCATATAATAAGTGAATGCAGCAAGCTAGCCCAAAAGGAATACAAGAACAGACATGACAGCGTGGGGAAAGAAGTACACCGGGAAATGTGCAAACAACTGAATTTCGAATATGCAAAAAAACGGTACAAACACAAACCAGAAACTGTACTAGACAACGAAAAACACAAAATCATATGGGATATGAATGTACAAACAGACAAACCCATAACAGCAAGGAGACCGGATATGATAATAATCAACAAGAAAGTAAAATCCTGTAAAATCGGAGACTTTGTCGTTCCAGCGGACCACAGAGTGAAGATCAAAGAGACGGAAAAAAGAAGCAAATATACTTAATTGCCAGAGAACTGAAAGGAATATGGAACATGAAGAAAGTCAGTATAACACCAATAATCGTAGGAGCACTAGGAACAGTCCCCAAAAACATGGAGAAAAGACTAGGAGAAATAGGAATCAAAGGGATAACTGAGACCATACAAAGGACAGTAATGATCAAAACAGCTACAATCCTGAGAAATGTCCTCGAATGTTGAAACCAACCCACATAAGCAACGAATGGAGAACAAACACATGGAAGCACAAGAAAACAGAACCGGGGAAAATACTACCGCACGATAGAGGCGCAAGCATAGGCTGACATCACGAAAATTATGGACAGAGGGTCGAGGATAGAAAGCGCAAACCAGACCTCCACTGGAAGAGCGCGAACAGCTCTGGGACCTTGGGGAGGCTTGTTGCCACTCGGTCCCCAAAGGGGACCAATGGCCCTTATCAGCGGGAAATCGGTGGTAGGTGGCTGTTGCGATACCGCAAGGTCATCAGCGATGATGAACGAAAAGAGGTGGAGCATACTGGAAGTCTGAGGAGACTTGTTGTCACTCAGACTCCAGGGAATACCACAGGTTGTTGGCAGTGGGCGATCACTGACGATGACCAGTGTGATAACTCCTAGTGAGTAAATAATAATTATTAGTAGTAGTATTAGAAGTAGTAGTAGTAGTAGTAGTAGTATGACAATTTGTATTATTATTATTATATTACAAAAAGAATGGAAGCTGTGTAACATAATAATAATAATAATAATAATAATAATAATAATAATAATAATAATAATAATAATAATAATAATAATAATAATAATAATAATAAAAATTATAATAATAATAATAATTATTATTTGTATTATTATTATTATTATTATCATT
>OY744537.1:48159541-48167041 GCA_963556195.1 Sepiola atlantica | reverse complement strand
TTTTTCAAAAACAAAATATAATACTATTACGAAACAATGGTTTAAAAAATATGTCTAAATACCCTTTCTTATTCAAACCGGCGTCACCTCGCCTGCAGACATAACGTGATTTTCTGACCAAAAAGTCCATTTCCATCAGACGATGAAAAAAAAGAAAAGAAAAACATCCTTTGACAAGGAGAAGTATATTCTCGAAAGGTAAGATAAAAATAAATTTTATTTATTTTACACCACCATTGTTATGGTTTTTTCAACAACAAAAAATATAATACTATTACGAAACAATGGTTTACAAAATATGTCTAAATACCCTTTATGTATTCAAATGTTATTTTGAAAAGTTCACAACATTATGAATAAAAACATAAGAACTTATTCTTTAAATAACCCAAAATGTCTTAATTTGATTTATACTTGAAAATAACAGTTGTGAATTTTGGTGTGGTTTCGTTCTCTCACGAAACCACAGCATGAGAAGCAATTAATGATTTGTTTAAAGAGTAAAAGTCTACTTGAAATCATCTGCTGGTAAAAGAGTAAAAGTCTACTTGATGACGGCTTCCGGTTTTTAAATCGGAATTTGACAAGCGGTGTTTATCCAAAAACAGTCCTTCATAATTTTCTACCGCTTAGATTTTGGGCGGAATTTTTACTATCACTAGTTTGTAAACATTTACAGAGTTCACTAAATTTCTTTTACCACTAAACCTAAGGCATAGTGGAAAGGTCGTAAAATCACACGTAATCGCCTTTAAAAGTAAGAAGCCCCCAACAAAAAGTTGCATTTGATTGTTAGTAAAGAAATATTCTATTTTTTAAGTTTGATTTAATTAATTTTAATAAAATAAACATCTAATTTCCAATTTTAAAAAAAATAGTTCGATTTTCTTATTTGTTAATAATAAAATAATGGTAAATACAAATTATAAGCTCCCCCCCCTCCTAAAAAAACATCCAACCTAAAATATAATGAGTAAGTGTTTTTGAATAAACCCCGGTTTATCAATTTCCGATTTTAAAACCAGAAGCCGTCAGCAAGTAGACATTTAAAATTTAAGCAACGATTGTGTCATACTAGTAAAAAAAAAACGTGTAATGTTGAGATATATGAGTGATTTTAACTTTAAGATGTACATGGACGACCTGAAACTATTTGCTTAATATGACCAGAATTTTTAGCCATGGGCATTTAAATGGAATTCGGAATTGAAACGTGTGCACTTCAAGAGATGAAAAGGGAAAACTGGAGACGACAGAGGGCATGGAACTGCTCTACCAAACGGATATGAGGGTGTTAGGCGAACAGGAGATCTATAAATACTTGAGAGTTCTGAGAGCAGACACCATCAAATTTTCATGATACTTGAAAAACAGTGAAATATTCAGATCTAATACTAATATGACAGCATACTAATTAGAGGTAAACCATGTCTATATGACAGCACAGTTCACAGATTCCCTAAATCCGAGCGAATTTCGGCTATTTTAAAACTCTATAACAGATGGTTACTGCTATTAAAATAAAACATTTCGAAGACTATAGCTTCAGCCATGTCAGTTCTTTTTCACGCAGCTTTCATCATAGTAGTCTGTCCTAGGTTCAAGTATGTTTAGGTCCGGCAGATTTTCACATTTTATGTAGTTCATACGTGTTTCAATATTCGAAGTCCAACAAGCATCGTTACATAAATAGAACGAACTCGGACACTCGATGTATATGTGCATGTACATTAAGCGTGTTATTATTAATATAAGCGTAACATAATTAATCTATGCACAGGCAAAAAAGAAAATATTTGCTTAGAGAAAAGCGTGAATTCGAATCGTAAATAAACGCAACAGAAGATAACAACGGGGAATAGATTTATGAGAATAAATTCAAAGACAAAATGGTTCCAAGGACAAAAGCGAGAGTAAATCAAAAAGAGAAAAGGCAAAAATGAAAGGAAAATAAAGAAATATTGAAATACCTTTCTTTCAATATTTCTTTAGTGAAAGAAAATGGGAAAATAAATTAAGTTGGTAAAAAGAGAAATAAATTTATGGTAGGAAAAAATGGGTAATAAAAAAATATTTAAGTGAAATATTTTTGAAAATAAACACATGGTGCAATTTAAATGAAAAAATATGTTGGTTTTTTTGCAAGTTTTCGTTGTAAAATAAATTTGTAAGACAAGACAGTCTTATCGTTTTTTTTTCTTCGTCTTATTCCTATTTTGATGGTATTAGCTCGGAGGTGTCGAATCACGGTAATGGTAGAAGAACACGTCAAGTTCTAGAAGACGTTAGAATAAGTATAGTTTGGTCGATGTTATGCGCAGATTGGCGCTTTTTGATGAGGAAATTGACAACATTTTTGAGGCACGCATGAAAATGTATTTAAGTGAAATATTTTTGAAAATCAACACATCGTGCAATTTAAATGAAAAAATCATTTATCTATATTTTTTGCAAGCTTTCGTTGTAGAACAACTTTGTCAGGCGAGACTGTCTCATAGTTTTAAAAAATAATGTTTAAAGAAAGCGAAAGAGAATAGAGGGATCGAGATTGAAGATGATAAAAGAATTCGTGAAATCTGGAAACAGGCGAATACAGATCAACAGAGAAGCTGGACAACGTAGAAGACGAAATGTAGAAGAAGGTCATAAATGTGGCCGCTGCGTATACGAAAGAGTAGAATGCGTGTAAAGAAAGTGCTTAGAAATAAATATAAAAGGGAAATCAAAATAGTATATAAGAAGTGAACAGTCGAAGAAAAAGAAGACGAAAAAGAAGAAGAAGACGAAGAGGAAAAAGAAGAAGAATAACAACAGAGATGGCGAAGTAGAAAAAGACGACGGAGAAAGGGACGAAGAAGACATATATGTAGTTGAGTGAATAAAATATATAGTTTGTAGGATTCAATCTTATGGCGTATGTCCGAGATAGAAGTTCAGATCACATCGTCAAACCCTGTCTCGAGCAACGAGTAACATCCATACTTCAACCCCATATAAGGTATACAGATATAGAACCATTATTATCCCCACAATACGCGGTCACATTTTCTCCGTCTTGAATAAAATCACTTTCCTCATTGACAGCACGATTATTAAACGATTATTCCAAGACGTGCGTCTCTAACTCCAAAGTGTTAAAATCTCTCTTCGCAATTTTATTATCTGCTTTTATTTTCCCGGTTGTCACTTTTTTATTATAAATCGTAACATTAAAAAAAAAATTCACATTCAACTTTTATAAGGTGTCAACGGTGACAACAACTTGCCTGTAAGTTTAAAATAAAATGGGTGTCGGTCTGTCACGATTCAGGTTTGAATAGAATTTTTAAATGCATTATTGCATCTCCAGAAGATATCTGTGCGTCGGTCGATCGGTTTTTCGAGCTTAATATTGAAATGGCTTTTCCATCGTAAAATAGGCAGGTTGAATCGACGCATTTCACAAATCTCTGTTCTTGTTTCTTGTCTACTTCATTTTTCGCTGGCAATTCCGTAATTCGCGGACAAGCTTTTCTACTTTGACCATTTGCATTTGGGAAAAAAAAGAAAACAAGCAAGAATGTTGGATTCAGTTTGTTGTCGCACAAAATACATCAAATCTCATCCCATTCAAAATGGCAATTGACATTGGAACGCAGTGGCATGTTTGGAATTCAATGACATCTTCTCATTATTCTCTTTCGGATTGGATATCCGTTTTTTTTACGATGTATCAACCCTTTTTTGTTATTTAATGATTAAACACAATGTTACAAATCTTTCATGGATATTATATTGTTTGTGTTAACGGCAAAATTGGAAGATGTTCGGTTGGTATATTTTGAAGAATAGTGGTCCATACATAAAGGAGACAACGATGAGGATTTAATTGTTATTAAAATAAAGTAATGAGCCTCTATTAATTTAGCTAGAAGTTGCTTCCGACTGGGCCACTAAAATAATATGTTTATTCAATGATATTTATTTAAATATTTTCATTGGCCATTTTTTATTGAGATTTGCCATTTAATTGGCTATTTAATTGGCCATTTTTATTGAAATATAATTATTGCCCATTAAAATAATATGTTTTATTGAATGATATTTATTAAAATTATATTTTTATTAAACAACGTGGCCATATATTTAATTGTTATTAAAATAAAGTAATGAGCCTCTATTAATTTACCTAGGAGTTGCTTCCGACTTGGCCATCCGTACAGTAAATAAAAGTATACCGATATAAGTAGACCTTAAATCACATTTAGCTAATTCAACATATTGCATCAACTAATTATAATTTCATATACTTGCAAATATATGCTCCCTCTGGTCGCACATTTTTGCTAGTTGTTATATTTAATTGCTAAGTAAGTTATGATTTTTTTACAACTACTATCATCAATGAATATTTAATTAATTCTATTTATAATGTGTACTAAGATTATGATCGTGGAAAGTATTTTAAATACATCTGTAAAAACGGAAAGACACTATCATGAGTGTATATTTGCGAATATTAATTTATTAGAAGATTTAAAAAAAACGAATTATGAAAGTTTGAAATAGGCCTGATCTTGGGGGAAGTTTTGGAATGGGTATATATAGGAGCTGATAAGTAGGTTTAAAAAGATAGCGATTAAAACTAATAATATAGTTTCGGCTTCAAGTAAGTATAAAACGAGAGCGATCAAAAGTAATTATATAGTTTAATCTTCAGGTAGATATAAAAAGAGATCAATCAAACCAAACAATATATTGTGTCGGCTTCAAATAGATATAAAAAGAGAGCGATCAAAACTAAAAATGTAGTTTCGGTTTCAGACAAACAGATATATAATCTCTATTATAATAAAATTACTAAGTCCCATTTTGAGAACGCCAATGAACACCTGTGTATAATGCTTTAGAAGCTTTAAAACGCACTAATTATGTAAATTCGGAAAACGCGTGATCTTGGGGAAAGTTTTTGAATCGGTATATGTAAGAGCTGGTAAGTAAGTTTAAAAAGAGAGCGATCAAAACTAATAATATAGTTTCGGCTTTAAGTAGATATGAAAAGAGAGCGGTACAAAACTAATAATATAGTTTCGACTCCAAGTAGATATAAAAAGAGAGCGATCAAAACAAATAATATAGTTTCGGCTTCAAGTATATATAAAAAGAGAGCGATCAAAACTAATGATATAATTTCGGCTTCAAGTATATATAGAAAGAGAGCGATCAAAACTAATAATATAGTTTCGGCTTCAAGTAGATATAAAAAGAGAGCGATCAAAACTAATAATATAGTTTCGGCTTCAAGTATATATAAAAAGAGAGCGATCAAAACTAATAATATAATTTCGGCTTTAAGTATATATAGAAAGAGAGCGATCAAAACTAATAATATAGTTTCGGCTTCAAGTAGATATAAAAAGAGAGCGATCAAAACTAATAATATCGTTTCGACTTAAAGTAGATATAAAAAGAGAGCGATCAAAACAAATTATATAGTTTCGGCATCAAGTAGATATGAAAAAGAAAGCGATCAAATCTTATAGTATAGTTTCGGCTTCAAGTATATATAAAAAGAGAGCGATCAAAACTAATAATATCGTTTCGGCATCAAGTAGATATAAAAAGAGAGCGATCAAAACTAATAATATACTTTCGGCATCAAGTAGATATAAAAAGAGAGCAATCAAAACTAATAATATAGTTTCAGCTTTAAGTAGATATGAAATAGAGAGCGATCAAAACCAATAATATAGTTTCGGCTTCAAGTATATATATAAAAAGAGAGCGATCAAAACAAATAACATAGTTTCGGCTTCAAGTAGATATGAAAAAGAGAGCGATCAAAACTAATAATATAGTTTTGGCATTAAGTAGATATAAAAAGAGAGCGTTCAAAACTAGTAATATAGTTTCGGCTTAAAGTAGATATAAAAAGAGAGCGATCAAAACTAATTATATAGTTTCGGCTTCAAGTAGATATAAAAAGAGAGCGATCAAATCTAATTATATCGTGTCGGCATCAAGTAGATATGAAAAAGAGAGCGATCAAAACTAATAACATAGTTTCGGCATCAAGTAGATATGAAAAAGAGATCGATCAAAACTAATAATATAGTTTCGGCTCAAGTAGATATAAAAAGAGAGCGATCAAATCTAATAATATAGTTTCGGCTTAAAGTAGATATAAAAAGAGAGCGATCAAAACTAATAATATAGTTTCGGCATCAAGTAGATATAAAAAGAGAGCGATCTTAATTAATTATATAGATCCGGCTTCAAGTAAATATTAAAAGAAAGCGATCAAAACTAATCATATTGTTTCGGCATCAAGTAGATATGAAAAAGAGAGCGATCAAAACTAATGATATAGTTTCGGCTTCAAGTAGATATAAAAAGAGAGCGATCAAAACTAATAATATAGTTTCGGCTTAAAGTAGATATAAAAAGAGAGCGATCAAAACTAATAATATAGTTTCGGTTGCAGACAAACAGATAAATAATCTCTATTATAATAAAATTACTAAGTCACATTTTGAGATAGCAAATTTACATCTGTGTATAATGCTTTTGAAGCTTTAAAACGCACTTATTATGTACATTTGGAAAACGCGTGATCTTGGGGGAAGTTTTTCAATCGGTATATGTAGGAGCTGGTAAGTAGGTTTAAAAAGAGAGCGATCAAAACTAATAATATAGTTTCGACTTCAAGTAGATATAAAAAGAGTGCGATACAAACTAATAATATAGGTTCGGCTTCAAGTAGATATAAAAAGAGAGCGATCAAAACTAATAATAAAGTTTAGGTTTCAGACGGACAGATACATAATCTCTATTATAATTAGATGTCTAAGTCACATTTTAAAGTAGCCAATTAACGCCTCTGTATAACGCTGGATTTTAATTGACTTCCGTGTTTGCGTAAATAATTTTGTAATTAATTAAACGGTTATTTATTCGATGGATCTTTTAATATAGAAAATTCGCAAAGAAGTAAATGAGACCCGTACAATATTCGAACCTATGAAAAAGTGAGTCTCCTTAGCTGGCTTCGCGTTAAACAACTGAGGCAGCGTTTCTACGTAAAGCGAATTTCGAAATTGTACAGTTAACTCAAATCCCTTACCTATATCTGTTTTCCTATTAAACTTGGAGGTGACGGTGGTTAAGTTGTTCCACTGTATCACTTTCACTTACAAGCTTCACGTGGTCGTTGCTGTAAGTACCCGATGTCTTTCTAGAAATAACTCATACTAGAAAGATATCGGGGAAACCAATGCCAACGAAATGAATGACTGCCTATTAATGCCTGACTTATATGTAGTCTCGTTATCCGAGTTGTCTAAAAATGCGGCACCTTTTCCATGCCATATTCAAGAAGTGTACGGGTCTACTTTTTCACTACGCGAATTTGCAATGTTTCCAGCCCCGTAGAATATATAACCGTTTTGTAATAACGGTATTACACTGGAAAAAGGGAGTGCCAAGTACGAAAGTTGCGGTATCCACAACATTGTAGGAAAT
>OY744537.1:47999541-48154541 GCA_963556195.1 Sepiola atlantica | reverse complement strand
AGGTATTAAGAAAGTTTTGGGACAACACGAAGCTGGCGTTTCTCCCGTATCTGCAAATGATGGCACACTGATAAATGATAGAGCGGATATATTGAATCGCTGGAAGGAGCACTTCGAAGCAGTCCTAAACAATACTTCCACAACTGATGAAAAAATACTTTCATCTATCACTAAACGACCTGAGATTCCTGAACTCTCCTTCCTTCCAGCAATACATGAAGTGTTCGTTGCTATTAGGCAAATGTCGTCAGGCAAAGGGTCAGGGAAAGACACCTTACCTCCTGAGGTGTTTAAGTACAGTGGCCAGACACTAGTGAAGAAGCTGCACAGTCTCTTTGTGAAGATCTGGCAAGGTGGAAATGTCCCTCAGGATTTCAAAGATGCATTAATTCAACACTTGTATAAGAATAAAGGCAATAGAAACATCTGTGACAACCATCGATGCATCTCACTTTTGTCAATTGCAGGGAAGGTCTTGGCAAGGCTTATTCTCAACAGAATAATTAAACACTTTGTTGATGATATCTATCCCGAATCTCAATGCGGTTTCCGTGCTTGTCGGGGTACTGTCGATATGATCTTTCCCTCCGCCAGGTTGCCGAGAAAGTTCGGGAAAAGAACGAGGTTTTGTATATGGTTTTCATTGACTTTACAAAGGCCTTTGACAGAGTAAATTGTGAAGCCCTCTGGAAAGTGTTGGACAAGCTGGGAATACCTGACAACATGCTGAATGTAATTATTTTTTTCCATGATGGAATGAAGGCATCGGTTGTTTCAAATAAAGAGTCTTCAGAACCTTTCAATGTGACAAATGGTACCAAACAGGGTTGCGTAATGGCACCTGTGCTATTTGCTTTGTTCTTTTCAGTTATGCTGAAATATGCTTTCGCTGATATAGATACTGGGGTGGAGTTTAAATTTAGAACAAGTGGTGGTCTCTTTAACCAGCAACGTTTCAAAGCTAAGACCCTTCTTCGACAAACTGTCATCAGGGATCTTTTGTTTGCAGATGACGCTGTATTTTGTGCAACATCTCGGGAGGAAGCGTAACTGCTTGTGGACAGGTTTTCGGCTGATTGCAAGGCTTTTGGTCTGACAATCAGCATCAAGAAAACAGAAGTGATTCACCAACCTCGCCCCACGCCTAAACAAGTTCAGGGTGTGAAGCAACGGCCACCAGTAAAGCAACGACCACCGTTACACAGTTTTCCAGATATTCAACCCAAGTGGATGGTAATGATCTGAAATATGTGAAAAACTTCACTTATCTTGGGAGTAAGTTAAATTGGAATGCCTCTCTTGATGACGAAATCTTTAACCGAATTGCGAAAGCAACCACTGCCTCTGAAAAACTGCGTCATCGGTTATGGAAGGACAGGGGGATAAGTTTGAGAACAAAAGTACTTGTGTATCGAGCAGTTGTGCTAACATCACTGCTTGATGGATCGGAATCATGGACAGTCTATCGCAGCTACATTCAGAAGCTTGATGTCTTTCACAAAAATTGCCTTAGAACGATTCGTGCTGGCACCCTAAGAAATCGGATGTCTAATGCGGACCTATTTACATGCTGCGGTATTGGCGGAATTGAAAGCTTTTTGATGCAATCACAACTGCGTTGGGCAGGACATGTCTTACGTATGGAAGATGAGAGAATACCAAAGCAACTAATGTACGGCAAGCTCAACAGGCAGCGAAATGTGGGTCAACCGCTGCTTCGCTTTAAGGACAAGTTGAAGATGAATTTGACATCTACCAATATTGCTTATCATTATTTTGAACAGCTTGCTTCTTGACAGAATGAATGGCGATCTGACTGCCAGAGGGGCATCAGGTGGGTCTCTGTAAGTGCCATTGATCAACAGCGCGAAAGACGCGAAAGAACAAAGACATCTACAAGTATCCCAGCCGATTTTTCTCAAGATCTTCCTTCTTGCATCCATTGTGGCTGGTTTTCAAATCTCTCGCAGGACTCAAATGCCATTTACGATTGAGTAAATGTAAGCATGCTACATCCATCGAAGACTAAACAAATTTTAAGTTGTCAAGACCTCGTACGTCGAAATCTACGGGAGAGCCATGATATATAACCGTATTCATATATATATATATATACATATATATATATATATATACATATATATATATACATATATACATACATATACATATATATGCATATATATATATATATATAATATTTAGAGTTAATCCGCTTTTAAGATTTAATAATCTTTATAGTAGAGCCCTGTTAGGAGTTACGATTTTGATGTCACTCGCGATTATGCAGAGTTCCGCTCGAGCGCCGAAAAATTCCGACAACAAGATGCTTGCCCCCGCTTCTCGCGTAAGTGTACGTCTATTTCAATTACTGTATGTGGCAATATCTCATGGTTTTGTGAGCATAAGCGTTAGGCTCGTGATTCTAAGCTGAATACACCCAACCACATTCGATCCAATGCAACCGCTTGTAACCGCCACTCCTGCACTGATGAGGTTATAAAACCCGAAACGTTATCGTCTGTAGGTATAAAAACATTTTAATAATTAAAAAATAGTTACATATATATATATATATATATATATATATATATATATATATATATATATATATATATATATATATATGAAAGCGTTTTCAGAGGGTTAGTAATTTTCTGAGTCGGCTTCCAGGGGTGTCCTCAACTGATACACATGCATCCCAGTACTATGAAAGGGCTAAAATGTAGCCTCTCTATAGTGAATTACCATCCGTGCGTTGTTAGGAAGCTCTCCCTTTTCGGGGTTACCTTGTTAATATGCTTTGGTATACACAGTCCACGACGGATCTAAGGGATGAATCTTTGCCCCAAAACTGCAATTCTACGGCTAACAGTATTGTTAGTTGCATTCATCGACAAACTGACCATCTGGTTCTGAGAAAAACATGGCTTCGCATATGATCATATATACTTGAGAATGCGAAGTCATATATAACTGCTTTAGTTAGTTATGAACGAGTTGCCGCATATATAACACTTCATTAGATAAAGTATCATTAATCTGACCGTTAATTGATGGATGACTCAAGGCAACGCAAGACACACATATATACTAATGAGTTACTAAGGTTTCATACTATTCAAAGGTAAGGTTCACGAGATTCTCAGTTTGATGATGACCAATACTATGAGATGAATTGTAAACTCGACATTATTTTCTTACATTTTATTAGGGGGAGATAATTGTGTCAAGAAGTATTTTAGGGCCTCTTTAGTTTTAGTTTTTAGATTCCATTACTTAAATTGTTTGGGACAAAAACAATATGGAGTCGATTTTGCCGGAAACAACATATTTCAGATAAAACTTATTAAGCGATTTAATCTTACTCTAACGTAAATACCATCGAACTTTTACGCTTTTAAAAATCGATACGGCATTAAATGTAGAAACTTATATTTTTATAATATATAATGTATAATATTACGTGTCTACTTACTATGTTATCACCTTTCACGCGCATTTTAACAAATGCATAGAAGTATCTGGTCGTCATTTTATATTAACATAAAGGGGGTACCCATTTCAAAATTAGTTGTTCCAAAATCGAAAATGACGTCATGAATAGAATTGTCGATTTTACTACGATGGTAAACTAACAGGGATCATTCGTCATTTATTTACACCTGGCGCCCATCCGAAAGAAAGATGACGTATACCAAACACGAACTAAATCGGTCATTCCAATTTAGGTTATTTTTATGAGATAGAAAAAATATCCGGTTTCCGTATATCAAAAGGAAAATATTGTTAAACATTAATGACATTTAAAAGGCTTCTGGTTTTCTTTCTATTTTGGGACGAAGCTTAAGTAAAACGGTTTCCGAAAATACAATTTGAACTAAGAAACAAAATCTATAATCGAATGTTTACGCAGAGATGAATGAAGAAGCTGTACGACGATATAAAATATTCAAAATCTATTTTGCTTCTGGCAAATATATCTGTCATAAATCTTTTAAAAGCTACGCGTAGGATGATTCATTCATTTGAAAGGAGAGTTTGTATATTTAGAGATTAAGTTTTTCTTTCTTTCGTAAATCATATAGTTATTCTTCTTCCTTCATTTTGTTTGTTTGTTGTTGTTTTTTGTTCGACTTCCGTTTCTTCTTATTCTCCTACTGTTTTGATTTCATACAGTTTTTTCAATTTCGTTTTCTTTTTCTTTTTTCTTTTCTTTTCTTTTCTTTTCTTTTTCCCATCGCTTTTTATTCATTTTTGTATTTCCTGTTAATCTTTATTCTTCTTCTATCTCCTTTTCTTCTTCTTTTTCTTCTTATTCTGTTCTCTCCCATTTTTCTTCCTTCTTCTATTTAATTCTTTCCAGACTTTTTTCCCTCTTCGTCATATTTTTCATTCTCTTTGTCTTCTTGTTTACCCTTCTAAATATTCCCCCTTTTTCTTTATCTTCTTATTTTGTAGATACATATATGCAAATTATCCATTTAGAAACAATCTCTTACATATTTCTGAGACATACTATAGTTATAATTCATTCAAAGAATCAGCGACTCACGAAATGTAGACAAATCGAACATTCTTCAATTTGTTATCAGTTCGTGATTCACGGATTTTTTAAATGGGATTAACCGGCTTTTGTAAGCGGTAAAAGGTAAATCCATGTACATGTTACTATACTAACAATTGTAACATATAACTGTTAAATGACTATTTTTCTTTATCTCTCTCATTTTTGCGATCAAACACTTTATTAATTCCTTTCCACATGCCCGACGTACTGTATATATATATATATATATATATATATATATATATATATATATACAAATATATATATATA
Organism: Sepiola atlantica; assembly: GCA_963556195.1. Classification (NCBI taxonomy): domain Eukaryota; kingdom Metazoa; phylum Mollusca; class Cephalopoda; order Sepiida; family Sepiolidae; genus Sepiola; species Sepiola atlantica. The sequence goes on along the minus strand of OY744537.1, from coordinate 48,149,701 downwards.
CATATATATATAAATATATATATATATAAATATATAAATATATATATATGCATATATATATATATAAATATATACATATATATAAATATATAAATATATATATAAATATAAATATATATACATATATATACATATACATATATATACATATACATGCATGCATATACATAAATATATACATATATATACACATATATACATATTTATATATATACATTTATATATATATAAATATACATACATACGTATACATTTACATATACATTTACATATGTATATACATATACATATAATACATAGACATATGCATATATATAAATATATGTATACATATATATACATATATATGCATATACATATATATATACATACATATGTATAAATACATATATATACATATATATGTATATGCATATATATGTATATGTATATATATACATATATATATACATATGCATTTATACATATATATACATATGCATATATGCATATACACATATACATATATTTATACATATACCTATATGCATATACACATACATACATATACATATACATATATGCAGTTATATATATATATATATATATATATATATATATATATACATATACATATGTATACATATATACATATAGATATACATATATTTATACATATATATTTATACATATATAAATTAAGAGTTCGAAAGCAAAACGCCATGAATCCAATTCGTTTAAATTGCGACCTTAAACAATAAAAATATGAATATGTTAAATCTAGACTTCGGATGAAAGCTGATTTTAATTGAAATAAAAAAAATTATTTGGGTATCATATGATGTAATACATAGTTTTTGGGTGTCGTCGAGTGTTGAAATGCAACACTTTTTGTAGGGACAGTTTCGTGATTTTGAAAATGGCGTTTGTCGCGTTTTGCATTCGAACTATTCAAACACACATATATATATATATATATATATATATATATATATATATATATATATATATATATATATATATATATATATCTGCATATATACAGGGTGTTTCAAAAGTCTTGGGAACATAACGATTTTTAATAACTCAAAAACTATTAGGAGTTGAAAAATGAAATTGGTACCGTTGGAAAGGTTAAAGTTTCAAGTTTTGTGGGGAATCTTCAAAGTTGCTCAATATGAGCACCATTCGTCACACAGCAGACATCTAGTCGATAGTCCATTTCCTGCCAAACGCGTTCCAGCATCTTGACGTCAATGGTTCCCACAACTGCCGTTACTCGAGCCTTTAGTTCGTCAATATCTCTTGGAAGGGGCGGCACATAGACTTGTTGCTTGACAAAGCCCCAAAGGAAAAAGTCACACGGGGTAAGATCTGGAGACGTAGGAGGCCAGGGCATGAGAACGTCATCACCTCGCCCAGATCTCCCAATCCATCTACCAGGCAGCCTTGTGTTAAGAAACTGCCTTACTCTAAGACTCCAGTGTGGTGGTGCACCATCTTGTTGAAAAATGAAGTCATCAGATTCTGCTTGTTCCAACTGAGCCATTAACCAGTCTTCCAGCATGTTGAGATAGGATTCACCAGTGATAGTTGCCTCTTCAAAGAAGAACGGTCCATAGACACCTTTCTTGGAAATTGCACAAAACACGTTCACTTTTGGTGAATCTCGCTCGTGCTCAAGAAGTTCATGAGGATTCTCAGTACCCCATATGCGAGTGTTATGCTTGTTAACTTTGCCATTCAGATGGAAGGTCGCCTCATCGCTAAAAACAAGCCGGTCATCAAAGCCGTTATCTTCCAACTTCTCTTGCATTGCAATGCAAAAGTCACGGCGAAGTGGCTTATCAGTGTCCTTCAACTTTTGGACCAACTTGAGCTTGTAAGGTACCATTTGCAGTCGTTTCCTTAAGACACGCCAGACAGTTGCTGGAGCAACTGAAGTTCCCTGCTGGCTCTTCTCACTGATTTACGGGGGTTCCGCTGAAAGGCTGTCCGAACTTGCTCAACTGCATCTTCTGAAGTTGAAGGGCGACCTGTTCGCTTACTTGGGCACGAAATGCACACTGAACACATGTCCACGATTCAGTCTTTGCAAATTGGAGGACGCAAAATGCCTTGTCTTGTTTAGAGAACGCCATTACTGCACCTGGAAAGATAACACGAAAATCATTAGTATGACCAAAAACTTGATTAAGCAAGCTTTAAAATGGCACCAGTTTCATTTTTCTACCTGGAATAGTTAATGAGATATACGCATTTGTAATGTTCCCAAGACTTTTGAAACACCCTGTATATATATATATATATATATATATATATATATATATATGTATAGAGAGAAAGAGAGATATGGTGGTGTATGTATGGATATAAATCTATATTATCATAACTTTGCTCTACTATTTCTACAGCTATCATGTTGGTACTAGTAACAGCGCAGATAAAAACTGGTTGCTTGTGAATCGATGGACTTTTTAAATGCTAAATAGCATGCCCCTAAATCTTTTAAACAATGACTCCCGGAAATTATAAACGTCGGCAGTTTACAATATTTTATTTTAAAACTATATATTTTTTCATTCTCTCTTTATTTCTTTATACATTTTCTCTCGCTTGCTCCTTAACTTTTTTCTTTTTCTCCCTCTTTTTTATTTTCATTCGTGTTTCTCTTCCCGGTATTTAGAAGAAACTTAAACATTACTAAAACGGAAATATTGGCATAATATATATATATATATATATATATATATATATATATATATATATATATATATATATATATATATATATATATGCATCGCTCTATATCTCTATATCCTATCCCCTCTCGATCTCCTTGCTGTAACTCCTTCTCTCTTGATTGAACTGAAAATATTAATTCGCGCAAAGTAGCGTATATGTGACCTTTCACTCCCTTTTCTCTGGTTTCACTCCATCTCTTTCTCACACCATGTCCTTATGCGGCCTTTATATCTAACCCTGTTCATTTACTTTTTCGACAGCCGCCTCTCTTACCCCAACGATCACACACAAAATTTCCTATCCTCAACAAATAACTTAATCACTCCAACTATTTGCGCTCATGATTTATATTTACAGTCTTTTGAGATTAATTCCTCCTACTGCTACTTTCATTCTTGTTGAGGCATGGAGTTATACATAATGTTATTGGCTTCTAGGTAATTTTCAAGTATCATTCGGGCCTATATGTTCGGGATTATCTGTGACCATGAAATACCATTTCTTGGAGTACTCAAGGTTTCACAATAACATAGAACATTGTCGACATCTTTCCTTCGACTGTTTAACCAATTTTGATCATTTAAATTTGATAAGACTCTCTGGCCATATTTCGAATCGTGTTTGACCTGTTTCATGACTGATATTGAGAGATTTCCCCATAATTATTTCCCCATAATTATTTTCGCTATAATGTTTTGCAAAAAAAGTTAACTTGTGCATTTTCAAGATATTTACCTCAAATAATTAATTAATATTCAATTATTATTGGGCAAACCTTCTGACGATAAGAGCGTTATCTTTGAAAGTCCATGGCTTAAGGTCTGTTTATATTTGTATGTCTTGTTTAAACACTTGACAAGTTAATACATTTGTAAACTATGCACATTTTATCTATTTAAAAACTTTATATTCGTATCTACTATATTCAGCCTCACCATATCTCGATAGGATCTAATATATATATTCTTTTATTTTTATATCATATATATATATATATATATATATATGTGTGTGTGTGTGTTATGGAAATGTCTCTAGCAGGAAGTCGCTTGATGTAAGGAGACAACCATTACTACTTCAAGGTATACAATAACCAGCGATAAGTGGTAGATGAATATATTCCGACCGAGAAAACAGATATTATCCTCCCTTTGTCAAAAAAATCGCTCATGTAATGTGACGAGTAAAGAACAAAATAAAGGAAGCGAGAGTTACGAGGCTACCGAAAATAAACTCAAACTTCACTTATGTATATATATATATATATATATATATATATATATATATATATATATATATATATATATATATAAATTCCCCGGAATAGAACAGTGATGCATGACTTGATATACCCTTACAAAGTTTAAATTCAATGAATATAATTTTTTTAATTTTTAAATAGTTTTTTTCACGAATTATGCCTTCTAAACAATTTAAATACCCCATAGAATGTGAAATTTGGTGAATATTTATTATATGATTTCTTATACATACTATTAACATTTCACAAAAACCAGAGATATCCGAATTTTCACGAATTATTTCCATTCTTTTCCCCCTCTTGCATTCAACTAAATATAGAACACATTACGACCTCTTATGCCTAGCAACTGTGTGTAAAAATTTATAATGATCGGTAAATTAGTTTAAAATTATGTACACACAATTATATAAATATATACACATACTTAACTTCATATATATATATATATATATATATATATATATATATATATATATATATATATATATATATATATATATATATATATATATATACTAGCAGGACCCGTGTTCGAGAATAGTCCAGAGAAATATGAAATAATAATTTAATATAATAGATATAAAAATTAAAGTATTAATTCTGAAAAAGAATACGTAAAAACCCAATTTACTGTAAATAATTTGGGTGATTAAAATAGGATTTATCCAGAAAAAAATCTATTTCACTGTAAGTAATTTGGGTGATTAAAATAGGATTATCCATGTTTTAGTGTTCACCGTGGAAAATATAAAATAATAATTCATTTTAATAAATAGAAAGTTTAGATTATGAATTGAAAAAAGATTAATAAAAAAAAAACATTCCACTGCACGTAATTTACGTGATTAAAATAGAGTTTGTTAAATCAGTATTAATTGTTTTAAATTAAACAAAATAGATTTCTCTACGCTTTATACTTTTAAGTAGGGGCTAACATGATTCAATCCTATTTCAATCACCTGAATAACTTACAGTGAAATGGGTTGGACTATCAAGTAGCACAAATAAGCAAATAGAAATCTCATCTAAAAAAGGACGTCAGATCCTATTCTAATAGTATTTGTGATCATAAATACCACTGCACCCAAAATAAAAAAGTAAATATTAACCAGAATATTCGGGAATATTTCCGCGATCAGTGAAGAAAAACTTTTCTAGTCTGAGGAAATTCTTATTGTATTTCCATCGAGTGGGCATTCTTTGTGAGCGCAGAAATTCTAATTTCCCTATCATGTGACAATTTAAGAAGATAATGTCGGTAACCCAAATTTATTATGGAATATGTGGATATAATAGTATCATTACGGATTATTTAACAAATAACTTGTATTTTTGCGAATTTATTTTTTCATATTTATTGTGAAAATATCCGGAATTATGAGTAAAAATTAACGTGTGTCTAGCAATAAAAATTTAAAAAACTCACTTAACCTTACCACGAACTGTAATTCCTGGGTTAAACTACTTTCTTTATTTATTCATTTCTTTCTTTCCCGATTCGTTCAGATGGTGTTTTTGTCACACGGACTTAAGGTTAGCGGAAGGTGTAAGGGAGAGGTGTTTTGTAAGCAACAGATAATAAAAATGTTTATTAAAAATGTTTTCTCAGTCGACCTGAAGTGTAAGGCAAATAAGTCACAAATTGTGAGCAAAGCAGGAAAAAGTTTCTGACAAACATCCCAAGTGTATTTCCTGGAAAAAGAACCTAAGGTGGATTTTGTGTAATAATATTAATACTTTATAATAGTCGTGAATATGGCCCTACCTCTGAGAAAATAAAATAAAATAAAAAAGTGTCTTCTCTCTCTCTCTCTCTCTCTCTCTCTCTCTATATATATATATATATATATATATATATATATATATATATATATATATATTTCTTCGGGATGGTAAATTCTTGGATCTTATCAGCTAGAATCTCATTGGATCTTTTGCTCCACTCTTCAAACTATATATATATAAAATGAATGATGAAATAAAAATTGGACCAAATACAATATCTATTGGATAATCAATGAATTCAAACAAGGAATAAATAAACGAAAACAGTGTTTTTCTCCTTAACCCATAGATTTTCAAAAAAAAAGCTCTTATCGTCAGAGGAAAATCAGAAGAATATACCAGTAAAATTTGTATACTGCTTACAAATCTGAAAATATAAAAAAAAAATATAAAAAGTTATGAAGAAGATTAAATGTCCATGTGTAAATGTTCATGTAAAAATATCCAAGTAATCAAATAAATGAAGCATATTAAAGGTGAAGATTGGGATGTAACCCAAAGAATCCGAACAGTAAAAGTTTAAAGTCTGCAAAATGAAAAAATCTAAATCCAAGTTTAACTCAATTGGTAGAAAAGTGATTCACCTAAAAAATACAGGTATATATCTCCCGAGAAAGTTCGTAAGAATTCAATGCACAAAAAAAGATTTCTGATAAGATACTACCTTAGACTAGCAATATATATATATATATATTTTTTTTCTTCTTTTGCAATAGAAATATATATATATATATATATATATATATATATATATATATATATATACATAATTTTGTTTGTCTATCGTTTCCCTGGCCTTTTTCCCCTTTTTTCAAATTCTACTTCTACCCGCGTGTTTATATAATGGACAATTGATATTCCTACACGTCAAAGTATAGGAAATAAATAAAAGATATATATATATATATATATATATATATATATATATATATATATATATATGATTTTATGAAGATTTTATAAATGCTCTGTACTCTGTAATCGAGTATCATCGAGCTTGTTTTTTATTGGAACAACCCCGGTCTTCACTGAATGATCTATTTTATAAGTGAAAAATCTAAATATATATATATATATATATATATATATATATATATATATATATATATATATATATATATATATATATATATATATATATATTCTGAAATTATGATAGCTCGGATATTTGGATAAGTATATTTCATTTTGATCAATGACCAGCTAACATTATTATCGTGTTCGTTCTTGTGATTGGAATCCGTAGAATGTACGACGTTTTACATTATTTAATTCATAAGGTAAAAATTATAATAATTCCAAAGAGGATAGAAATGTTAATAAGTAATGCAGGGCTTGGAGGGTACAGGGGTCGTCATTGATTCCCGAGAAACGGCAAGTATACCTGAAGGTGGGCAACATTCTACAATTTCAGATATATATTTCATTAATCTCAATGTTACTTACCCTCTCCTTTTATCCAATCAAGGCACCCTTCGACCGCACCTGAAAAATTAAATCATTCAAAATATGAAAAATAAAATGGAGAATATAGTGTTAAGGGATTGGTGCAAAAGGACATAGTTTTGTTCATAGAATACTTGGCAAGCCGGATTTTCTCGCTACGTTTGCAGCGATTCTAAATTTAACTTCAAAAACATTATTTATTGGGAATATATCAGTGTGTTTTCGTTTCATTTTCTGTCTAGATCATGCGCGTACGCATTTCATAAATAATAGAATCGAAAAGGTGCTATTTGAATTCGTTCTGTTAAAGAGAGGCGCGGCGGATGTTTTGACAGATGATAAAAAAGCCGTAAAACCATAAAAGGCGGGAAGAAAGCATTACAATGGCGTGTGAAAATGGGCGTAAAACGCAGGAAATAAATAATGCAAGAAAGAGATATTAACAAGTAGGATTTGTAATCGTGTCCGGCCTAAACCTGTGCACCTTAATAAATCTGTTTCATATTGTTACTGTTACGAAATATAGTATTCGCCAACGCTGACAGGGGTTAAAACACCCTACAAATATATTATTTTACAATGAACAAATATGTATTCAACAGAGTCAGAAATCTGAACGAGTTATGGGAGTTTAGCTGCGTATGTCTGGCTAGTTATTTTGGTGTGTTTGTTTGCGTTTTATGGCAGGTCAACCCTTTTCGGATTATTTTGTTTCACCAAAATCGCGTATTTTCAAATGGTTACCCATCCAGTACTGAACCGGCTTAACATCGATTAGAGTACAAAACCAACTTCGCAATCTAGTGGGAGATAATCTCTTCGTTTCCTTACAACCCCTTACACGCATAAAATATGTTGTTAGGTTCTCTCTACTGTATCGTAAGATTAATAGGAGGTGCTCAACTGAGCTCCAATCACTGCTAACCCTACAAAACATTCACAGCAAAAACTCAACTAGCAACAACAGTAGCAAAAACTGTTCTTTCTTTCTCTCTCTGTACCCAAAACGAAACGAAACTTCCGTGACCAAAGTTTGATTTCTAAAACATCCCATCTGTGCCACAAAATATACGAGGCTGTTTTCCAATCGACTACGACATCGTCGTCTCTAAGTCTAATCTAAATAAATACATGTTGATCTGCCCTCTTTGATAATCAATACATTTTTAGTAATCTTCTGCCCTTTGAACCCAAGTTTCTAATCCCCTCCCGGTGGCGATCATCGTCCAACTGACAACCCTTTTAACCCTTATCTTCGAGTTCCTGCCGGGCGTTAATAAGCGGTGACACATTAGTAAAAAGGGTGGGCAGTTCCGTGAAAAGAATAGCAAATACAAAACAAGACAATCGGTGATGAGAAAAAAATGATGTCTCCGCTACGAAAGCATCATACATTGAATATTTGATAAGCAAATAAGTACGACACACACGCATCTGCTTGCGTTTGGGTTGATGACGATGCACACATGCGTAGACAAAGATAATTATAACTTTTCAGTGTTTTAGTCTTAACTAGCAAAACCCGTGCCCCGGCGTTGCCCCGGAAAAATATAAAATACTGACGTTCATCATGAAATAAATAAATAGTACAGTACCAAATGAAAATTTATTAAAGAATCCATTTCACTGTCAGTAATTTAGGCGATTAAAATAGGATTTTACATAGAACCGGACAGGTCACTCTTTTACGGGATAAAAATTATTGGATACACAATGTGTGATGTGTTACCTTCTGGTGCCAATATGTATAGTCATTATGGAGAGCCTACCCGTAAACATCCTACATAACACTGACTGTGGCTAAAGCAAAAAGAAATAAACTTTAGACCAACCACTGCCAAGGGTTGCCATTGGGGAGTGTTAATAATCATGGCAAAACAAAATTAACTGGGAACTGATGCCTTTTAAATTCAATTGTAGAACCTGATAGAATAATAGTTATTCTGGGAAGGTATGTCAGTTTTCTCTTTGTCATACCAGTTCGTATTACCTGCTTCGATCACATGAGGTAGTATGCGTTTAACACACAGTCTTGTTTTATTGCATAGCCGCGGAGCATCAATATTCCGGAGTAACATAATTTGGTATCCAGCTTTCATCTTTAATTTGTGTATTGGCATAGCAGGTAATTCTAATGAATTTTAAAATCATGTAGATAATTGTACAGCATGGTCATCATCGAGAGTAGAATCTAGAGAAGTGAAAGCTTGTTCCGCATTTGTAATTTTATCAAGCAGTTGTTGATTGATGATATGTATCACGACATTTTTAGGAACAAAGATTGTTCTCTTCGTTAGCCATTAACGATTAACATAGTTTGTGGCTATATTTGGGTAAACTTTGCTACTAAGTTCTGGGAGTGATGAAACAATTTATCGAATACATGGAGTTATTACAATCTTATCATGTTTGATTGTTGCAAATTTGCCATCACCTACTTTTAGAATTAGAGAGAAACACTCATCAGCCATTGGGTCACTATTGAGATGCACAGATAATTTTACAGTCTTGATGTACTTCTACAAATATTACAATTTAATGCAAGCATTGAGTTCGTCAGCGGGACTTCCACGTAGGAAGTGTTTGTCTGATGTTACCTAATAATAAAATTGTGATGCCACCAATCACAACATCACATCTCTTGAGATCACGCCATGTTTTATATAGAGCTTCAAACGTTTTTCATGTGCAATTGTACCTTCATTAATACGATGAAGAAACAATTCTGTAAGACTTTAGATAAATATGATCATTTTGCAAATTGGATTAGTATATTTTGTAACGGATAATGACAATTTAAATGTCCAGTGAGCTGTTTTACCACTAGGTAATAGAACGGCTGCAATACTCGATGACGCAAGTCCTACCGTTCAGAATTTTAGCAAAATATACGAATGCAAAATTTTGTTTACAAAAATATGTATGTATTTACATGCAGCTTGGCTAAGAACATTTTCGAAATTATTAAATATTTCGTAGACGAAGACATGTTGCATTGAAAGTAAAGTATTCGAAATAATATTCTTTAAACTATTACGTCCGTCGTACGTAATACATTTTTTTAAGTTAAAATAAACTTCAAGTATGGGGGAAAATAAATTATTTACCAGTATTTTCTTAAATAGCAACATAAATTTTCAGATAATTCGTCAAAATTTTCGATGTATACACACATGATTCGGCAGTTTAAAGGCTTTTATTGTCTGCAAATACGGCCGGTAGTCTCTGTTTAATATCGCATGATATTTCTTTCTGAGACTCACAAAGTCTACTCTGTCGCGAACGGAAGAATTTGGCGCTCGAATATCTTACGTCAATCGCAAGGAGCTGATATTAATGTGTATGCACATCAGCGAGGGATACGTACTAAATGCAATATTACGAGAAAAAAATGAAATTAAAATTGGGCGGAGAGAAATGTAAAATGTTTTCTACACTTATATGTTAACTGAAAACATTTCATAGATGGGTGAGCCTTATTTCAGGGGGATATAAATTATGTAAATCATATGTTAGTCTCGTAAATAAGTGACATTAGATTCATTGTATGTTTGTTAGAGGTTCTTGTTAACAGTAGAAGAATCACCCAAAATCATTACCTTGTACAATTTATGGAAAATCCATCAACGTTAATTCTATTTTGAATAATAAGAAACGTTTGGTGTATTATCAGTAATATTCCTTCTATTCCTAATGTTGTCGTAACCACTGTTAAGATAATAATAAAATTGAGGAAGCGTTCCTTCGGTATATCAAGTACTGAACATCGTTTATTTATGAAGAAATAAAGTATTTGTTTAGAATAATATTTTTGTAAAATGAGATTGTTTTTTAGTTTAAGAAATTATTTTGTAGTAATTGAAGGCGTTTTACTGAATAGGGGATGCCACGTTTGTTTAGTGTTCGTCAATTATATTCGAATATTCCACGAATAGATTGGTAGCCTGCCAAGCAAAGAGCCGTAAAATTCCGGGAGCTGTCCGTATTTACTTGAAGTTTTGATTATTGATAGATAATAATACTAGATTAATAAATTAAGCTATGGCGGTCGGATCTGGATACTGTATCCAATGAAGAAGACGAGCCGGGTAGTGAAAGTAGATTTTTGCGTATGAGTAAAATGTACTTCGACTTCCTCTCTGTAGGATTTTTTGTGAGAGTCAGGTATGCCGGAGTGAATGTATGATATTATGAAATAGAATGAATCTGACTGGTAATTTTCGGAAACGGGCATCAGTTATTGACATGAAGCCTAACCATGTTTGAATTATATGTAGAGCTTGTGTTTATAGTTCTACTGTGATTGATTCTTTAGGGAAAGCGTGCCTTTAATTTATTAATGTAGAGATCAGTTCTTATAGTATGTTATCCTTATTTTTTATAATGTTATATATATGAATACTTAATTTACTCCTAAACTAATTAATCGACCATACTGAATTGTGTAACACATGTTCTGTGTGTAAATGTTGGTAATGTAGACTATATTTATTTTTATTTATTTTACTTCATCGCAGGTGTTAAGATTTTGACATTACTGATTGTTGGGGAATTATAGTAATAAGTATTAGACATAAATTAATAACTATTTCCCAAATTTCCGTGTCTTTTGGGGTATTTTAAAGGGTTTTCATGACACATATTATGAGCATAACATCCCATTTGCAAATTAAAATATTTTAGATTTGCATTAAATTTGATCCATAGTGAGTAAACACAAATTAAGAAGATTCTCTGAATGTAATTTTCATACTAAGACCTTTTAAGCTTAAGCTTAAAATTTTAGACATTTTTTAAATGAAAATAGTGTAATAGATTTTCATCAAAATTAGAAAAATGATTCTAGACATGATGTTCAGTAGCATTACATATTGGTTCTAATCTTAGTAGGGAGACATAACATTTGTGCAAAACTGTTTTGATTGGGGAAGTTATTTTACTCGTCTTCGAACGTGTATCGTTTTTTTTAAACTTACATTAAGCATCTAGTCTACTCAAATGTTTAACTGTTGGAAACAAGGATAGTTGGATAGGGTTAGAGTTAGAGGTGACGGGTTATGGGTTACGGTTAGAGTTAGGGTTAGGGTTGGGGTTGGGGTTTGGGGTTAGAGTTAGCGTTAGGGTTAGGAGTTAGGGGTTAGGGTAATGGTTATGGTTAAGGGTAAGGTGTTACGGTAAAGGGGGAGGGTTAGGGGGTAGGGTAAGGGTTAGGGTTAGGATTATGGTAAGGGTTAAGAGTAAGGGTTAGGGTAAGGGTTATGGTTTAGGGGTTAGAATTATGGTTAGGGGTATAGGTTGGGGTTAAGGGTTTGGGCAAAGGTTAGGGTTAGAGGTTAGGGTTAGGGGTTAGGGGTTAGGTTCGGGTTAGGGTTATGGTTAGGGTTAGTGTTAGGGTTAGGGTTAGGGTTTATGTTAGGGGTTAGGGTTAGGGTTAGGGTTAGGGTTAAAGGGTTAAAGGGTTAAGAGTTAGGATTAGGGTTAGGGGTAAGGGGTTAGGGTTAGGGTCAATGGTTAGGATAAGAGTTAGGAGTTAGGGTTATAGGTTCATGGTTAGGGTTAGGGGTTAGGGGTTAGGGTTAGGGTTAATGGTTAGGATTAGGGTTAGGGGTTAGAATAAGGGTTAGGGGTTAGGGGGTTAGGGATTGGGGTTAAGATTAGGATTAGGGTTTACGGTTGGTGTTAGGGTTTAGGGTTAGGTTTAGGGTTAGGGCTTAGGGTTAGGGTTAGACTGTATTCTAGGGATAGAAGGAATATTATCGATAATACACCAAATGTTAATTATTAAAAATAAAAATTAGTTGCTGCATGCGTAAACTGTGGTCAAGGTGTGTCATATTTGATTTATTTCAGGGTAATTGCATTACGTTCACTAATATTTGTAAGAAAGGTATTAATCTATATTTTCATCTTTACAGTTATATGTCTAGTAGTAAGATATATTGATTTGTGAGCTGTGGGATGACAACGAGTCAAAGAGAAGGAAAACTATAGAATACATGCAGTATCTCGAACAAACAGAGAGAGGTCATTTGTATACTAATAGGTCTCCACCTATATAACAAAAAACAGTTAAGTATAATAGTTAATGAGATTGTGAGTTGGAGGTTAAGAATACTATAAGAGTATGGAAAGCGATTAATGAAATGGACAAACTGTCATTACTTAAGAAGGCAACAAGACAAATATTTATTGGGAGTAAGCTTGCAGCCAACTATGTTGTAGTATGCAAATGGTTATTGTTGTTGTAATGTTTTTCTACAGAGGGGAGGTTCTTAGAAAGAAACTCTGTTCATGGAAGTTTTAGCTTTACAGATGAGTAAATGAATGTTCTTTGTAGTTGTGGCAGCAGACGAGTTTTTTGTTGTGAATGTTTTACAGAGAAAACTCAGAGATTGACGATCATTCAAGCACTTTCCATCTAAAGAAAGATAGAGTAGAGAGAGACTATCAACATCTTTTCGGTGAGACAAGAGGTTGTAGGGAAAAGAAGATGTCACCTCCAATTTGAATTCGAAGTGTTCTCCATAATTCACGGTCTACTTAAAACAAAGAAATCGCTCCAGACAAGGCATGAAGCCACTTGATGTAAAGATTTAACAAAAACAAAAGATGATTTTCAGAAAGACGGGAGATTCATATTGGCTTTAATCTTGCAAAGACCAAGGTTATAGGTAGGATGAAAACAGTCAGCAGGAAGAGAGTTCCACAAGCTAGCGGTATTTGGAAAGAAGCTACTAGAATAGAAAGCTGTATTACAATGAGGTATAAAAACAGCGAATTGATGGAGACTACTAGACCAATGGGTCAAACGAGCTGATAAAAGGAAGCAGGTAATAGATCACACAATTCTGAAAAACGCATGCCATAATAGTATTTATAGAAAAGACCAAGACTAACACCATCATATATGTGAGAGAGAGTGTGTAGAGAAAAAGAAAAGGCGGGGGCTAATCAAATTAAAAATACGTTAGTGCTCCTCATCAAAACCCTTAAATGGGACAGCGATTCATTGGCAAAAATCTGATAACAGTATTATCATCCACGTGATCGAAGGATAGACTTGAATAGTTTTGAACACAGAAAGTGTTAACAGTTCTGATAGAAATTGAACCCGGCTTGGAGAACTATTATATTACCTGCAAATTCCCCAATGATTAAAGTACAAGAGAATTAGACAAAAACAAGGTTTGATATTTCGAATTCCCGTCTCACATTTGATTGATTTGATATTTTAGCAACAGTTACGTATGGCGCATAGATATTGACCCTAAGAAAACATCAGGAAATGAAGATGACAGGGGCTCAAATAAGTATGGAAGATGATTGATGAATATTATGTGAAAGGAGAAGATTAAAGGAATGAGATTATATGAGAAAAACCTCTGATCAAATACATCATCGAAAATGTAAGATCTATGAAAGGACCATGTGCGGGCAATTTATATTGAACGTACAAGTGGGAAAATAAAACAAAAAAGTAGACACCCAGAGAATAAGGTAGCGTAAGAGAGATGCGGACACAGAAAAGGATGGGCGATGTGATGAAGAAGACAATCGGAAAATAATGGATAAAACTGCCGCAATATCGTGAACGGATTAGAAAATTATGGAGGCCATCTGTCAGTATGAAACGATGATGATGATGATGATGATGATGATGATGATGATGATGATGATGATGGTAGTGATGATGATGATGATGATGATGATGATGATGATGATGATGATGATGATGATGATGATGATGATGATGATGATGATGATGATGATGACGACGATGACGATGATGATGATGATGATGATGATGATGATGATGATGATGATGATGATGATGATGATGATGATGATGATGATGATGATGATGATGATGATGATGATGATGATGAAAGCCGTACCCTTAAAATAATGTGTGCCCAAATATACCGACTGTCGATATTAAAATAATAAACACGAACACGAATATTTACTAACAAGTGTAACTTGTAGCATATTACATTCGTTATATCACTTCATAGGGCTTTACCGAATAAACCAGCGTTTTTTTAACCTTATTACCGTTATAGATCCCTTTAAAATAAATTACGTCTCAAGGAATCCATGCTAAAGCAAAATTATATACCAAATCTTTCTCATTATATTTTCATCGTATACCACGGTGTAGCTATCATAGTATACGTGTTTGAATAACTGGTTTAAATAAAAATTAATATTTGATGTATCCAAGTCTGCTAAATAGAATTGATACTGTTCGTTTATGATTCCTTATCGGGGAGATTTTCTTCACATAAATAATATTAAATTCAGACGTAAAATATAAACATAAGTAATCAATCTCATATGAAACCTATGATATAAATGTAAACAGAAAATTGCTGCAAATGTTCATAATTTTGTTATCATTTCCTGGTAATGTTGGAAATACATGAAGTAAATGGAGTAAAACTACCCTGTGAACCAATAAATGAGCCAGGAAAATATTACTTTCAGAGCCATTTGATAAAGTAAAATATGTTTATCTAACGTGAAATCTGAGCATACCTTTGACTACAAAATAACTTAACTCGCGGTCGAATTTAAACACACACGGATGTTATTCTCAAATAGGTTAGATATGATGATGTTTATATTGCAATATTACAACAACCATAAATATAGTGTGAGTGTTTAGTAATATTACGTATATGAAATCAAATAAAAGGTCGAAGGTGCATTAGCTTATCTTACTTGTTTTTTGCGGAATTATTAGGGCCGTTTATGGAACTTTAGAGTTCCGGGTAAATTTAGTTAAGAAACACCGCTTTATAGATGAATAATCTGTCTTAATTACTTGAGTAGCTGAATATAAAAAACACCGGAAGAGCATAAAGAATGGGAGTAAAATAAAGTTAGTAATGAAATGATAACGAACGAGATACACAACAAAATATTAAAAATATACATGGTGTTTGTCTCAAAAGAAATATTTAATTCGCATATTCAGAGCAATTTTCATCATTACATATTTTCGATTTTAAAAAAAGAAGAACATATTATGATAATATGTATACCGAACAGAATTTTTACCACAGAAGTGTCATCATTTCAGATTATCTAAGCTCGTAAATGTCCCGTGGAAACAACTATGCAGAAATTAAAACTTACTTTACGCAAAGGAATGTAATCAAATCGATCTTTGTATATATTATTGTTTTTTTTATTATTAAACTTCCTGGAAGTAAGAATAAGTTGATATGACTTTATATCGAATACATTTAACATTGCAACCGTTACCGAGGATATAGGAAGTAAAAACAAGACAGCATGATGCAGTGTCGGAGTGGAAAACGTACAGACGCGTAGAATGGTACGAGAAATTACTCGATCATATGCACGAGTGTCTAGTTACACTAATAGGTATCCACCTATAGAGGCCAAAACATTTGAGGATAATGGTTAATGAGATTGTGAGATGGATGATTAAGAATATTGTGAGAGGATTGAAAGCGATTAATGAAATGGACAAACTGTCATTACTTAAGAAGGCAACAGGACAAGTATTTATTGGGATTAAGCTTGCAGACAACTATGTGGGAGTATGCAAATGGTTATTGTTGTTGTAATGGTTTTTACAGAGGGGAGGTTCTTAGAAAGAAACCCTGTTCATGGACGTTTTAGCTTTACAGATGAGTAAATGAATGTTCTTTGTAGTCGTGGCAGCAGACGAGTTTTTGCTGTGAAAACTTAGAAATTGAAGATTATTTAAGCACTTTCCATCTAAAGAAAGATAGAGTAGAGAGAGACTATCAACGTCTTTTCGGTGTAACAAGAGGTTGTAAAGAAAAGTAGATATCACCCCTAATTTGATTGCGAAGTATTCTCCATAATTCACGGTCTACTTAAAATAATCGCACCAGACAAGGAATGAAGCCACTTTATGTAAGGATCTAACAAGAACAAAAGATTATTATCGGAAAGACATAAGATGCATCATCGTTTTTCACAACGTATATATAAAGGTGTATGACTCGTATCGTGCTCAATCGGCATTGTCGTTATTTTGAATACTCAATATATGTGTATTGCGTATGTATTGACTAAAAAGTATATTAAATGTATAGTTTAGAGTTTAAATCTGTATAAATTATTTGGTACACATACTCGTATCTAATACGGTTAAGATCTACAAGTTTAACTTATTTAATTTCATTAACGTTTGCGTAAAACTTAAAGCAGCCTCATATCTTACCTTTCTATTTATGTTCCATCTGCTCTTATCAAATTCCCTCTTTTCATCTCAGGGGTAAATTATCAAATTAGATATGCGTAAACGACGACACATTAGACGACACTGCGCATTAACTGGTAAGTAATCTCTCTTGAGAACAGGTGATATATGAGGATTTTCGATATGTTTATGTGCTGGAACTATGTCAAAGCCACAACATTATTTTGGCGTTAAGTCACCGCTGTAAATCATAATTATTTAGAAATATTTCTGGTGAGAATAGAATGGTGAATTATTACAAATATTTAATAATACGTCTATTTTTTGGAGTCGAATTAACTTGAAATAATACGTTTTAATTTTAACAGTTAGTTCGAGAAATGGGCCCAACTTTCGCAGTTCTTCATTTAGATATCGTAATATATAGTATTGTCGGTGAAAGTTTGTTCATAGGTGTCGGATTATGAATCCTTACTATATTATACAATAATTATTAATAACAAATAGCGGTGCATGTTGTTTAGTATATATATTTTTTATTAATTATTATTGCTCCATATGTGCATACATGTTTCGGCTGCAACATTATTAGGCTAAGTTGCTTCAGGCCAAGTTTCTATAATGAATATATGTATATATTGGGTGGGAGCCAATAAAATATAAGTTATAATTACTGAACCAATTCTTCTGATTAGTTGTGAGAAGCTCGCCAGTCTGAACCCCAATTTCAAAGACAGAAGGAATAAAATCGTGTCGCGTCTATTTAATTCTGAAGCTCGTGATTATATATCATATACAATAAAAATGGAAAATAGAGTATAATTTTAAAAAGAAACAATTCAAATTTAAAAATAAGAAAGAGTGTACTGTCTACGGTTATATTTAAAAATGTTATTTTAACATATCATGTGGCGTCTGCTACTTGTAACCTCCTGAAACATGTTTTTCTCATTTAAATCTGCCTTCATACTAATAATTCGGCTTGAAGAAAAGTAGCTGACAGTCAGCTTCAACTGAAACAGTTCTGCAAATGTGTAGCTCAAAATGTGTATATAAATAAAAAGTTTGATACAAAATATTAAAACACATACACACCTATATATATATATATGTATGTGTGTGTGTGTGTGTGTGTGTGTGTGTGTGTGTGTGTGTGGTTTATGTATGTATACTTTTCGGATAGACCGGACTGTTTAAATATTTAAAATTTCATTAGTTAAAAGACTGCCATGAGGTTCAAATGTTATCGCTTCACAAGGCTTAAATTTACCTTTGAAAACATTGAAATCTTACAGTTATTCTTAGTTCGTATACTAAATCGGTGTTAGATGGTGAAAATATTTACCACTAAAGTGAATTAACAACTTAAAGTAATCAGATACAATGAATAACACATTTAACAAGTTGCAATATATACTGTGACAGTAAAGTTGACTCTGCAAGAAAATACCAATGTTCGAAGCAACACCTACTAATAGGTTTAAACATACCGCTATAACATACGTGGCGTAGTCTCTCGTATTTGGATGTATAATGGCTCAGTGGTACGTTATATATATATATATATATATATAAGTGTTTTATACCTACAGACGACGTTGTTTCGGTGTTGTACCCCCGTCAGTGCAAGCGTGGCAGTTGCAAGCGGTCGCATGGGCTAGAACGCAGGACGTATATCTAGCCTAGAATCACGTTTTCAAAATACAGGGCCCGTCCTAATGTAACTCTACTACTACAACTACTACTACTACTACTACTACTAATGATAATAATAATAATAATAATAATAATAATAATAATAATAATAATAATAATAATAATAATATTAATAATAATAAAAATAATAATATTTAAACACTAAACACAAAGACCATTGTGCGACAGGGAGTTAGCATATAACATTATATAGGAATAAAGGTACATATATAAAGGCTTAAGTACCTTTGGTACAAAATAGGCAAATATCTTCATACACACACACATATATATATATATATATATATATGCATGCGCACCTTAAAGATGTTGTCAATTTCCTTACTTAAAAAGCGCCAATCTGCGCATAACATCGACATGACTACACTTATCCTAACGTCTTTTAGAACTTGACGTGCCTTTCTGTGTGATATGACGCCTCAGGGTTAATACCATAAAAATGAGAGAGTAAAAAAAAGAAGAAGAAAAAGTATAAGACAAAGTTGTTCTACATGAAAAACTTGCAAAATAAAAATGAAATAAATAAATTTTTATTTTAATTGGACGATTGTTAATTTTCAAAATATTTCACTTAAATACATTCTCATGCGAGCCTCATAGATGTTGTCAATTTCCATATATACATATATATATATACATATATATATACAAATATATATATACAAATACATATACATGCATACAAATTTATATATTATATACAAATATATATATATATACAAATATATATATATATTATATACAAATATATATATATTATGTACAAATATATATATATATATATATACATATATATATATATATATATAACTTTGGAGGATTTTATAAATATAAGATATTTACATGTTAGTTTTGATTTTGCTTGACCCCCATCACAGAAATAATATATATTTTTCTATTTATTGAAAGTGGTAATACACCCTTTTAAGCACAATGAAAAATCTGACTTGTCACAGTTGAGTTTGGTCCCTTTAATTGTTTTAAACCGTCTGTTTCCATGTTGGCGACTGTAATTTGAAGACTTCTTCTCACAAATAATGTCACCTCGTAGGCGGAATACTTTAACGTGATGCAAGCATGTGTCAAGGTAACCCCATATAGAGACAGTTTCATTCTTAGGTTGTCAAGGAATGATTCCAAATTATGCAAACAGAGAACCGCTTAAAGCGTATATTTTTGACGAATAAACTTGGCCAAACCGAAATGTTACTACTCAAAACTATTTGCCTCAACTAGCGTACTGAAATTTGTTCGCAAGTGATGGCAAATCAGAAGCGAATATGTGAGTTAAACGAGACTAAAGAGATGATAGCTTCTGAGTAACGAGTGTCAACTGATTTGAATGCTTTCAACTGAGTCGATAAGCTTGGCTTCTGAGTCGACTTATACGATAATTAGACATATTATGTGCAGATCATCCTGAGTAGTCATGCACTCTAGAGAACAAGTCGGTTCAGTGCTAATAAGACTTTGCAAGACAGACTGCAGATGGTTGGCTTATATCCCGATTAAAATCTCTAACTCTGTTTCAAGGGCCTGTAATTACCATTCCATTTCCGCCGTCTTAGCCCGTGCGTATTAATTTGATAATTTCCCCGATAAAGTACTGAGGAATACACCGGTTCCTTATTTATAATCAAAGCCAACAGGGGAACAAAAACGGACGACATCTCCAAATAAATTTTTAGGACACACCATCTATATTAAGAGACTTATCCAGACCGAACTGTTTCAAGGTCTCTCAGACATATCCCTTTGTTCTGCACACTTCGACCTGGGCGCTTTCGTCGCCTCTAGATAGAAAGACTAGACCAAATAGGCGTCGAACTGCGCAATAGATAGACTGCACTTCCTTGTGAACAGCACTTGAAAATGAGAAGGAAACACCACGTTTATACCTTTGTTTGTATCCAACTGTCGTCCATTCAATGCGTTGATCGGTAGCACATCGCCTTTCCTTTGGACGCAATCCAGCGAATACGCGTTTTGCTCTCTAGGTTATTCCTTTCAACCTCGCTATAATTACCTATTTATTGTTTTTTTTTAACAGTTTGACCGGACCTATATTTCCCGCATTTTATCATATGGTCTCACCGTAGGATCACATTTAGATTCTAGTGTTTCTTTAATTGCACAAGATTAGTGGTTGTTTTGATGACTATAATCAATATTAAAGAACCTAGTATGATTCGTAATGTTTATCACAACTTATACTAAACTCCGATATCCGTCAGCTACCGTTCTATGGTTACAAGATTAGCAATATCTGTTTCTTAAGTCGCTTATTTCGAGCAACGATTTGTTAAACTTCAAGTAACTCGCCATCTTAGGGATATCTAAGGTTATAAGGTGTGTGTTAACTATATTCTGAAGACTTGGACACTCTAAAACGTCTACATCTACTCTTTTAATCAAGAACCGGTCAACTTAGCTCGAAAGCTGGTTTGAACAAAAGTCACGATTACCAGTCCAAGTCCACACTACATCACTGGGCTTTTCATTATGGAACTTATCGATAAGATTGAACCCACGAAATGTGTTGGCATCCCTGTTGTTGTTAGTACCCCTTAATATTGTACACCTACGATCTAAATAAGGATTTAGGAGCGCGTTCTATTTTTCCGCTAATATTATCCGACGAAATGTAACTATAAACGGCCAGATCCGCCAATAAAGAACGGTTATTGGGCACGTAAACCGTGATTAGCCGAAACGTCTGATGTTTATAGTATCATTTGGAAAACTCAGCCTGTCCTCTGAATTAATCAATTAAAGGTTGCACAACGCACTCAAAGACTACATCACTCGCCAGAGACTACCGTTAAGCAATGATAAAAATAGGTTGCAAAAGAGAGAGAAGCCATTAGTGAGTATGCCTTAACAGTTACTGAAAATAAAGTGGGATGCCAGAATGCATCACATATCCACAGCGAGACGTTTAAAATCACAGGAAATCCGAAATCTACAGGTCCAGACCTTCGAGCCTCGACACTCAAACTTGCTTCTCTGTGCCATTGTTGTTGCTCAGTTGAGATCTCGAAATGAGATCTTCCATAGATCATTAGTCTATTTCACTTGTAATCGGGCAGTATTAAGACAGATTATCGATGTCAAATAAAGAATTTAGCTTAAAAACTCTATATACAAGTGGGTAAAATATTATAAGTACCTTTTTAACACATTTTTTTAAAATTCTCACAACCGTCAGTATTCTTGATGCCTTCGAAGAATTTTTCGTGTTCTGGGTGTCATACTCATTTAACGTATGCAGAAAGAGTATCATATCTTTTGTAAATCTTAGATGTTACTATATCCTCCTGGACCTAAAAAAGTACCACAATCCTATTGTTCTTGTGTTAAACAGACGGACGTGCTGTCTTTTGTCCGCCTCCATCGACTTATGTCTGTCACTCAGATACGATGGAACTGGCTTCAAAAAAAGTAAAGGGGAAGATTTTACATTTTGCTAAGAGTATGTGCTTTTTGAGGTGTTACATGGAGTGGCATACTGGGAATGCATTGGAGGTTGTTTTTATTTGCTTAGAGTCTTAAGAGGTTTACTTTTTACTCCTATTAGGCAGGTAAATTAGAATAGAGACAGTATGATTTTGTAGTGGGGTCTGGGATCGGCTATATGTTCGGCAGAGGTCTCTAGACCCAGATCTGTGTTCGTCCAGAAACTCATTATGTCGAACGATTTCCACGCATCTTTTCGAACCGAGTAATTTTACGTTTATCTACATGTCTGTCTCCTGACATGTTCGCTTTATATTTTGAGGGTTCGGTTTTTATCAAGGTCCATTCATCTCTCTTTCGAGGGGATCAAAGATGGACTATATATCATCTTATTCATCATCTATGAAGGGTTATTTCGGGGTAGTAATAGTATTAATAGCAATTTTTGTGTATGATTAATGAGCTCCTTCATACTTAGTCCAAAAGGGTTACCAACCTTAAATCCAAGGTTTATCCTCGGTATATCTACTAATTCGTCCAGGTAGTTTTAATTATATTGTGATATGTAGATGTGAGGTGTTCGACCCTTTCACTAGCGCAACATGAAGGTCCGCTCCATGCTACAATAACTGGGAGTCTATCCTCCCTATCATCTAGATGATATAGAAATTCACTAAATGCCTGTTTTGTTTAAAAGGATCTCAAACTACCATATTCATGGTAGATGCTCAACTGACCTCTAATTTCTGATCCACTCCAGTAAAACATTTACAGCAAACAATTGTCAGCTACCACCACTGTATAAAACTTTCCTTTCTTCTCATGTGTACTCAAAATTAAAGTGTTCTTCTATGAACAAACTTTATTACTAAGAACTTCTCATCTATAGAACATAATATCATGAGGCTGCTTCCCAACTGGCTTCAATATGGTCGTTTTCAAGTCCAATGTTAACAAATTCTTGTCGAGCCGTCCGACAAATTATCTAATTCTAACTACGCCATCCATTATTCCCATCCCCCTAAGGTATCGGTTATCGCCAATTGCCAATCTCGTTAATCATTATTCTCGAGTGAACTTTGGGCCTTGATACGCGGTGACACATAGTAAAAAATACTCCTAATAAATTGTTGCGGAAACAGACAAGATGTCGCCAAATTTAATTTGAAAACACATTGCTCTCCTTGTATGTGACTTGGGACCAAAAAACCCGAAATGTAACGGATAAATGAATGCAGCATCTCGTATTCGGTGTAAATATATAGCACTATAATGCATGTTTCGTCAAAAGACTTGATTAGGTTGCAAAGATTCCAGAACATAAGACTGGGCAGCTAAATCTTACCTTTTATAAATAATATCAACTACCGAAGAGTGCTCCATTCGTGTTCATGAAGAACTTTGCATTACCTTTAATGGCCGTTGTTGATTTCTCATAAAACAGTGCTAAACACAGGATGAAAGGATGACATATTTTTCGTCATTAACAGATAGACTGTTTCGCCGTATCACAGCTACTTAGTGTAGCTAGAGAGACGAGTTCTTCAGGATGGGATTGAAACCGGATCATTTTCCAACAATCCGAGCTTTTACACGTGCATTGTAATAACCTCACAAGCCACGTTATGGGTACAATCATTTACCTATACAAAACATCAAACAACCGAAATGTGCTCTATTTTTTACACAGGTCTCGTATATACATCAAATGTGGAACGCAATTAATTGTAGTAAAATCGAATTTAATGATAAAAGAAAAATGTAATTATAGTCTAACAAGAGAGAAATGAAAATAAATTATCTGCATCATGTAACAAAAAAGTAACGTTTGGAGGACAAAATCTAATGCTTTGATGATATATAATTAGTGATTAGTAGACAGAATTGGTAAGGGTTGTTAGGAACTAAAATATTATCAAGTGCATGAAAATGTTTATATAACATAATTCACTAATGTCGAAAATGTCCGAGATGACTGATCGCGATGCTAATAAAGCGCACGCCACGCTAGAAACCGTGGCTTCTTCTTTCGTGTCAATCAGATGATTCTGGTGTTAGCATTCGTTTCCCCGATGTAGTTCTAGTTATAAATCTTTCTGGAAAGACATCAGGTACTTACGGGAAGGACTACTAGAAGGTTGCCAACACCCCTAAGTGAAAGTGGTACTGACTGGATTCGAACATGGAACACCCAGGTCTTCAGTCCGTGTCGATATCCACTTAACCACCGTCACCTCCCAAACTGCGGCTGAAAAATGTAAACATATTAGATTGTTAACCAGCATAAAGCACGGCAATAAAGATTATCAAGATGATAGTTATATGGTCAGCAATTTAAGAGAAAAGTTCGTCAAAATAATCCTCCTAATATTGAAGAGTTATGAAAGCACAATAATAGAGAATGCAATCTTTATCACCGGATTACAACATTATTATATAAAAAATCAATTCAAAATAAATTCAAATACTAAAAATAAACTATCACATTTAATGCAACTTATATGTTCGCTTTAGGCTTTAAGTAGCCTTATTTGACAATTGGGTTTACTAATTAAAATGCAACTCGTAAGGTCAATATACACTTTATGAAAATAAAGTTGGCACGACATATGTATACAAGTAGATATTATTGCTCCAGACAAGGTATGAAGTCAGTTGAGCTAAAAAATACTACTTCAAGTTCAAAAACTAGCCAACAATTAGTGTTATAGATAGATTCTGACCCAGAAAACAGCAATTATTCCTCCTTCATCAGAAACAACGGTCATGGAATGTGAGTACTAAAGGACAAATTAAGGGAAAAGAGAGTTACGGGCTGCCGAAAGTAAACTCAAGGTCCACTTTCTACTTTCCTCAATTTATTGAAAAAATATCATATTAAGGATTGCCCAATTGTTTTGACTGTACTATCTGCAATTTATATATATATATATATATATATATATATATATATATATATATATATATATATATATATTTATGATATTCACTACTAATAGTTAATTAGTATTTAATTACTATCGATCGGACCTTCTGACTATCAGGGCGTTATCTTTGAAAAGTTATGGGTTCAAGTTTTTTGTATGCGTATTCTTAGTTTGAACACTTGATGAATAAATATATCTGTAAAGTATACAAATTGTATCCACTTCATCATCCATATATAAATGTTCTATTCAATATATTGAGCTTCACAAGATCTCAATAGGATCTAATATAATTCTTGATCTTTGTATATATATATATATATATATATATATATATATATATATATATATATATATATATATATATATATATATATATCCAAGCAAGCGTGTTAGTGGTTAAATGTCAGGGAACTTTCTCGTGTGTAAATCTTCTTCGTGAGGTTCTCAAACCGTCGAGCTATCCTTCTGGTTTCAGGTGGCAATCCGTAGAGTAGTTTTTTTTCTCGAGCGAATTGGGCCGATCTTTGTGGCAATAAAAAAAATAGATCCAAGTTTCTCGAGGCCGGGATGGCGACGATGATGATGCTAACGTCGCCGATCTGGTCGTCTCGTCCAGCTACAAACACGCTCCTACATTGAAACTGTTTATATCAGCGAGCGATCACTGGGTGAACAGGAACCGGTTGGTCTGTGGGGGCGAAATATCACTCAAAGCAGAACAAAAAGAAAAGAACAATGTTCAGCAACTCGGTCGGGGCTTTTTTGTATAGAAGAGTAATTATTAATAAAATAAAAAATTGATTTCACATTAGTCAATGGTAGCATTAAGTTCTATTGTGCTCGTAAATGTCGTTAGCAAGGGTTGTTTTTTTTCGCTTAGTTATTTCGCTAGTTCTCTGTGTGTGCGAATTATTTACACAAGTGGTTGTTTAAGTCACAACTCAACGAGCGAAGGCGGTGGCTAGAATTTCGTCCAGTTCGGCGCACACTCGGGCGTCAGTTCAACTCTCCCGGGCGTCAGTCCAACTCTTTCTCGTGCGTGAAAAATACATTATTTTATTGAAGATGTCTATGGTCGTACGTACACCCCCTTTTCTGCCATCTTACTTCCTGCGTGTCTTTCTCTCTCAAGGAGGGTGGGGACGGCGCCTCACTCTTTTATCCTTAAAATAAATGGGATTTTATTTTTAGCCCATCGTTATCGTAAAAAACAAACGCTTTCTCATTCTGTCACACAGCTGGAGGCGCTTTGTGCCCGACTTATAATTAACGATGACAGGCACAAATAAATCTCTGTCAAGTGGACTCATCTTTCCCAGGTTTTCAAAACAACCGTCACCGAATCATGGTTCTAAAACGTGCTATTC
This sequence comes from Sepiola atlantica, assembly GCA_963556195.1. Taxonomy (NCBI): domain Eukaryota; kingdom Metazoa; phylum Mollusca; class Cephalopoda; order Sepiida; family Sepiolidae; genus Sepiola; species Sepiola atlantica. The sequence continues at coordinate 48,122,809 of OY744537.1, read as the reverse complement.
ACCCCAAACAATAATATCGCTTTATTGATATTTAAGAATTAAATTTGCGATATGGAATTCTCTAATCTTTACCTTCCATCTTGCAACTGCCTCCTTGCCTCTGGTGGTAATTGATTTTGAATATCTTACACGATTCCGCGAGACTAGCTGGCGTCTCGTTCTGTTGTTCGAATAAGTGCATTTCTACGTCAAATATATACTAGTTTTATATCTCCACTTCCTCCCGTAGCAGGGCCCTAGGTCGGTATAGCATCACCACGAAGATGCATACTAGCGCGTTACCAGGGTACCCGATCCCCATGGGCCCCGGATACTTTGACACAAAGCTAGAAAATTTATTATAATCATCAAATGTTTAAACAATGAATACAACATGAAAATGTCATTTAATCCATCGATTTTCAAAAAAATAATTCTTACCCTCAGAAGGAAGAAAACAATAATTGACTTAGATCCTAAACAAGACCAACACTCCCACAAGCTTTTTTCCCGCCGCGAAAAGTATCTACTACCGCTGCTCTGTGCACATCGTCCATCGCGAAAAAGGGTAGATAAAACAACGTTAGTTAGTTTTTAAACTGTTTGGTCTCTGGATGTACAACTTTTGTTTTTATTGTATTTTTCGTTTAATTTTTACTCAGGTGTCGTATATATATATATATATATATATATATATATATATATATATATATATATATATATATATATATATATATATATGTACTGACTTTTATGAAACCTCCAAGTGAGGGAATAATAATATTCCCCTAATTGAGATTGATCCTATTAATTTATTTTACTGTTACCAGACTTCAATACAGATTAAAAACCGTTAAAAATGCGCCTAAACATGACAATAATGTCAATGGTGAACGGTTGAGACGAGTCGTTGTTTTATTAATACGTTTGTTCATTTTTTTCTGTCAAAACTAGTGACTTGAGTAGTATGTAAGCAGAGCCGAATTGTCTTTGGGGCATTAGTAAAGAAATGATACTTGGTATGAAGAAGTGAAAGGAAGTAGAATTTGGTAGACATTGAACTGAAAAACACAAGCTGATATTATTCACAATTTATAAACAAATATTTCGCTTCATTGAAATCTTTAAAACATGCAACGTCATCTTATCAACACTGTGCTAAATCATATGAAAGAGATTTTCATCCTATTGAATTATATATATATATATATTAATATATATATATATATATATATATATATATATATATATATATATATATATATATTAAATTATATGAAAGATTGGCATTTTTTTTTAATACTTCACATTACTTTTAACAAAGAGTAATTACTATTACCATTAAATGATAAATTACTGCAAATTAGAATAGTTAAACCATAATGAATTGTCAAACATAACTCAATCCCAGAACATAGTGATATGTTGTATTATAAATATATTGAGAAATAAAATCTCAGAGAAACAAACATTAGTGAACTCATTTTTAGTATTTATTAATGACGATGATTTGATATATCTCTGCTTTAAGTTTTTACTATATTATTCACCAGTGTACTATTTTACAATATTCATTTAAGAGAAGGGTTAGTTTACCATATGTTCTGTTGTCATGGAACCATCTTCTCAGGCATTACTTCTTCATTTGGGGGTGAATAGTGTAGTATATTTTCATGTCATGAAACTATCCTCCCAGGCATTAGATTCTCTTTTCGAAAGAAATGTAGTGAAGTGATATGAGTATGTATTTTAATATGATAATGTGAGTAAATAAACAAATATATGAGAATAAATTTGAATGAGAAAACATAGTATGGGCGAAATTGAATTATTTATTTACTTTTTTAATTTAAATCAGAGATTATCCTAATTATTTGAACATTCATGTTGGAGCTTGATACGACAACGTCTTTCTAAAATGTCCGTCTCTGTTGGAAGCCGCAAGGGAAGTTATTCTGACAAGTTATCTCCCGTTAATATATCTATTTTATTTTCTTCTACCTAACACCTCGTCTTTGAGCTTAGTGCGTTTTTACGTGGTCCGATTTGCATTGGAGTCAAACGATTGTGTATGCGAACAGACTTCATTGGTATTGTTTTCAGTTGAGTTCTGAGGTTGTACCTTTTGGATAACTGGGGTGAGACAAGTTGAATGTATTCAACAGTATATCTAATGATAAAGTATCTTCTTGTGTATTTGTGTACCTTGCATGTCGGTCTCTGCGAGATGTGAAGGTTGCAACTGATTTGCGTGTTGAACCCAAACAAAAGACTGCACATTGATGTCATAAATGGCATGTCTGCTTATAAGCAAAATGTAACCCTGTGCCTACTGTTGATTACTATTCCGATAGTCTTTTACTAAGACTTTCTGATCCGGTTTGAAAGTGCAAAATACTGCACAATGATGTCGGTTCAACTGCTGCTCCATCTGCATGTTTCTCTTGTGAGAATTTTACCCATCTTGATGAATGACATCCATTTGTAAACGGACTTTCCGGTTCAATAGAGGCATCTCGGTTTAGAGTAGCTTTATAACTTGCAAGTAACATCTCTAGTACTTAGACTTTATTATTTATTTACTTTTTACAATTGAATGAAGAAGATTTACTAATTAATTTGAACATTTACGTTAGAGCTTGATACGACAACGTCTTTCTAAAATGCCAGTCTCTGTTGGAAGCCGCAAGGGAAGTTATTCTGCAATTAAACGCAAGAGAAGTAATTCTTACAAGTTATCTACTGTTAATATGTCTGTTTTATTTTCCTACGTAGAAATGGTTCTACCTAACATGTAGCATCTGTTTTATTGCCATGAGAAAATCCTCCCGGGCATTACCTCTGTTGCAGGGAGCCGCATAGTATACGTTCATTCGTCATATAAACTTGCAAATATATGCGACCAGAGAGCATGATTTCGTTTGTATTAATTATATATATATATATATATATATATATATATATATAATTCTTGAAGTGAAAACTCACATGTTAGAGATGCGTACCTTTAAGAACTGTATCACATACACTTGAAGAGTGTTTAACGGTTGACAAGCAGGATGGTGACAAGACTCTCAACGCTTACCTACAAAAAGCGGCTCGAAAAACTAAATCTCTTCTAACTTCAACAGCGGATGGATGCGACGAGATTTAGTTATGGTTAATAACATTATCAAGGGGAATTTAAACCTACATTTTTATCCCAGACGCACAGTCACAGTCTCCGCGACCACTCGCAAAAGATTTAGCACAATCACTTTATGCTCAATAGAAGAAAGACATAATTCTTTGTTGTGTTTCCACTACGTGGAAACAACCTGTCAGAAGAGTTCGTGACGATTACTACCATATCCAGGTTTAAAGAGGCCTTGGACAAACATTCAGACAGCATGTGGATGTAAATATGTCCCACCTGTTTCTTTGCATGGCTTGTTTCACTTTCCTATTTTTGTCAAATAAATTTGATTCGATTTGATATAAACTCTGTCATATATTTTACTTAATTCATAAAATTTGGGCACTTTACGTGAAAGATCATTTTAAATAAATACCAATCCATTTGTAGTTAAAATATGATGTTTATTTCGCATTTTGAACATAACAAAATAAAAATATATAAATGTTTTTGATGTTCTGTTGTATCGGCTTTGAGATCCGATATTATGTATGTGCATGTTCATCAAATACAAATCTTTCCATCTTCGAGAGAAAAGAAAAGTGCAAGTAATATATATTCAGATCACGCTGAGCTTTTTTGTGTGAGTGCGTCTCCCGCTCCAAACAAAGCATCGTTTCTCGTCTCTCTTCATAATCATGTCTGCCTGTGCAGTTGCGGTGGTTATCGAAGTTGCAACACAAAAAGGCGTTCTCATAACACATGCGAGACGATTAACGAACGGTGAATGCAACTGACACACAATCTGTCCAGGTTATGATGTACTGGCCGACGACGCTCGTATTCGCCGCTTTGTGCATTCGCTGTATCTTGGCCACTCATCAACTGGCAGCACTGGTGCGTCAACCAGGCGGCTCTCATTGTCCCCATTGTCTGTATAAGACAGTGTCACTCTAAATGTAAATGGACAATAACGCATTGCATTGTATCCAGTGACACAATTATTATCTTCGTAATTCATGAAATAAAGGAGAAAGCGTAAGTGACGGTTGTAGTTAAGTTCGTAGGTCGTGTTGCATAGTCCCTCAATGAAAGATATATAGATGTGCTCCCATTCTTGGAGTCTGGGTTGAACGTGCCGTCTTCATACTTTTTTCACGAACAGGTAACTGAAATATGCAAGGCGGAAATACGGTGAGAACAATTCAATGTTAAAACTACATATTTTATTTACGTACATATAGATCCATTTCCTTAACTATGAGTTGTATTGCTATCTTTCGAAGAGATCTAATCTCCCCTATCCTATATATATGGGCTTCACATTATCACCCTCATCTTCTATATTCTAAAAGTGAAACTATTATATCAGAAATTATGTTATGCATAGTTGCAGGACTAAAGTTAATCTTGGGTATAAGGACACAGGTAAAAATAAGGTAAAATATTGACAATCGTACAGGAGTTATATTTTGTATTTTGCAATCGTGTCAGACTTTACTGTATAGAATATTACTTATATGTAACATCGTGACATAGGTAAAATTCTTACACTTATTTGGCAAGACTAATAGGAAAGGGGAGATATGACGAAAAAGAGTATGGCCTTGTTTATTTTTGCAATTTCGGCTTTCTCTACGCGTATTGAATATTTGCCTTTTCTTTCATTTGTAATACAGACATACTTATATTTAACACCTACTCATGGTGGCATGATAGATAGAGTCTTCGCTGGTGGACCGCTAGAACAGGGATTCAATTCTCGGTCGATTCATACCAAAGACATAAAAAATGGTACTTGATGCTCCCTTGCTAAATACTCAGTATTGTAAAGTGACGATCAACTGTAGGTGGAGTAATCAAATTAAAGATGTGGCCCTTCCCTTACATCTCGGTGTAGCAGCACATGAAAATGGAGCTATCCAGTCGCTCTAAACTATGGTCGACTTCTTTACTTGTATTTACTTACTAAAAAGTTCGGCCTGACCCCTAAAATTTTCCCCGACCCCTCAATCTCTCCAGCCCTCCATTGTAACTTATTTTTAACTCTCCCCCAACCCTGAGAAAAAAAAAAAAAAAAACAATTTGGCCTGACCCCTAAAAAGTTCAGCCTGACCCCTAAAATTTTCCTCGACCCCTCAATCTCTCCAGCCTCCCCCTCCCAACTAACTTTTCACTCTCCTCCAACCCTGAGAAATATTTTGACTTCAAATCAAAAAACAGCAAAAAATGTTGGCCTGACACCTAAAAAGTTCGGCCTGAACCCTAAAATTTTCCCCGACCCTTCAATCTCTCCAGCCCCGCACTCCAACTAATTTTTCACTCTCCCCTAACCCTGAGAAAATATTTTGAGTTCAAAACCAAAAATCCTCTCATGATATTCTACATCATTTGCAATCCCCTCATCATATTCTTCATCATTTTCAATCCTCTCATGATACTCTTCATCATGTTCAATCCTCTCATGATATTCTTCATCATTTTCAATCACCTCATGGTATTCTTCATCATTTTAAACTCTCTAATTATATTCTTCATTTTCAATCCTCTCATGATATTCTTCATCATATTCAATCCTCTCATGATATTCTACATCATTTTCAATTCCCTCATTATATTTTACATCATTTTAAATACTCTCATGATATTCTTCATCATTTTCAATCCCTCATGATATTCTTCATAATTTTCAATCTCCTCATAATATTCTTCATCATTTTCAATCCCCTCATGATATTCTTCATCATTTTCAATCCCTCATGATATTATTGATCATTTTCAATCCTCTCATGATATTCTTCATCATTTTGAATCTCCTCATGATATTCTTCATCATTTTCAATACTCTCATGAGGTTGTTAATCATTTTAAATCCCCTCATAATATTCTTCATCATTTTTAATCCGCTCGTGGTATTCTTCATCATTTTCGATCCTCTCACTGTATTCTTCATCGTTTTCAATCTCCTCATGATATTCTTCATCATTTTCAATCCCCTCATGATATTCTTCTTCATTTTCAATCCTCTCATGATATTCCTCATAATTTTCAATCCTCTCATGACAATCTTCATCATTTTAAATCCTCTCATTACAGTCTTAATCATTTTCAATCTTCTCATGACAGTCTTCATCATTTTCAATCCTCTCATGACAGTCTTCATCATTTTCAATCCTCTAATGATATGCGTCATCATTTTCTATCCTCTCATGATATTCCTCTGCATTTTCAATCCTCTCATGATATTCTTCCTCAATTTCAATCCTCTTTTGGTATTCTTCATCATTTCAATCCCCTCATTATATTCTTTATCATTTTCAATCCCCTCAGAATAGTATTTATCATTTTCAATCATTTTCAATTCACTCAGGGTATTCTTCATCATTTTCAATCCTCTCATGATATTCTTCATCATTTTAAATCCTCTCATGGTATTCTTCATCATTTTCAATCCTCTGATGTATTCTTCATCATTTTCAATCCTCTAATGATATTCTTACTTATTTTCAATCCTCTCATGGTATTCTTCATCATTTTCAATCCGCTCATGATATTCTTCTTCATTTTAAATCCTCTCATGATATTCTTCTTCATTTTCAATCCTCTCATGATATTCTTCATCTTTTTTAATCCTCTAATGACACTCTTCATCATTTTAAATCCTCTCATTACAGTCTTAATCATTTTCAATCCACTCATGACAGTCTTCATCATTTTCAATCCTCTCATGATAGTCTTCATCATTTTCAATCCTCTTATGATATTCGTCATCATTTTCTATCCTCTATATAAGTACCTATTGCCGCCCTGGTATGCATACTACATAAGTACCTATCGCTGCCCCGGTGCAAATGCTACATATGTACCTATCGCTGCCCCAGTGCGAATGCTGCATACATACCTATCACCGCCCCGTTGTGAATGCTACATACATACCTATCGCCGCCCTGGTTCAAATGCTAAATACGTCCCTATCGCCGGCCTGATGCGAATCCTAAATATGTACCTATCGCCGCCTAGATGCACGTACTAAATATGTACCTATCGCCGCCCTGGTGTGCGTGCTATATACGTACTGATCGCCGCCCCGTAGCGCATGCTAAATATATACCTATCATTGCCCTGGTGCGCATACTATATTCATACCTATCGCCACCCCGGTGTGCATACTATATATTACCTACGAAATATTTTAAGTTCAAAAAAAAAAAAATTTCGCTTGACCCCCTAAAAAGTTTGGCCTGACTCCTACAATTTTCCCCGACCCCTAATGTCTCAAGCCCCCCCCTCCAAAAACATTTTTCACTCTTCCCCAACCCTGAAGAAATATTTTGCGTTCAAAACACAAAAATAAAAAATTTGGCCTGACCCCTAAAAAGTTCGGCATGGCCCCAAAATTTTCCCCGACCCTTCAATCTCTCCAGCCCCCCCTCCCAACTAATTTTTCACACTCCCCCAACCCTGAGATATATTGTAAGTTCAAAACAAACAAAAAACAAAAAAATTTGGCCAGACCTCTAAAAAGTTCGGCCTGACCCCTAAAATTTTCCCCAAATACTCAATCTCTCCAGCCCCCTCCACACTATTTTTTAACTCTTCCCCAACCATGAGAAATATTTTGAGTTCAGAAAAAAAATTAAAAAAATTGGCCTGACCCCTAAAAAGTTCGGCCTGAGCCCTAAAATTTTCCTCGACCCCCCAATATCTCCAGCCCCCCATCCCAACTTATTTTTCACTCTCCCCCAACCCTAAGAAATATTTTGAGTTCAAAATTTAAAAAAACAAAAAAATTTGCCCTGACCCCTGAAAAGTTCGGCCTGACCCCTAAAATTTTCCCCGACCCCTCAATCTCTCCAGCCCTCCCTCCCAACTAATTTTCCACTCTCCCCTAACCCTGAGAAATATTTTGAGTTCAAAACAAAACAAAAAGAAACAAATTTAGCCTGACCCCTAAAAAGTTCGGTCTTAAACCTAAATTTAACACGACCTCCCAATCTCTCTACCCTCCATCCCAACTAATTTTTAACTCTCCACCAACCCTGGGTAATATTTTGAGTTCAAAACAAAAAAAAACAAAAACATTTGGCCTGACCCCTAAAAAGTTCGGCCTGACCCCTAAACTTTTCCCCGACCCCTCAATCTCTCCAGCCCCACACCCAACTAATTGTTCACTCTTCCTCAACCCTGAGGAATATTTTGAGTTTTAAACAAAAAATTTTTAAAAAATGTTCGGCCTGACCTCTAAAATTTTCCCTGACCCCTCAATCTCTCCAGCCCCCCTCTCAACTATTTTTCACTCTCCTCCAACCTTGAGAAATATTTTGACTTAAAAACAAAAAACAGCAAAAAATTCGGCCTTACCCCTAAAAAGTTCGGCCGGACCCCTAAAATTTTCCCCGACCCTTCAATCTCTCCAGCCCCGCATCCCAACTAATTTTTCATTCTCCCCCAACTCGGAGAAAATATTTTGAGTTCAAATCAAAAAACAGCAAAAAATTTGCCCTGACCCCTAAAAAGTTCGGCCTGACCCCTAAAATTTTCCCCGACCCCTCAATCTCTCCAGCCCCGCATCCCAACTAATTTTTCACTCTCCCCCAACCCTGGGAAATATTTTGAGTTCAAAACAAAAAAAAAACAAAAAAATTTGGCCTGACCCCAAAAAAGTTCGGCCTGACCCCTAAAGTTTTCCCCGACTCCTCAATCTCTCCAGCCCCCATCCCAACTAATGTTGCACTCTCCCCAACCCTGAGAAATATTTTGAGTTCAAAACCAAAAATAGAAACAAATTTGCCCTGACCCCTAAAAAGTTCGGCCTGACCCCTAAGATTTTTTCCCCGACCCCTCAATCTCTCCAGCCCCTACACCCAACTAATTTTTCACTCTTCCCCAATCCTGAGAAATATTTTGAGTTCAAAACAAAAAAAAGAAAAATGTTCTGCCTGGCCCCTAAAATTTTCCCCGACCCTTCAATCTCTCCAGCATCCTCCCAACTAATTTTTCACTCTTCCCACACCATGAGAAATATTTTGAGTTCAAAACAAAAAAAAAGTTCGGCCTGACCCTTAAAATTTTTTCCGACCCCTCAATCTCTCCAGCCCCTTCCTCCCTACTAATTTTTTATTCTGCTCCAACCCTGAGAAATATTTTGACTTCAGAACAAAAAACAGCAAAAAGTTGGGCCTGACCACTAAAAACTTCGGCCTGACCTCTAAAGTTTTCCCCGACCCCTCAATCTCTCCAGCCCCCCTCCCAACCAATCTTTCACTCTCCCCCAGCCCTGAGAAATATTTTGAGTTCAAAACCAAAAAGAAAACAAAAAAACTTTGGCCTTACCCCTTAAAAGTTCGGCCTGACCCCTTAAATTTTCCCCGACCCCTCAATCTCTCGAGCCCTTCCCCACAACTTGTTTTTTACTCTTCCCCAACCCTGAGAAATATTTTGAGTTCAAAACAAAAAAATGTTATTTAACATGTATACAAATATTAGTGAAAACAATGGCGGAGCATAATTATTTCTCTTCTTACTTTACTTATAGAGACGTTATTTAATATGTATACAAATATTAGTGAAAACAGTGGCGGAGCATAATTATTTTTCTTCTTACTTTACTGATTGAGAAGTTATTTAATATGTATACAAATATTAGTGAAAAAAGTGGCGGAGCATAATTATTTCTCTCCTTACTTTACTTATTGAGACGTTATTTAATATGTATACAAATATTAGTGAAAACAATGGTGGAGCATAATTATTTCTCTTCTTACTTTACTTATTGAGACGTTATTTAACATGTATACAAATATTAGTGAAAACAATAACGGAGCATAATTATTTCTCTTCTTACTATACGTATTAAGACGTTATTTAACATGTATACAAATATTAGTGAAAACAGTGGCGGAGTCTCTTCTTTCTGTACTTATGTCGACGTTATTTAATATGTATACAAAAATATTAGTGAAAACAGTGGTGGAGCATAATTATTTCTCTTTTTTCTTTAATTATGTCGACGTTATTTAATATGTATACTCATATTAGGGAAAACAGTGGTGGAGCATAATTATTTCTCTTCTTACTTTATTATTGAGACGTTATTTAACATGTATACAAATATTAGTGAAATTTTCCCCGACTCCTCAATCTCTCCAGCCCCCCATCCCAACTAATTTTTCACTCTCCCCCAACCCTGACAAATACTTTGAGTTCAAAAAAAAAAAAGAAAAAATTTTGCCTGACCCCTTAAAAGTTCGGATTGACCCCTTGAATTTTCCCCGACCCCTCAATGTCTCCAGCCCCCCTCCCAACTAATTTTTCACTGTTCCCCTAACCCTGAGAAATATTTTTAGTTCAAAACAAAAAAAAAGAAAAAAATTTTGCCTGACCCCTAAAAAGTTCGGCCTGACCCATAAAGTTTTTCCCGACCCCTCAATCTCCCAACTAATTTTTCACTCTCCACTAACCCTGCGAAATATGTTGAGTTCAAAACAAAAAAATGTTATTTAACATGTATACAAATATTAGTGAAAACAATGGCGGAGCATAATCATTTCTCTTCTTACTTTACTTATTGAGAAGTTATTTAATATGTATACAAATATTAGGGAAAACAGTTGTGGAGCATAATTATTTCTCTTCTTACTTTACTTATTGAGAAGTTATTCAATATGTATACAAATATTAGGGAAAGCAGTGGTGGAGCATAATTATTTCTCTTCTTACTTTACTTATTGAGACGTTATTTAACATGTATACAAATATTAGTGAAAACAATGGTGGAGCATACTTATTTCTCTTCTTACTTTACTTATAGAGACGTTATGTAACATGTATACAAATATTAGTGAAAACAATGGCAGATCATAATTATTTCTCTTCTTACTTTACTTATTTAGACGTTATTTAATAAGTATACAAATATTAGTGAAAACAATGGCGGAGCATAATTTTTTATTACTTTAATTTTACTGATACTAAACTAACTTCACACCTCTCAAAACGGAGGAGGTAATACCTGAGAGGATGGTATCAGGTCAACAGAAGAAATGCGGTTAGGATTAAGTAACCCTTGCTTCACTATAAACTCATGGTCAAAAAAGTGCCGTTATTGATTAAACAACACTTGCATCACTATAAACGCATGTTTCAAAAACTGCCGTTAGTAGTTAAGCAACTCTTGCTTCACTATAAACTCATGTTCAAAAAAAGTGGCGTTATTGATTAAGCAACTCTTGCTTCACTATAAACTGATGTTCAAAAAAGTGCCGTATTTATTAAGCAACCCTTGCTTCACTATAGACTCATGTTCAAAACAGTGCCGTTTGAGATTTAGCAACACTTGCTTCAATATAAACTCATGCTTCGTTAGGATTAAGCAACCCGTGCTCCACTATAAACTCATGTTCAAAAAAGAGCCGTTACGGATTTCCTCTGACGTCATTTCCTGTTAAAAGCGTGACTTTGCATATTTCTCAAATTATACATGATGTCATTGTTTTTTTCTCAAATTAGTACTAAACAACGTTGAAAATTGAGAAAAAAGTCACCCCCATTAGAGAAAAGTGCTCAGTCGACCCCCGAAGAGTCAGTTTTTTTTCGGTTCTGAGATATTACACGTCCCAGGGCTGGCCGGTCATAATGATGTCAACCGTGTGACTGTTTGTTGGGTACCCTCGGAGGAGTATCTGGACATACAAACAGACAAACAGACAGACATACAGACAACTGCCCTTTATATAGGAGACGAGCGGGGCTACCCGGCGTTGCTCGGGGTCATAAAAACATATAATTGAAGAAAAATCGGGTGTGTAACATCTTTATATTTACACTTCTATTTCTCTCTATAGCCGTCTCTTTATCTTTCTACCTTTCTCTTCCCTGGTCGCCCCATTTCACCGCTACTTTCTATCCAAACTTGTTTTTCACTCTCCCCCAACCCTGAGAAATATTTCAGTTCAAAAAAAAAACATTAAAATGCTCGGCTTGACCCCTAGAATTTTCCCAGACCCCTCAATCTCTCCAGCCTCCTATTGCAACTAATTTTTCACTCTCCCCCAACCCTGAGAAATATTTTGATTTCAAAAAAAAAAAAAAATTGGGATCCACCCCTAAAATGTCGGCTCTACCGCTAAAATTCCCCCCCCTAATCTCTCCAGCCCCCCCCCCTCAACTTTTTTTCACTCTCCCACAACCCTGAGAAATATTTTAAGTTCAAACAAAATATTTAAATAAATTTGGCCCGACCCCTAAAAAGTTCGGCCCGACACCTAACATTTTCCCCGACCCCTCAATCTCTCCAGCCACCCCACCCCCACTTTTTTCACTCTCCAACAACCCTGAGAAATATTTTAAGTTCAAAACAAAAAAAAAAAAATTAGGCCGTCCCTTAAAAAATTTGTTCCGATCCCTAAAATTTTCTCCGACCCCCTAACCTCTCCAGCCCCCCCCCCAACTAATTTGTCAATCTCCCCCAACCCTGAGAAATATTTTGAGTTCAAAACAAAAAAAAAAAATTTAGCCTGACCCCTAAAATGTTCGCCCTTATCCCTAAATAATTCCCCGACCCCTCAATCTCTCCAGCCACCCATCCCAACTAATTTTTCACTCTCCCCCAACCCTGAGAAATATTTTGAGTTCAAAACAAAAGAAACAAAAAAATTTAGCCTGACCTTAAAAAGTACAACCTGACCGGTAAAATTTTCCTCGACCCCTCAATCTCTCCAGCCCCCCCCCCCCATCCCAACGAATTTTTCACTCTTCCCCAACCCTGAGAAATATTTTGAGTTCAAAAATAAAAAAAATTTAAAAGATTTAGTCTGAGACCTAAAAAGTTCGGCCTGACCCCTAACATTTTCCCTGACCCCTCAATCTCTCCAGCCCATGGCCATCCCTACTACAGGCCGGGTAAACGGACATCTGACTGTTTAACTGGGGGCCAGTCAGTCACCAGATAAACTTTTAGCTGGTAGCACTTCGTTTTCACTGCTCCAAGGAAATTTCATTCCCAAAATAAATTTAAACTCATCAAATTTATTTCAGTTGAGGTTCTGTTATTTTATCATTTACATTTGGATTATAAGTTCGTGAGTATACTGTTAAACGTCAGAATTTAATTTTGTTTTATTTACATGTAAACAGCTTTGTTCATTGACGGCGCATAAGTTTTACCTTTTTTTTTAAGTTTAAAAAAAGTATCATCTTTGAGAATTTGTCAATAAATCTTACATTATTAATTTCAAATCTTTTCTATATTCTTAGGAAATATATTACACACGTTTTAAACGTTTTATTTACATGTAAACTGCTCTGTTCATTGACGACACATAACTTAAATATTTCTCAAAATGGCAAAAAAGTTTTGTGTGACAGCCTGTCAAGACAATTATAATGAGCAAAATAAGGTCCGAGTGCTTCGTCTCCCCAAAGATCAAGATGAGAGAGAAAGATGGTTAAAGGTAATACCAAGAGCTAACACTCCTAACCACTCAGACACTGTTGTTTGTGAAAGGCATTTTCCACCTGGTTATGAAACTGTATTTGTTATGGGAAAAGCACGACCCAAAGATCCTCCATCAATATTTAATAATTTGCCATCAAGTATGATACCAAGTCCTTTATTAAAACCAAGGACAACAAAAAAAAAGTTCCGCTTCTGTGCGAAGTGTACACAATGATGAGTTTGCCCATTTGTTAGATAAAGATGGAATTGATAATTTTACAAATTTGTGTGCTGATATTGACCATCATGATTTTGCGCCAGCAGTTACCTGCTACAATTCTAACAATCAACAGTTCATCCAGTCTTGTCATATTTTTAACTGGAAGTATTCCGATGTTTTTGATTAAAATCTTTGAAAACTTAACGTTTGAATGTTACCATGCAAGTATACGCACACACATTTCTTCACTATTGAAAAACAGAATAACTAAGTTTCAACATTGGTCTCAAATTGAGGAAGCAATTCGTTACCTTGAAAATTGAACAAGAGAAACAGGTTTTGAGACAACATATCGAAGTTATGTCACCACGAATAGTTGGCAAAACGTTTACGAGTCGGAAATGCTTGTCCGAGCATTCGAATATTTTGCCACATCCTGGTCTCTTTATAACAAACTCCGAGATCATTACAAATTACCCAGCATAAAAAAAATGGTGAATATGACCTCAAAAGTTTCGAAGGTAGATGATGTGAATTTCTTGGTGATGTGTTTAGCAAACTGTCAGATAAGCAGAAAAAATGTATCATCCTAGTTGATGAAGTTTATGTTAAAGTGAGTTTACAATACCAAGGGGGAAACATATTTGGTGGTGCCAAAGATTCTGAAGAGACATTAGCAAAAACTGTATTGGGTATTATGATCAAATGTTTACATGGTGGACCAAAGTCTTTGATTAAGATGATCCCAGTTGCCAAACTAAACTCGGAATCTTTGTTTCAGAATGTTAGAAATGTTGCTGATTTAGTCGATCATTCTAAAGGTCATGTAATTGCAGTTATTTGTGACAATAATCGGACTAATCAAGCTTTATTCAAGAAATTTGATACTGTTAAAAATAAGCCTTGGGTTACTAAAAATGGTATATACTTGCTTTTCGATTATGTACATATATTTAAAAGTATTTGCAATAACTGGATAACTGAGGCTTGTTCAGAATTGCTGTTTTATTCTGATGGTAAAGAAATGATAGCAAAATGGAAAATAGTGAAACAACTTTTTGCGCATGAAAAAAATCAATTTGTTAAGTTATCAAAACTAACATAAGTAGCGGTTCTTCCAAAACCAGTTGAGAGACAAAAAGTCTCCCACTGTTTTTGAAAGTGTTTTGTGATGAGACTGTAACTGCAATGAAAACTCATCCATTATTACAGGATGATGATACAAAAGAAACTGTTACTTTCATTGAAGAAGTTTTGAAATTTTGGAAAATAGTGAGTGTAAAAGATATTCATGGAAGTGTCAAGACAAATGATCCACTGAAAAGAGTATTATCAGATCGAAATGATGAAAATTTGACATTTCTTGCAAATTTTGGAAGTATGGCAAAACAAATGAGGGGAAAGCAAGGAAAGAGAATAAAATCCTTAACAAGAGACACTAGTATGGCTATCGAGCATACATGTAATGGTTTAATTGATGTTTGCAGACATTTACTTGACAGTGGGTTCAATTTTGTCATTCTTGGAGAATTTACCACTGACTATCTTGAAACTGAATTTTGTAAATTGAGACAAGGTTCTGGTGGTACTTATTTTATTACCGTACAAAATGTTATTCAGAAATTCCATATTTATAAAACAAAATTACTTCTTCGGTTGAAAGTTGATGTTAGAGAGTATAGCCATGATTCAGGCCATACTTGCTCACAATGCGGATATCTGTTGGATGAATTGGCATACGAAACATTTTATCACCTGCCAGACCTAGAAACTGGTATCTCCAAAGATATTAAAATGTCGCTTTTTTATATAGCAGGCTATATCACACAAAAAGATTGTCTTACAGAGGAGGAAATATTTTTATCATGAGTATGGAAGTTTTTGAAAAGAATAGATCGTGTTGATTTAAAAGTTCCACTGGATACCACTGTTCAGTGTGAAATTTTAATTACTACTTTCAGATTTTGAGGTGAAGAAGTTTCCGTAGACATTTTTGTAAGTAGTGCCATCCTTGTTTTGCCACAACATTCTGGTTATCGTAACTCATTGCTGTGAACCCTGTCCATTTTATAGGATCACCTATAGATTTTTAACTAAACCTTCTATTTAATCTATGGACATTGTATTATCTCATTTCATCTTCCATTTCAGTGAATCTGTTTGCTTAGATTAATCGACTACGAGACAACAGAGGAGGAAATATTCAATGATACTGCTTTTTATCATGAGTATGGAAGTTTTTTGAAAGAAATAGATCGTGGTGATTTAAAAGTTCCACTGGATACCACTGTTCAGTGGATGTTTTTCTGTTTCATAATGTTAAATGCTGTAAAATCAAAGGTTTGCAGAAATTCTTTAACAAAAATGTTCATGTTGGTGTCTGAAATGTATCATTTCAATACAAAGAGAATGCATGGAATTATATTATCAAATATATTTTTCAAGAATTATTGTTCGTTTCAGTCTCCCAAGTCAAGTAAAGAACCAGCACTAAAGGTTTTGAAATTATCTTGAAATTTTAGCAGTCTGATCAATTATAAATTATTGATCTGTAAGAACAAAGGAACTAATTATTTCTGCAAGGGCCTGGTGTAAAATACATGTTGAAGTCAAAATAGTTTTCTTATTGAATTAATCTGTTTGTTCATTTTGCAGTATGGTATAAATATGGATTTTGAAGTTTTTATTTCTAAATTTTCATCAGTAAAAATGTGTGTTGTTTTGCTTTATAATCAGTGAAAAATAATTGATCATTTTTTTAACCACAATATACAAGTAATGATCTTTTGACATAAATACAAATTCTCTAAAAAAAATCCAACATTGAAATAAAAATTCTTCATTAAAATATGCATTTGCCTTTGTTTATTAAAAATTAACTGTCTCTTCATTTATAGGAATTTGTCAATTATTTTAAAATTTATCAATTAGCTCATTGTGGTTCTTATTATTTGGTTTGTAAAACACATAAACACATCAAACTAATCTCACACTGAATTTTACGTTTGTTTGCAACTTCTATATCGAATATTTAAGAAAATTCACATGGCCCCCAGTAAAAGACCCCAGTTGCACGATTGCCTGGCCTGTAGTAGGGATGGCCATGCTCCAGCCCCATTCTAACTAACTAAAAGATCAACTCATCAAAATGATTTCGATAGAAGAGTGAAAAGTTGCGATGAAAGATCAACTCATCAAAATGATTTCGATAGAAGAGTGAAATGTTGCGATGAAAGATCAACTCATCAAAATGATTCCGATAGAAGAGTGAAATGTTGCGATGAAAGATCAACTTATCAAAATGATTTCGATAGAAGAGTGAAAAGTTGCGATGAAAGATCAACTTATCAAAATGATTTCGATAGAAGAGTGAAATGTTGCGATGAAAGATCAACTCATCAAAATGATTTCGATAGAAGAGTGAAAAGTTGCGATGAAAGATCAACTCATCAAAATGATTTCGATAGAAGAGTGAAAAGTTGCGATGAAAGATCAACTTATCAAAATGATTTCGATAGAAGAGTGAAATGTTGCGATGAAAGATCAACTCATCAAAATGATTTCGATAGAAGAGTGAAAAGTTGCGATGAAAGATCAACTCATCAAAATGATTTCGATAGAAGAGTGAAAAGTTGCGATGAAAGATCAACTTATCAAAATGATTTCGATAGAAGAGTGAAATGTTGCGATGAAAGATCAACTCATCAAAATGATTTCGATAGAAGAGTGAAAAGTTGCGATGAAAGATCAACTCATCAAAATGATTTCGATAGAAGAGTGAAAAGTTGCGATGAAAGATCAACTCATCAAAATGATTTCGATAGAAGAGTGAAAAGTTGCGATGAAAGATCAACTCATCAAAATGATTTCGATAGAAGAGTGAAAAGTTGCGATGAACGATCAACTCATCAAAATGATCATTTATTTATCATGTTTTTAAGTAAAAACTTCGACGTGTTTTTAAATTCGACCTGTCCAATTACATCCACTTCTAGCAATTCACTCAGTATCTAAAGCTGCTTCCTACAGTAAAAGCTATTTGTGGCAACACAGTAGGCTCACTATTTGTAAATTCAATTTAAATTATCTAATTATCTTTTTATTCGGATTGGTAACGAAATTTATGATTTTTTTCTTAAGAAATATCAATAAATATATATATATATATATGTATATATAATATATATATATATATATATGCATATAAAAAATCAATGTGAAAGGTATATATTTTAATATATGTTTTATTTCTTTTGTCTATTTTAACGTGTAGGAATATCAATTGTCCCTTATATAAAAAAGTAAAAGGCTTTTTTAAAAGGGGAACAAAATGTTAGGCCGCAATCCTTCGGTCTTCGTCGGTGTAATAGGGGATTGTGTGTGTAGAGTGGGAAAAAGTGGTGGGGAAGGCCAGTGAAATAGTGAAAAAGGCGTCTAAATATATATATAAATATACATACATACATATATATATATATATATATATATATATATATATATATATATATATATATATATATATATGTATATATATACACATTCTTTAGGGCAATCATTTGAATGTTATATTTCAAATTATTGATCGTTTTATCAAGAAGACATTTTTCATATCTTATCTTATGCTTTAATTTTTTACAAGTGGCTAAATTTAAAATGTAATTTTATTTTCTTTCATTCAGTGACTTGTTTTCTTAATTCCTTGTCAATTATCCATTTTTATTTGGAGATATTTCCGATAACCTAATAAAGCCAGCCGCCTATTAAATTGGTTTTGAGAAGTTCGGATTTAGTCTCTTGATATTTGCAAGGATTAATTTCGGATGCGTATCTGGGGTTTTACTGTTTCTTTATATAAGATTTGCATTCGAAATAAATACAAACCTAACTAATAAGAAAATGTAAGTCATCAGAAAAATAAAAAAGACACAGACAAATGTATGATCATTTTTTATTGTTTTTTTTTTTATTTTTGTTTTCCATTTTTTATGATACATTTGTAGACAGTTTTTAGGCTTCATTTTTTTCCTTATTGTTTGCTGAGTTGGTGCTGCGCAATGGTTATCTAATAGGACGATGGAATCGTCAGTCAACGTTCTGTAAGCACCCGTTGCGCAACGGATAATAGTGCTAAGTTATAATCATTTCTAAGTGGCAGTCTTCTGGGGGTTTAAGGTTCAATCCTCAGTGCAGGCGATACTAAGAACACAATTATGAATTACTTAATACTTCTACTAGGCCATGGCTGATAGAACGAGAACAAGCTACCTCCGTTGATTAAATAATAGTTTCCGTTAAAAATTGCGTACAGATTAACAAATTCGATGGACAGATTCCCGCGTTTGATAAGACATATCTAAATAAAGTTGGAGGTAACATCGACCGTAGAGTTGTGAGAATAACATCTAAAATGACTACAGTAGTCCGAATAATTCAAATAATACAAAGTTTAAGTCTATTCCATGACAAATGACAGTATACTGAAATCATATACACTAATTGTACAAAAGCAAGTAAATTCCCAAATGTTTATACTTTTATTGTCATTAAGGGTATGCGAGCACAACAGGGCTGTGTGTTTTACTGGTAGGAATGTTTCTTTAGCGCACCTCACACACTTCATCCACTCATACATAGAGAGTTATACTGTAGTGATGTGATAATGAAATGGTTTGGTTGACATGTAGTCATACCCTTAATGACAATAAAAGTGTAAACATTTGGGAATTTCCTTGCTTTTGTACATTTAATGTATATAAATTTTCATCTTAACCCTATTAAGGGCATATGATTTCAGTATACTGTCATTTTTCATGGAATGTCACTACTTTTGTAAAGGCTATGCCTCAATACAATGTTCATTTTTAAGTTTTTTTTTTAATTTTCTGGAAAAACTAAAGTATATTGTAAACTGAAATTAAAGTGCCATCAACTAGACCCTAGAACCTCTATCTCTACAAAACATCAGCTGAATCCATCGAATAGTTGATGAGATACAGGGTGGCACATACGTACGTACGTACGTACGTACGTACACACAGATAACATGATTTCATGATTGAACTTTCCGGATCCCTGGGTTGCCTTGACTAATGATGCTGAAATTCTACACACTTATAGAACCTATCAAATAAAAATGTGCAAAGTTTGAACTAATTTCGTTTATTGGTTTTTGAGTTATCATTAATCAAAGAAATGAGATTTCCAGCATAGGCCATTCGTGGAGTCTATTAAGGGATAGAGCGCTCTCGCGCCTCCATTGATTCAGATCGTTTATGTTTAGCTTTGGTCTAATAGCCTTGCAATAAGTATGTACTGAGGTGTTCCTCTAAGCGCGAGCAGGAGGAATACCCCCTTAAAGTCTCACTATTCCTCACCGTGGTAAAGGCGGTCGCAACGTTTGGGTTTCAGAGCTGCCCGGTTAACAGGGATCTGATGAAAATCCAGGATGAGTCAGCATCAGAATCTCTCGTCATCTATTGGTCTCTGCCTTTGCAAGTGGCAAGCGAAAACGTAGCAAACGGGGAACCGCAAATCAATAGAATAAAAGTGCCAACCTTGCTACTGTGCCATTTCTTTGTACGTTCCGAGTCAAGCTTTCTTCAACTTCACGTGCAACTGCTGAGCTGTTTTGTTCTCGGTGTTGGGGATAAACACCTGCAATCCTGCAAATTAAAGAATAGCTGCGAGCAACAAGGCGTACTTCATGCATCTAAAACAATCGTCTAACAAATAAAAAAAAGCAACAACAACAGCGTACAATGAACCTTTTACACCTCATGCACTATAAATAGGTTTAATTATGTATATTACTGATACCCGAATCTGATTCTAAAATATTATTTGTCGTCTCTAAATGAAAACAATATATATTCAAGTAATAGATATTCACTATATATTATATTGATTTTTTTCCTAATACAGATCCTCAATGTGTTATAATATTTACTACAATTAAAATCCTAGCAGATAGGTTTATGTTCAATATAATCTATTGGGCAATAGCTTAACTGGTGTTTAAATATACACTGTAGTCTATCCAGTCACTCATTTATAATAGTTATTTAAACTTTTTTTCAATAATTATTGGATTAGCATTCGACTGTTATTTTACTTAAAAAATTCCTTATCACATACATAGTAATGTTATGTATGTCCATGTGAGGTAGATACTCTACGTATTAAATTATCTACTCCATTGAGGCTCTTACATGTAATTCTCTGTCAAAAATGCTACGGGGAAGGACAAACATGATATCATCATTGTTACGATTTATACAAGCAAAAGAGATCTAATCAACTGTAAGAACTTAACATGAACCTCCTTTATTGAAGACAACAATTGACGACTTCTCTGTTTTATAGGAAAATAATCAAAATAAATAAAGAATTAAATTGAGCTTATTAAAACAATCGATCTTGTTCGACTGTAACATATTTCAAAATCTGAGAGATTGGCTGTAGCTTTTGATCAATGGTCGTTTTGTATTTAGTTCACAAAAGAAAACACGTACAGAAGTTTATCTTTTGATTTTAAAGATTTTCATTAGTTTAACACAATAACAAGATTCCCATTTTAGTTATTTGTTGGCTTGTAAATAGACTGTATATAGACTCGTGTGTTTGCGGCTACATAGAACTATTATGCGAGGAGCAGATTTACATACATTTCTCTGTTCGACTGTATATTCGTTTATCACCCTGTCTTCTTTCGTCTCTTCTCCTCTGTACGTCGATCTTTCTACCGGTCTATTTATTTATATGGATTATTCTTGCTTACATACCGATTGACGTATATCAACCGCATCAAGATTTTCCTTGTTAGTATTTTCTTGACGGAATTTTACAGATAGACGCTGGAATTGCTTTATTTAAGATATCCTTATTCATCCCCCGGGCATTACCTTTTCCTTTTTGGAGAAGGGTATGGTATTATTTGTTCTGTTGTCATGAAACTATCCTCCGATGATTCATCTTTTTTGGAGGTAGTATAGTATTGTATAGTTATGATATCAACCCCTAGGCATTGCATCTTCTTTGTGGTGGTAGTATAGTATATGTTCGTTCATAATGACATAATCCTCTCAGACTTAACGTCTTCTTTGGGGGATGTAGTGTAGCATCTGTTCTAAGCTTATGCTACCATTCTACCAGGAATTACTTATTCTTTTTGGCGGTGTAGTCATATACTCTTTATGCTAGTATATATAAACATAATATATAGGCAATATTGTGCAGTTATATATATATATATATATATATATATATATATATATATATATATAATATATATATATATATATATATATATATGTATCTGTTATATATATATATATATATATATATATATCGTCCATAATATTTAACAATATATATATATATATATATATATATATATATATATATATATATATAAGAGAGAGATTATCACAATATAACGTATACTTATGTAGATCAAATTGATTCACTAATGGGTTGAATTTCAAGTGAAAAATACAAGCTCAATATTTAGAATTAAATAGCGTTTGTATATTTAAAGATGTATTATTATATCATTCTATAATTATTTATACCCAAAGCTAGTCATCTTCCTTGTTGGTCTAAATTATTATAAAATAATATATTAATAGATATTAATATATATATATATATATATATATATATATATATATATATATATATATATATATATATATATATATGGCTCACGACACAACGCTGGGTGCAATACTCCACCGGTCAACACCTGAGAACCGCAGAATTGCTCGTCGAGAGATTAACACAATATATTGCGAAAAGAGAGGGGCACGTGGTCTTCAATGAAGCTTCCATAAACAACGACTTGCTTCCGAACTATACACACACACACACACACATACATATATATATATATATATATATATATATATATATTAAAAAATTTGGGCAAGTTATTTTTAAGCATCTTTAAAATTTTAAACTTAAATAAAGAGGCAGATATTTTTATTAAATAAATTTCGCTCGGTGTCGCTTAAAAAAATAAGTTTAATTTTATTTGTTTAAATCTTAGATGTAGCTTGTGATACCGAGCGAAATTATTAGAAAAGAAGTCAAGATAAAAAAAATAGTATTTTAATTTTGATAAAAAATATCTGCATCTAACACATCATTTTAAAGCTATTTTACCTCTTTCTTTAAGTTTTAAATTGTAAAGATGCTTTTAAAAATGAACTGTCCCAAATTTATACCATCCAGCGACTATGAGCGATTTAGGTTCGAATTTCAAAAGAGATATTTACTCCGTTCAGTTCACGCAACATCGGACGTCACTTCTACAAGACAAGGAAGGATTCTTACAAAAAGAATAAGGTTAATACCTTTTATTTATTTGTTTAAATCTCTTATGAAGCTTTTGATACCGACCGAAATCATTAGAAAAAAAAGTCAAGATGAAAAGAAATAGTATGTTTATTTTAATAAAAATATCTGCATCTAACACATGGATTTTGAAGGCATTTTTCCTCTTTCTTTAAATGTTATATATATATATATATATATATATATATATATATATAATAAATTACAATATGTTCCTAGCTTTATCACTTTTTATAGTTTCACGGAATCACCGATCATCAGTGTCTCCGATTTGAACCAATCGAAAAAAAAACGCGACAATAAACACTATTAATACACGAGTTTCGCAATTTTTTTTGTGCAAAAATTTCTTAATATAAGGTTTCTGACGAACATATTTATTTTCATTCATTTTTTTTAATATTATCTGTTAATGTTTCTTTATTATGTGATTAGCTTTTAAGATTTGTTCATTCATGGAAAATGAATGTTATTCTAAGATTACATATTTTAAGAAACAATGCAATAAGTCAAATTAATTACGTATGTTTTTTTTTTAATTTAATTGGAGATTAAATGGTCAAGCAAGTGTTTATTTATACATTGGCATTTCTCTATAACGTATTGTCTTTATTTACTTATTCATTTTTAAAGATTAAATTTACGATTTTTCCTCTAAATATTATTTAAAGTTTATACTATTTCTATTGCAAGGAGATTTATTTACAATTTTCCAATTGATATTAGAGCTAATGTTTATATTTTTCCGTATATATTTAGACGATATTGTACTATTTCTGTATTTTCACCCCTAATGCCATCATATTATAATAATATATACACTTAGAATTGTTTTTCGTTGAAAGTTCGTGTATATGTAACATGTATTCTATCAGTAAATAGATTGTTTTATCAAATCAATTTCGCATGGCAAGAAAAAAATTATCTAATATATAAAGTAGAGACGATTTTTCCCCTGTACCTTCTCGGAGTATAGGAAAATAACCACATGCATCACGGGCTACTGAACTCACAATTACATTGCACTTATTCACTCGAGCGTGTTTTAGTATATCTGTTATTCTTCTTTCCAAACTAACACTGAGTATTACATTCGGCCCGGCCGCCACGACTCTCCGAAATACTAACTCCATATAGGTGGTAGTAAAAACTTTTCTCCCTAACAATTCTGTACTGTGACTACACTCATCGACACCGGGAACTAATAAACACGGTATAATTTTCATAAAGCACCCATTGTTATTTCGTATTTGTCTGGCATTATTTTACTACATAATATTAAGCAATACGCAAAAACTTAACAACCGATCCCTTACACTCCGATGATTATTCGCGAATATCAGATTACGTTCTATCTAATTCTACCTTCTACATTTAAATTCATTCCGGAATTAAGCGAATGAAATTAACGAACACAGCTCCTGCAACATTTATTGATTCAACATGGCGGCTAAAATTTCTTGATCGAATCGACTTCCTATTTAATTCAATAAGCACCAAGATACTGGTAGACGCAGATACATTTACATTTTCAAAATCATACACCTTAAACACGCATATTATCGAACAATTGCCCAAATGAAATTACTTCATCAAAAAATGACCTACACCGTGTCATTGTTGAAGTTTCCATTTGGTCGGCAGAATGTAAATGTTAACATAACACGCATGTCAATAAACAAGCATAGCGTTATTAGCCTATTTTCACATGTACTTTTAATTCGTAACCGTGGCGCTTTGGGTAAGAAGGGAGATTTAATGATAGACAGTTTCAGCGTTCGATCCCATTCTACTCTGCCACTTTTTCTTTTTTTTTTAATTTAAAACATTCGCCAACACGGTATAGGGGGTGGGGGTGGAGAAATAACTATAGGCCGTTTTTTTTTATTCGACGTCATGCAATAGGTACTAATTTCTCCCGTGCAACGCAGGGGCGACGGGTTCCGCTAGTCTAATATATAAAGTAGAGACGATTTTTCCCCTGTACCTTCTCGGAGTATAGGAAAATAAACACATCCATCACAGGCTACTAAACTCACCATTATATTACACTTATTCACTCGAGCGTGTTTTAGTAAATTTGTTATTATTTTTTCCTACCTAACTCTAAATATTACATTTGGCCCACCATCAACGTCTCTCCGAAAAACCAACTCCATATAGGTGGTAGCAAAAACTTTTCTCCCTAACAATTCTGTACTGTCACTCTACTCATCGACACCGGGAACTAATACACACAGTTTAATTTTTACAAAACACCGGTTGTTATTTATTATTTGCCTGGTATTAATCTAACACGCATGCCAATAATAACGCTTAGGTTAATTGGCCTATTTTCACATGTGTTTTTAACCCCGATGCGTGGCGCAGACGGCAAGAAAGTAGATTTCATTACCACCAGTTTTAGCGTTCGATCCCATTCCACTCTACCACTTATTTCTTTTTTTTTAATTTAAAACATTCGCCAACACGGTAGACGGGGCAGAAAAAACAATAGGCCGTTTCTTTTTTTATTCGACGTCATGCAATAGGTAGTACTTTCTCCCGTGCAACGCCGGGCGACGGGTTCCGCTAGTTATATATAAAAAAGGCTTAACGTGATGTTTATGATTTGGGATCTACGTCAAATTCAGTCATTTGCAAATTCAATATAACAGTATCAAATCAACACGTTCAATATCAAAGGAAAGACTGACAAGAACTTTTGTCCTCCTACCTGTAGCCTTGATATTTTGAAGACCAAGGCCAATCGGCATCTCCTGTTTTACGATAATTATATTTCGTACTTCTTAGGTCCTTACATCCAGTGGCTTCATGCCTTGTCTGGCGCGATTTCCATGAAAAAGCATAAATGTCCAAATTCAAATGTGCGTCTATCAATTCACACATACAGTGAAATAATACACAACTTGGCATCACACTAAATACCACGTTTCAATTTCACGTTTTTTATTAGATTCGTGACGAGTATATGCCACAAAAAATATGTATTTAAATACTGATAAACCCCATTTTCGATTAAATCTGATTTAATGTGTCAGGTACAGCTTTTCGGAGAAACTACCGTAGACATTTTTAGAATATTCTTCGATCCATATCTAACTATCCGTCACAACCAATTTACCCAAAGTATATAAAACAAAAGACTTTACTTATACTTATCAATTAAAAGATGTTGAACTTTGTAGTGATTTAAATTATGATATATTAAACTTTAAAAAATAAATAAATGGCTCAACCATAGTCGTAGACGATCCACACACACCCTTGTCGTTGTCTACTACACTAGACTGTAGGGTAGGCTGCCAGTCTTTTCCATCATTGCTCCACTTACTCTAGATCATAGCTTATAATGCTGCCCGTTTAGCAAGGTGGCATCAAATACCATTTTTGATTCTTTGGTATTAATCGACAATTTGCGAACATTCTTACCATTATTCTTAAACATATCAGTTTATCTAAATATACGTAAATAAGATCCAGTTCATTCTCGTTACCATTGATAGTCAATATCGTCAAAAGACTACAACTATTCTGGGGCACATACAGGATCGCACCATGCAACATTGAACAGTCGTAATTAAAATAACTAGAGAAAAATGTATAAACGGATGAAATGCGTTTTTATTCAAGCCATGATTTAATTATGTGTGTGTTTCTACAGCATCTAAATTCCTTCGGAGTTCCAATAACCTAATAAGTAGTATAGTGCCGAAATATAAGACTCGTTGAAAAATTGATTCGTTGTAATCGAAATGATTTATGTTAGAATACCAATGTAAGCAATTCCTGCAGGACATTTCTTTGAGAATATCCATTATTCTTGACGTTAAACATACGAGTAATCCTATATCCATGGAACCATCAATGATCTCAGCGGTAATCGGAATCTTCTTTATAAATCAAATACTATAATTATGCCCTGGTGAGATTCGAACTCATAACCTTTGTCTCAAAGAAAAAATAATGATTAGATATGGGTTTAGAGATAGAATTTTAAAAAAAAAGCAAAATTACAAAATGTTAGTGGCTTAAAATTCTACAACGAAGAGAGTTTAATTGATCTGAATATAGTATCAGAGGAATGTTTTATGTTTTCTTAGCCTTCAAGAAACATTAAAACTAGGGAGAATATATTTCTGTACTTTGAGGATAAGAATTTTGACGAAGTAAAAAACCTGTTGCTGTCAATTACTATTTCTATAACACGTAAACAAGCGTGAAACGCCTTTTTTAAGAGTAATATCCCATTTTGGATATCCTGTATGGTCTGAAGAACAGCGTCTTGAATATGTTTCTAAGATGTTTACTTGAAATAATCTAAATTCTAGTACATATTACTGTTTACATATTTCGCACTGTGTTTCTCATAGTTGATTCTTTTATCACATTTCGTGCGTTTTACACTTTGGTATTCTCCAGTCTATTATAAGTCTCAAATATTAATTCTCACTTGTCCAAATTGAAACTGATATATAACGAGTTTTCCCCCAGCACTCCCGTAGTTGTGAGGGAAGGAATCCTTTGAAAGCACGCCTGTCTCTATTTTTCAAGTTGAACCCAAAAAAGAGTGATTATTATTCTTTTTTGCAACGTATTACTATTCTACGTCATTTCCATGAAGCGACTTCCTGTTCTCTTAGCCACTCTCATTCGCGTATTTTGTTTTGCGTAATCTAATTGATATCGCCTTAATATTGTTACACCTAAACAACTAACGTTGACTAAGCGTACATGTTATCTTGAGTTTCTGAGTTCAATCCTGAGCAAAGGGCACTGAGACTATTTAACAAGTTAACAAAAAAAATGATACCAGACACGCATAATCGAATGCGAACCAATAGATGAAATAATAAAGAGCTGCATCAGTGCAGACATTAAGATATTTGTAAAAGACTATCTATGGTTATTGAATATATATATATATATATATATATATATATATATATATATACAGCATTGTAACTGCTAATTTAATATTATTAAAGTGTTCTCGTGTTTAGAAGATCTCTTGAACATAGAATGTTATAAGTCATTACGGTAACTAACAATAATGAACACTTTTTTAGCGATGAAAGTTATGTTTGAAGCTTAACCGTGATCGACCAACGGGGGGAAGAGGCTTGTATAGAAATGTATAATCACATCTAAAACTAGTGTTGCTCTTACGAAAAGTGAACCAATGGACAAAATCTCTAACTAATGTAGCAATATGTAGATAAGGTTAAACACGAAAAGAATCAACGTAAGTTTAATTAAGCAAATATATTTCATTTTCTATTAGAAGTAATACTAGAGTAAAAGTTGACGTGTCGGGATATTGCTTCATAGCAGGAAGTCAGTAGTTACACGTGACGGATAAGCTGATGAGATCTTTCTCTTTGTTCTTGATTGTAAAGTAAGGCGTTTGTGCGTTGGGATTACTGCTTCCATTTCTCTAGGTGGCGGGCTGAGTAATAGTGTGTATGTATACTCTATACTGTAGAAGAATAATAAAAAGCTTTACCGAATTGTAAAACACCAATGATTGTGATTTTTTTTCCTTTACCAGCAATGATATTAATCAGCACGAATTACGACAGAACAAAAACGGAAAAAGAGGAGATAGAACAAACGGCTGCTACATGTCATTTACACAACGGGACTGCTGTTCCTACGTAATAGGCCACCGTACGAATAATTTGATGTGATCAAGGAAGAAATCATTGTAGTGCTACGCAAACATACGAAACAAATCAAAAGTAAGATGCGTTCATTCAATTTAGTGTTTAGTGATGGAATGTATATGCTAAAAGACCGACTGACCAATGGAAAAACCCGTTCACGGAGACATGAAGTAAGAAAGCGTTTAAAATACGTGATGTTCATCATTGGTGGTCCGATTTAATGCTACCAAGCATTTGTTTTCCTTTAACAACTATAAGAAACCTTTGCAACAACGAATTGTCACATCACTAATCTCTCTCTCTCTCTCTCTCTCTCTCTCTCTCTCTCTCTCTCTCTCTCTCTCTCTCTCTTGGGTAGGGTGTAAAAATATTTTTCGAACCTAATTAGTCCCGCACTCTCTGCCCAACTGTAACCCTCTCCGCATCGCCGCGGTTTGGAATCCCTGTGCTTGTCTCACAAGTACTATAACTGAATGTGCTACGATGACCTTAGAACCCCCTATATTAAAATGCACCCGACCCAACCAAGTAGTAGAAAAATTCCACCCCCTCAGTGTAGAGGTCTCTAGATGCCGGAAAATGTTCTACTTTAATAGCTTCTTACCTCAGATTACTTGTCTTTGGAACTCTATTCCTGTTCTGCTTTCCCAACAGAACCCAGATCAAGAATGTGTAATGTGAACAATTATCTTGCTCTCTAAATCCCCACACAGGTTCTCAATTACAAATATAACCCTTACCACAGTACTCCCTTACGCTTCAATCGCAATATGCTTTTTTTGAGGTAAACATTTTTTTAAGTAAATAAATAAAAAATCAATGTACATTTCTTATTGTTTTCAATCTATTCTATACCATCTAGTTATATGCATCAGCACATCTGCTGATTACCATTACAGCTGTCATGTAAACGAAGAACTTCATCTGTCATTCTAGATTTGGGAAATAAAACCAACTCGTTTTCTTTGTAATTAGATGTTGCCCAATAAACAATACGATAACCTTCAATGTCTGGACAACGCTTAGCAAACTTCGCAGATGAGATGTAATTAGCGTGAAAACGTAATGAGTTTAAATATTACAAAGACGCGGGAGTTGAGGAAGTTCAGGGACTTGCTGTCATTTGCTATTTTGTTAAAGTCATTTGTAAAAAGAAGAAACAACGAAATGCGTCAATTCAATCTGCGCGTTTAGCGATGAAAGTGGCATTTCAGAATTAAGCGTCACTGAACAATGGAAAGACCTACTGTGCTTCTTACCAAGATGCTTAGATGCACCCAAAGAGACTTTGTTGATTTTCATAATAGTCAGTAAGGAAATAAAAGCAAATTTGGGTAATTGCTGTAAGAACAAATGAGACAAACGTTAAAAAGAAACAGCTCAAAGTTATAAAAGTTAACAAAAATGTCTTCTAAATATATATATATATATATATATGTATATATATATATATATATATATATATATCTTATTTATTTTGTGTGGTAGAAAGTTGATACGTGTTTTGTTTTTTTCTAAAAAGAATGTATGGTCCAAAATGGCTTTCCATGGAAAAATGTTATGTATTAAACTGAGTAAAAAATATGGATATAATTTATATACGCCCTACTTATCGTATTCTCATGAGGACTGAATGTGGCATATGTAACCTTAGTTGCTTTCCAAATTAAGTGGTACATAAATACAATTCGCAAGACGCACATTCATCCGATCCTACTCTGTGTAAGTTGCCGAACGACGGTTTGACCTGTGCAGGTCGCTCTGCAAAGACAAGTTATAGAAAAGAAAACAAGTATTAACACACTTATAATGTAAAGATTGATCAGTTTATAAATTCCACACTGTCTACCTAGCTCAAACCTCTGCCTCATCGCCACAATGTAGTATCATTGTTCTTGTTTTACAAGGATTTTAAGTGAATGTGCTCCGATGAACTTGTTGAACTGGTGCTCTCTCGATGTAAATACCCTTGATCATCCCGTCAGAAAAAAAACATCCTTTCACTGTAGAGGTACCCAGATGCCGGAAGGCTTTCTACTGTAATAGTTTCTTTCCTCGAACTTCTAGCCTTCGAAATTCCCTCATTGTTCCCTTTTTTGCTGACATTACCAACATGCATAGGCTTAAATGTAACGTGAAAAACATCTCGCTGCACAACTCAGCATTTAAGATTCCTCTGTAGATATAACCTTTAATTTACAGTACGTCTCAGTGGCAAGTGCTTTGTTTGGGAAAATGTACGTAAAAAATGATTTTAAAAAGGTAGAGACCAGAAAAAAATGTATGCACTGAGAATGTTATTTTACTTTTGTCAGAGTTAGCGTGGATACTTTTTTACGTTCTTTTTCGTTTGAAATGGTGTCAGTTAAGAGGAATAATGAATTGAGCTCATAATCGACACTCAGGAGTACTTCAGTTGTGTTTGCGCTTGGCCGTTAACAATTATCAAGGGCGAAGATCTCTGCGTTAAATTCAAATCAAGTCTAAGGTACACATACAGGGGGGGAATTAACGCGGAGTGTAATTAACTCGCTAGTCATCCGGTGTACATTTGTGTTTTCGTTAATAATCGTTGTTTTGCTTTTTTTATGGAAATCGCTCCAAACCATACATGAAGCCATTTGATGTTAGGAGCCAACAAAAAAAATATGATTATCGCAAAGACAGGAGATGCCTATTGGCCTTAGTCTTGAAAAGACATAGGTTATAGGTAGGAAAAACACTGTAAGCAGGAAGAGAGATCCACAAGCATGTTGTTCTTGGAATAGAAGCTAATTGAATAGGAAGCTGTATTACAATGAGGTATCAAAACAGCGAATTAATGGAGACCACTAGACCAACGCGTCAAACGAGCTGGAATAAAAGAAGCGGGGGAATAGATCATATAATTCTGAAAAACACATGCCATAATAGTATTTATAGAAAAGACTGAGATTGGCAACATCACGTCTATGAGAGAGGGTGCAGAAAAGAATAAAGGGCAGGGCCAATCAAATTACAGACACATTTTTGCACTTTATCAAAAACCCTCAAATGGGACAGAGATTCACCAGCCTAAACATGACAAAATCCGGTCGCAGTAATTCTCATTGCCAATACGTTATTCTTAATGTTTGTTTGGTACCGTCTCCATCGACAATAAACATATGTTATCCTATCCTGGCACAAAACGTAGCCGTAGACGTCAGCCAGTGTTGTATTCTGAGTGAAACGGCATTTAATGTAGTCTGGACTACAGGCGTTTTGATTGGTTGCCAGGTCAATCGTTATGCACCAACGATCTATTGAAAAAAACAACTTAGTTGGAAACTTGGGTTGTGGAAGTTCCTGTCGGTAATCCAAAACAGGTAGAATTTGCCGTCAACAATACTAAATTCTGTTGAAAGACAGTTGCTTTACAATATCATAAAGAATAAGTTATATCGTTGTTGTCGACGAGAAGAAAAATAGGTTAAAGTATTTTACTGGTGCTTAGCTTTTGGTAGGGGACTTTGAAATTTGTTTTATGCTTGCTGTCCTTCTCTAAGTTTGCATGTATTTATCACTTAGTCTTCTAGAAAACTCTCCATCCGTCAGTTATTTTATTGGTAACTTTTACTTGAGGAGAGTTTAGTGATTCGCTTCACAATCACAATTCCTTGTCTATATTATGTATATGCTTTATTATGATTGGTTGAGCAATGATAAGCTTAGGTTTACCTCAAATAGGCGGACTTTAATGATGATCTGCAATATAAGCGAAGTCTGATTTCAAAATTAGCCTTAGTATTTGTTGACAATGTATTATATTAGCCGGATTTGGTAGATGTACTTTCTTTCTAAAAAAAGCATTCCTTGATAATCAAGCTGTTCAAACAAATAATTATCCTTCCCTACTAATTTTAACCTGACATAACCTTTCAAATTATTACAACAATTTATTATGAAAATCATCTCTTAAAAATGATGTTAAAATTAAAAATGATTTTTCTCGTTGTGGATTTATACTTTTAAAAATATAAACACTATTCATCCCAGACTCAAAAAACAATCTCTCAACTTACGATGTAAGAACGGTCGTTGTGTTTGTCGTTTACAATAACAATCAAGGCTCTGGGGTTAACTGTCACCCATACATCAGACATGATATTTTAAACTAAATCAGTCGCTAAAATAATATTAGACTGAAAATCATATTTGACGATATGTTATGTGTTGCCCCTAATGCTATTTAAATTAATTTTATATGATTAAATTAACTTAATTTCTCAATTAAACTTGCATTAGCAATTTCCCATTGTGTTATACATAACCTAACTTTCCCCAATTGAAACTTTTTCGGAGATCCGGAAACTTGCTCACTTACGTTTGAAAACGATTTTAGATATAACGAAAAGAGAAAATCAGACATGTATCGAAAAGAATTTGCTGCCTTTATATATATATATATATATATATATATTATTCAATTATTTTTTTAATATTTTACCTATGTACGACGTCGTTTCGCACAGGGAAATAACAATCTCAGACCGTCATAGGGCGCGAACCCGCTTCACAAAGTCAGCTAGAATATGTAAGCGTTTACTGACTGCCATTAGACTACGAAAGATTACCACGTAATAACGAAGAAATTAAGTGAGATTTACACTGAAAGCGGCGATCATAGATATCTAAACATTCTATAGTCCCCAACGACAGAGTTGGAGCATTGCACTGAGGCTTTTAGGTGAATGTTTATTTTTAATTTTTCCGACAATTCTCGACTTTCAATTATACTTAAAAGGGTCTTATAATAATATTATCATTATATATATATATATATATATATATATATATATATATATATATATATATATATATTGGTCTGTATGCATTAGCTAAAACATAAATAATGTGAAATAAACTGTTTATGTAAATTTTCAAGATATTGTAATGTTTAAATATTGTAGAATCTCTTCTTTCTGATCTCATTTTCTTGAAAATAAATCCTTATTATGTGATGAAATCGCATTCAGCTTAATTTATCTTGAATTCAAAAGTGTAACATGTGTATCATTTACCGTATTCACACATTCAAGCGGCGTTGCGAAATCAATGGACGTTGCTTTAATTAACACTTTTTTCTGTTTACCTTTCGTACAGATGCAGGCATTTCACCTTCCAATGTGTTGATTTAAATACCAGCAAGAAATAATTTGAATAAAAAGGAAGATTTTAAAATATAATATTAGCTAATTTGGGTAACTAATTAGCTAATTTTGAACGGATTCCCCCGGATAGTAAATCGCAAATTATCAAAAACGCATCCAAGACTAGTCGAGGAACCCGGTTCCGCAGATTTATCTGCACGTCAACAGTGGTGGACGAAATTTACTTTCATTTTAAGTAGTAACTAGACAAAAATTAACAGTAAAACATTTTTTTCAATATTATAGTTTACATTTGAACTAAATATATATTGATTCTCATCACAAAATAAACAAGAACAAACCTGTCGTCAGACTGCATACCCCCATCTGACAACTTAAGGATAGTCTAAAGTCTGTTCTGGGCCTTACTTCTCTATATTGTATGAAGTATTCCCAAAGTTATTCGATGGAAACGTTTACAACTCAAAATCAATTCATCTGGCCACGCTGAGGTTTTGCATCGTGGTTACTGTTATAAAAGGATATCAGATCAAATTTGTGAAAATATGGGCCAAGTAGCGAGTCTACAATGCACAGGAATCGAAGTTATTTCTAAAATGTAATCAGTTCTAAGTTAGACCATGATCGATATTTTGACCAGGTTTACGATTTATCTAGCGATGTGGACTGTACGCTGTACACCAACAAACCAACTCGACCGTAAACATAACCTCTGCATTCGTGGAGCTTATAACATTTAGCAATTACTAAATTGTTTAGAACAAGAATAGATGTGTTATTGTACTCATCTTAATAACAAGCCGTATAACGTCAACAAAAGTGCTGAATGTGTATCTGGTTACCGCTTTCACGACCAAATTGAACAGGTATTTTGTCTTCATACATATATACAACAATAAAAAATATATATAATAATAACAAATATATATATATATAACATTGACAAATATATACATATATATATAACAATAACAAAAATATATTACAATATTAAATATATATAACAATAGCAAATACATATATTACAAATATATATATAACAATAACAAATATATATATAACAGCAACAAATATATATATATATATATATATAACAAATATATATATAACAATAACAGATATATATATATATCTAACAATACCAAATATATATATAACAATAACATATATATATAACAATAACAAATATTTATAACAACAAATATATATAACAACAACAAATATAGGTGTATAATGATAACAAATATATATAACAATAACAAATATATATGTTATATTATGGATGGTGCCGCATATCTTTAGAAACGATTAGGTTAGCTAGTGTGGATTTTCGCTGGGTCAGTTGAGGCAGTGAGTGCGGGTCAAGCTGACATGCACTGGAGCTGATTGTTATGAGTTAATCGTTTTTGTCAAAACTATAACAGAGTGACAAATTCGGACCGACACGATAATGCCGGGTCAGAAAAGGTCAGATGTGGTACGATTGTGAATGTCGTGTCTGATTGGCCGACCCGAGGAAATGTCTGTTTCGTCATTTGTTTTGATCAAAAACGAGGGTTTTTTTTAGAGAAAACGCTTTGGAAGTGATAGTCCACGATGTAGCCGCTCGTTGTATGGTCTTGATCTTGACTGAGATCCGACATATATCCCAGTGCATCGTCGCATCCCACAACGAAGAAGTATGAATGAGACGCATGGTAGAGACGAATAGATGGAAACCCCTCCACAAGTAAGACATCGAATAAAAGAAGCGAATCTCTCTCTGAAAAGATAAGCTGTCTCCGAGTTTTGTCTCTTGCCGAAAACAAGTTTATCCACAGAACAAAGCCCACCAGAATAGTTCACGGCCAGAGACGTAATGGAACCCACGACACAGATAGCGATCACGGCCAGTAGACGAGGAAATGAACTGGAAGGTTACTTTTTGTGTTGAAGATTTTCGGGTCTTAATGTGATGAACTGAAACAGTTAAAACGAAAGGAAGAAGTGTACAATGTTAAAAAGAGAACAATGTTTAAGTAGAAAAAGTGTACCAAATGTGTTTAAAAAGAAGTTGTATAAAGAAAACAGTGTTTGAAAAAGTAATGTTTATAAGGACTGTCAGTTTAAAGGCTTCAAAATGCCTTAACAAAAAAGTTTGAAAACGCTTCTAGACTTTTCGTATTGTTGTACTTCGAGAAGCGTTTAACAGACTATTAGTTTCGTGGCGATAACTTCATTAAGAATGTAACAAATGCCTGTTTAGTTGCGTGTAATGTAACAAATCTCTTTTTGGTGCCGTAATGTAACATATATATATGTATATATATATATATATATATATATATATATATATATATATATATATATATATAGCGATAACAAATATATATAACAACAACAAATATATAACAACAACAAATATATATAACAACAACAAGTATATATATAACAATAACAAATATATATAACAACAATATATATATAACAATAACAAATATATATAACAACAACAAATATGCATACAAAAATAACAAATATATAACAATAACAACAACAATAAATATATATAACAATAACATATATATATATATATATATATATATATATATATATATATATATATATAGAACAATAACAAATATTTATAAGTGTTACATTATCGTTCTATATTTGTAATGGGCTTACAGGTCCTTTAATCAACGCTTCTCGAAAGCCGAAATAATAAGAAAGTTTCTTGGAATAATACGAAAAGTTTTTCGGGAGGGCTGGCTAAGGCTCGTCTCATAAACTTGATTTAAAGTTCTTAATATGTTTTTAAACATGTATGAATAATTAACAGTTTTTAACGTCTCAACATTTTACATTTGCATAATCATTAAACACTTTCCTTTTTAAACAACTTATTTTAAAATCTTTTCTCGTTAAAACATCTTATATTAAACACTGTTCTCTTTAAACATATTTTCTCTTTAACACTGCTCTTTAAGCACATTCAATTTTTTCTTTTTACATTTTCACAGTTTATCTTTTCAGTGTTTCAAATTAGGACACAAAAAAGTTACCTTAAATATTTTCTTCTTCGTCTACCGGTCGGCGTAGCTATCTGTGCCTTGGTTCCATTACGTATCTCGCTGTGATCGATTCTGGTGGTCTTTGTTCTGTGGACAAATTTGTTTTCAGGCAAGAGACAAAACGCGGAGACAGGATTTTTTCCAGGGAGAGATTCGCTTCTTTTATTCGATGTCTTACTTGTGGAGGGGTTTCCATCCATTCGTCTCATTAATACTTCTTGTGCGGCGCGACGGTTGCATCAGAATACATGTCGGATTTCATTCGAGGTCCAGACCATACGATGAGCGGCTACATCGTGGACTTGTTGTCGCTCTCACTTCTAAAGCGTTCTATTCTCAAAAACTCAAGTTTTCGAGAAAAACAAATGATGTAACAGACACTTCTTCGCGTCGGCCAATCAGACACAACATTTACAATCGTACAATATCTGACCTTCTCTGACCCGAGATTCCCTGTGTTGGTGGCGAATTTGCAACTTTGTTATGATCTGACAAAAATGATTGACTCATAAAAATACCCGCCAGTGCATGTCAGCTTAACCTGCAGCCATACTCCATACTAGCTTACTTAATAGTTTCTAAAGATATGGGGCCCTCTCTATAATATAACATAACAATAAATATATATAACAACAAATATATATAACAACAAATATATATATAATAACAATATATATATATATATATATATATATATATATATAAATAATAAATATATATAACAACAAATATTAAATATGGCTAAACTGAACACTTTACTTGCAGGTGTATCAATAATGATTTTATTAATGTCTCCTTTTATTTGAATACAAATTCAAATTAGATAGAGTAATTTTTTTAACATTTGTATTATTTCAATTTTCGAAATATTGTTTTTTCTGGGGTTATTTGACTTTCTTGGGCAACGCCGGGCACGGGTCAGCTTGTTTATATATATATTCTCCAACGTTCTTCAGGTGTATCTTGTCCAACTCGGGAATGGGTACGAACTTTCGAACAAAAACCTATATTTAATCAATAGGAGTAGATGTATTTCGTTCCGTCGGCCATGACCGGCTAAACGTTTTAAATAATTCTTAAGTATACTAGTTTGTATCGCCTGGGTTTACCCATCAATCTGTAAGAGCCTGACACCACTTAGAACTGATTGTAACTTAACACTTTATCTGTTGCGTCACGAATCCATGGGGCAAGTCTACTCTTGCTTTATGTGTAGCGTGAATTCTTACTTATTTTACTATATATATATATATATATATATATATATATATATATATATATATATATATATATATATATATATATAAAGTTAGGCATATATGTTTATCTATTATATAAAATAATGTCAATTTTTCCTTGCAAAATAAAATAATAGGTAATTCACCGAACACTACATATGGGAATGCTTCAATCTCACCAATTCCAGCAATTCCTAAACGTGTTTCACGAAACTATGAGTTTGTCTCGTCCCCGTTCACAAATCATTGCAATTATTCCGAATCAACTGCTTCTTACAAATACATAATCCAACAAAGATGGTAGAAAAGTTTTTCTCTCATAACACTAAGTCCTCCTACTCCGCTCACATGACCGTGTAACTCTTTCATCATTATAAATATTATTAAATACCCGTTCATTATGTAATTTCATAATCCAAACTATTTCCTACATACAAGAGTATATCTCAAAATCGAACACTACATATGAAAATTTCCAGCATTACCTAAACCATGTTCCACGAAATGTTACGCTTATTTTGTCCACGTTTTAGTATTATTAAAATTATTCCAAAAAATATGTTTCGCACAAATACATATTCGCACAACGAAGGTAGCAAAAACTTTCACCCTCTATCCATTTACAACTCCCACGCACCGTTTTCACACCGAATCCATCCTAAACATAGAGAAATTATTCTAAGATATAAAAAAAACATCCACATTATTTCATTTAAACTACCTTATAATCTTCTACATGCTACATACACGTCCAGAACAAAATAATAGTCGCTCTCTTCAACAGAATAGGAGAATATCGGATTACATAGCTAGATCGTTACTACTTACTATTCCCAAAACTTCGTTTACCTATTCCGGAATTTACGTGTACTTAAAAAACAGACGATGAATCTCAAATTAAAATACCCGATGTAAATAATAATTCTGCATTCGCTCTAAATTTCTTTCTGAATCTAAATAATTAATTTTATCTTTTAAAATATTCATATCAACATTAATCTTCTTTTCAACACACGCATCTCAAGATATTTGTTATTACTATAATTTTACTGAATTTAAAAAATAGCATTTGTTTTTTTTTGTCTTTTTCTACTGCCTTCCAACATTGTTAAACTTATAAACAATCACATCACAGCAAAATAATCTTCTTTTTTTCATTTTGCTTTGTCTGTTTCTTTATGCTTGCACTTAACAGAATTCATTTATTTCTTATTGAAACTCTAGCAAATATTTCCCGACATTTACAACCCCACTATAATGAAAAACGAGAACAGATGTAACTTGAGAAAGCTTTATTCGTCCGTACAATATTAGTGTTGCTATTTATATTGTTTAGTAAAAGCAGGAGATTTTTCCAAAGGGGAGATAATTTAAAATATGGAAAGTTATTCGTAATTGTTCATTACACCTACGTAAACATCGTCTTCTTTTTCATTTTAATACGATCTCACATTCCAGCGAATTTTGATCTGAACTATTTAAATAAAAAACATATACTGGATCCTTATTCGTTCGCATTTTTCGTTAAAACATTATTTAACATCTTTATAAAAGAGAAACAATAATCACACCGGATGCAACTACCTTAGAAGAAAAACTTACACTGGTCCGGAAATGAGAGATCATTTCACATTGAATTGATATACGAAACTGATCACCCGTTCTTACGTAATTGCCTAAATAAAGAATAATCTAATTTTTAATTGAAGATAGGGTTCAGATTTACTTTTTTTAAATTCCAGCTCTAATTTAATAATTTTTACGATTGATCGAGAACGATTATGTTAACATCTTTACTAAACTAGAACATTCCATTTTCCTCATCGTCGTTCATGTGACCTATTTGCGTTACCATATTTTGTAGGCCATTATTTAGGGATCATTATGGGTTCGGGGTAAACGGTGGTTAACTGGATAACGACACGGACTGACGACCTGGTAGTCCCAAGTTCGAATCTAGTCGATTCCATAATACCACTTTCACTTAGTTAGCAACCATTATGTGGTTTCTCTTGCAAGAATGCCGACAACAGAATCAAACCGGTCAACAAAGTTGTACCATTCTGATTCAGACGAATTTATTTTACACTTACTGGTTTGAATTCTTCCTTAAAACATTTATTCACATATTTAAACATTTATTCACATATTTAAACATTTATTCACATATTTAAACAAGAAAAAAAAAATAACAGTACCATAGACAGAAATGCTACACTGGCCTACAAATAGGAGAATCATTTAAAATTGAATTTTTATACGAAACGGACCCCCCTTCTCTTTTTCTTCCCACAAAATGTTCCATGATGTTCTCACATACAGGCATAAATAAAAGATACTCTATTTTTTTGATTGGGGATGGAGAGTTGAGACTTTTTTTTTTTAATTCCAGCATTATTTCAATATTTGTACGATTTACCGAAGACGATCATGTGTACATAGTCACCAAATAAGAACATTTCATTTTCCTCATCATCGAATATGTGACCTATTTGCGTTACCACATCTTGCAAGACATTATTTACACCATAAAAAAACAATTTCATTTCAAATTTTTGACACGTACTTCCTTTACGTACATATTACTAAGAAACGAGACAACGCTCGTTTCAGAGACTCATTTTTTGTTTACACACATACTATTAGTTTCTATTAACACTAATGGGTCACACACTATTACGTAGTTGCTAACAAACTGTGTTTTCACTTGGCATCATATATTTATATGGAAAAAGAAAAACATATATACTAGAGGGCGTTCAATAAGTAATGCCCCTGACCCATTTCCCATAGCAGTAGATTAATGAAACTTGGCACAGTTATTAGTCTTGTTGTATATAGAAACCACCCAGAGATATGCATTTCTCTTATAGTTTGATGCAGTACTCGACACCGTTTTTGTGTAACATCCCAGGTTGGTCCTCCAACCACGTCGTAACTTCAGAAATCAAGGCTGCATCATCTGGGAAACGCTTTCCTTTCAACAACAACTTCATGGCTGAAAAAGATGAAAGTCAGAGGGTGTAAGGTCAGGGGAGTAAGGAGGACACGCCCGTGCTCCTGATCTGGTGACATGCGAGTTATGGACCAGAGCGTTGTTTTGCAGGAGGAGAATACTTTTGCTGATCTTACCCCGCCTCTTGATTTTGATAGCTTCTCTTAATTTCATCAAAAGTGAAGCGTAATAGACTCCTGTAATTGTAGTACCCTTTGCCAGGAAATCTGTCATTACTACTTCGTCCTGTTCCCAGACGACTGTGAGCATGACCTTGTCAGCGGAGAGCTGCACGATTGTCTTCTTTGGAGGTGGTGAGTCCAAGTAATTCAACTGCATTGACTGGGCTTTGGTCTCTGGATCATAGTGGTGGACCCAAGTTTCACCCTGTGTAATCAGTCTTTTGAAAGAATTTGACTCATCTTCTTGGCACATCTCCAAATTCATCCTCGAGCACTCGACGCGTTCTTGCTTCTGGAAAGGTGTGGGCAACCTAGGAATCCATCTGGCGGACACCTTATGCATATGCAAATTGTCATCAATGATAGTTTCCACAGACCTTGTACTACTCTTGACCGTTTGGGCTATTTGGCGAATAGTAATTTGTCGATCTTCTAAAATGACAGCCACAACTTGACGGACAGATGCCTCATCAATGGCAGAAGGGAGACGGCCAGTTCTGGGAGTTGTTTCCACAGACTTCCGGCCATGTTTGAATTCACGCTGCTAGCGTTTTACACGGTCATATGACGGGGCATCATCACCATAAGTTTCTTTCATTTCAGGAAAAGTCTCCTTTGGTGTGCGTCCTTTCAAATACAAAAAAACAGATCACTGCGCAACACTCAACTTGCTCAATTTTACACCTGACTTAGTTCAAACACCTGTAAATCAGAAACCACAATTATTTCTGAGCTGTTTATTGCAACATAACCCAGACATATATAAATCATTACAAATGCAAAATTTCATCTAGATCAGACAACTGGAAATTGGTCAGAGGTATTACTTATTGAACGCCCCTCGTACGTAGATATATATATATGTATATATATATATACACACACACACACATACACATATATATATATATATATATATATATATTAACCTGAACATAAACGTATTTAAGAACTTACTTTAATATTATTTGTAAAATACACAAGATGAACACTTTACACTTTTTATCGCCGCATCTCGGCACCGCCAAGCACAATAGAGGATTTGCGCACGTTACTAAAACGACCAATCAATTGCAAGCATTTAACAATAAATAGAATCGTCTGCATGTTAAAGAAATACAATTCGGTGCTTAGCTGGATAACCCCTGCATACAATATTTTTCTCTTAGTTTTAGTTTCATTGTTATTTTGTGATATTGTTACCTCGATTTAAATATTTTTTTTACTTTTTCGTTGTTCATTTTTTTAATTTTCACTACTAAAAATAGAATTAACATTAAACTGTAGTCTGTTATATACTTAATCTTTTCTCAGTACTTTTGTTGTTTACTGTTATGCTGACTTACCTATGTATAACATGGACTCTTCCTCTTTGCTCAATAAATGCCAACGGCAATTAACTCTTGCCAGGTGTGAAAATCCAGTAAGATAGTCGAACTCTACTTACCAGGCGCATATTTCTTCCCTCTGTACTCTCTTTTCTTAATACACTTGTTTCTACTTTATACCGTGTTCGTGTCTTCATTTCGGTCCCTTTAAACAGGGCCACTACATTTACAGACCGTGCTAAAATAACAACCTTATTATTCAGAAACCCGTTCGTGGAAAGAGAAATCCTTTTCGACTACGGCTATTTTTATTATTGTCTCAATTCTTGTTAAAAAATAGGTTTTTCGCTAATAAAAAAACGACCTTTTGTCTAACTTTGCCTTCTATTTTAAGATTAGCCGTTTTATTTTTTTGTAACGATTTTTTCAGTTTTAAGTATTCGACACTTTTACCGATGATGTGGTTCCGATTTACTTGTTTAGACGCAAGGTCGGTTTTTAATGTGTGGAAAAATCCATCTCCTCAGAAAGGAGCGCTCCGGATAGGAACAACAATAAAAATTGCCGCATTTCTTTTTCACTGAATGAGGAGAGAAAAGATTAAGTATAGTATAACAAACACTACACTTAAACGTTATTACTATTTTGAAAAGTAAAAACGAACATCAGACATGTTATATAACACGTTACAGTTTACTGATAAACACCATTTGCCTATTTATAAATCTATAACCGGAAGCCACGTTCAAGAAACAATCTTCTCTTTAACCAAGTT
Source organism: Sepiola atlantica (assembly GCA_963556195.1). Lineage (NCBI taxonomy): Eukaryota > Metazoa > Mollusca > Cephalopoda > Sepiida > Sepiolidae > Sepiola > Sepiola atlantica. The sequence continues at coordinate 48,079,337 of OY744537.1, read as the reverse complement.
AATTAACCGCCGACACTAATAGCGAAACGTATCAACTCATAACATTTACGTGACTAATCTAGGATTTACTAAAGAAAACATTACTTAATAAAGAATACTGACACTTTTTGTTATTTTTGTGAGACTGCTTCAATACCCTCGATACTATTAATGGTCAAGTTAGGAATACATTAAGGGATGCATGTAGTGAACATGGACTACTACAGGATGCTAATTTACAAGAAGCATTTATATCTGAATATTTTAAACATTTGTTTGCCATCATTTTCTACTGCATGTGCAGTGTCTCATCCAAAACGACTTTGGGATACCAAGTACATAAGCAAGCATCAATTGTTCAGGATTGCACAACTAAATAAAATGTAGACTTCTGGCAAACACTTCCCATTGTTCCACGTAGAAGTCTCGCTGGTGAGCTCAATGCTTGCATTAAATTGTCATGTGGTGAAAGTACATCAAGACTCTAACATTATCTTCAAATATGCATGTGTATCTGTATGGCTAGATTGCAACAAAATTCTTATTACTCCATGTATTGCATTATTTTTCATCTGCTGTTTTACATTAACATTACGGAGTCTGTACTCGCGCTTGTCAATCATAAGCATCAAATAATACAATAGTTACAGATTTGGCAAGGAATTTCCTGAGTTATTCAGCTTTCCTTAATAACGCCGGGGCAGCGGTCAGTTAGTTTATACATATTAGTTTACGTTCTTCAGGTGTATCTTATCGAACTCAGGAATCTATACGAAAATTCAAACTAAACTCTATATTAAATCCACAGTGGTAGATTGCTCTCGTTCAGTCGTCCAAGACCGGACATGAATTTTGCCTGCTTTAATCCGATTATTGTTGTTAATGTGTAATGTTACTACTTACTAATTATTACTCTATATATTTATATTTACAAAGTTAAGCATGTATGTTTATATATATATATATATATATATATATATATATATATACATCTAATATGAATTATCAAAAATCATAATGAGCAATTACAACATCATACAACGCATTTTAGTTTTATTAACTTCTATTTTTTTCAATATCATTTTAGAAAATATACTTCCTCATCAGAATTCGAAATAAAGATACATTAAATTATTGTTTTCTTTGTTTCATCTCGTTTTTGGTGTGTTTTTAATTCGTGTGTTGTTTCAACGAATGTGGGATCAGAGTCTCCTTTGTAAAGAACGGCACGTGGCAGTGCAGATTTAATAAGAAATGTTGTAATTGGTTTAGAAAGCATTGTTTATATAGTAATATGAGTTATTAAAAATAATAATGAGCAATTAGAACCTCATACAATACATTTTAGTTTTATTAACTTTTATTTTTTCAATATAATTTTCGAAGATGTACTTCATCATCAGAATTTGAAATAAAGATACATTTTTTTTTCTTTTCTTCATCTCGTTTATATACATATATATATATATATATATATATATATATATATATATATATATATATTATTTATTTAGATACTGTATATTACATATTTCAGCAATGTACCGCGGTTTCATCCAAAAGGGCAAGTTTAGACATCTTTAGTAAATCTTCGTGGAATCATCGGCAAGCTGAAAGGATTGTAGGCACGCCTGACAGGGAATGGCGTCAACAATGACAGAAAAAACGGTGCATCTCTGAGGGTGTCCCCGAAAAAAAATCCGGTGTGGGATAGTGATTAACTAGGGCTCAAGGGAGGCATTCATTTTTTAGGAGGTTTTATTTATTATTTATTTATCTGTTAGCAAGTTTTTTTTTATTATTCATTTAATTATCTGTTCTTTTGTAATGTTATTATTATACCTGAAAAAATAAAAAAAGGCGTGGCTGCATAGTTTACCGTTTGGGCCTGTGAAACTAGTCTGCTTTTTTGTTGTCGTTTTTGGGAATAAAGTTATGTATCGGATTAATTGTTCGATATGGAGCTGAAAGAGGTAATTCAAATATGTTTTTATCGACTTAACATGTTTGTTTATTTTTTTGTTTATTGAATCGGTGTTTCGTATTTTCTGTTCTTTTTGTAATGTTATTGTTATATCTGGTCTGAAAAAAATACGAAAGGAGCGGCTATATAGTTTGTCTTTAGATCTTAATGGGAAGCGGTGTTTCGTTGATATGTCCCGTTTATAACCAGTAGTGTTAAAAAACAAAAACAAAAACACGAAAAAAACGAAAAAAGAACAAAAAATAGTTATAAACGGAATGATGGGTACTATAAACGGAAATAACAGATAGTATATTCTTGGCTACCCAGTGGGCAGATTTGATTGGAAACTTTACAATTTAAGGAGTGCGCCGTCCCAAACGTGACCCTCAAAAAACTTTTGACCTCCTAAACTAATGAACAGATCATTATGAATTTTGGAATATATATTCTAAACAATACAGTAAGTAACATAGGATCATTATTTGTATCTAGATGTTAACATTTAAGAGAGTTAATACATTGAAAAAGAATTTTATTTTTACTTATTTTATATTGGGCAATCCTTATGAATATGTATTCTAGGCAACTCGATAAGTAACCTGGGCATATTATTTTTTTGTAAACTTTACTAGAACTTGGCTCGTCTTAAAAACATTTTAAATAAGTAAGAAGGGAAAAGTTTAATAGAGAAAAGAATTGCTCTACATAAAACTGTGAGTCATAATTAGTAATCTATTTTTAGAATGATCGACGCGCGTACTTGAACGTCAATAATATTATGTACTTTGTATTATTCTAAACTATAGAACTTATCATTATTAATTATGGAATATGTATTCTCAACGACAAGGTATGTAGCGTGGGCAATATTTTATTAACCATACCATTTAGCGTGTGCGACTGAAAACGTAGCATACCGCCCAGAAAAAGAAAAGACATTAAAATTTAAACATAATGCCAAATGTATTGATTATCATTGTCTTGGAGCAGATATTCTACTGTTGTGTCGAGTAAGTAATTAAAAAATTACGAAACACGAAAATTCCGTATATACAACTTCCCCGTCATTCTGTGTAATGCGAAATTCTGGGCCACGACTATTGAGTTCTCTCTCAACTGCTTGTTGGATATCCGCCGTGTTTGTTATTTAGTTGTTAATACGCTTCCCATTTCTAGACAATGCGCATTAGGGCATTGGTATGCGCCTCGACTACTGAGTCAAACATGACTTTCGTGTCGAGGTTCGTACTGTGTGACTGGCAGCGATTGTCTCGCCTCATTCTGACGATTGCAGGTTTGGCATGAAAAACACGTGTATATGAGATCATTTTAAAAATGCTATTTAGTTATATATAATTATATATACATATATACGACTTGCTGCCTGAATATACATATATATATATATATATATATATATATATATATATATATATATATATGTGTGGATGACTATATATATATATATATATATATATAGTCATCCACATACAGACTGTTTCGCTGTTTCACAGCTCATCAGTGCGGCTAGACCATTTAGTGCCTAAAGCTGGGATCGAAACGCAACCGTCGAGCTGACAGTTGGCGCTGCTTACCCCTACGCCATCATACGACACTGACTAAATGTAAGTTGTATCTCAATGTAAACATTGCAATTGCCGGAGTTCGAATTAGTTTTTACCTAATGAGCATTGCTTTAACGTCGTCAGAATAACATTTGGATTGAGAACAGTACTCCGAATAGTATCAGGTTGGAAAGAAAGTAATGTCGTGTTTGTCTTATACATTTATTTCATCTGAAATATTCACATTAGGGCATTTTTAATCTTTACAATAATTCCCTCATTTCTAAGACTTTTGTCCAACGATCAACTAGCTTCTTGATGCCTTCTTCAAAAAAATTCTCTAATTTTTAGAGAAAAAACAAACTTAAGTCATATTTTAACTGATCGTCATTTTCATAAATAAGGAGCATTGCATTAAAGCTACGATAACGGCTGTGTCAATACTACTCGCTATAGAGCCCCGCCTAGTTTGGGGGCGACAAATAATTAATTATAATTTTTTTATCTATATACGTATACGTTTCATGTTTATTAAGGAAAAAGTGTGCTCACCAACGCATTCGGCGTATTAGTTCGCCCGTTTTTCTAATTAATTTAATAAGGTATTAATTTTTACTATGTGTTGGGATGTTTTAAGTAATGTTTCTAGGTTAACTTTGTCGATGTTTATTTTTCAGATGGTAGAATCAATTCTTATGAAAGTGATGGACTACTTGAAAAGCTATGTATTATACTTTCATATATATATATATATATATATATATATATTCAATGATAATTTTGAACATACACTATCACTGCCTTTTTAATTTACAGTTCATTTAAAAGAGTCAGCTCGATGATTGTCAATCAGTAACAACAGTGCATATATTAGTCAAGTTCATTTTATGTTCTAATAACAATGACATAAAAATCTTGTTTGACTCACGGCAAATGAAACGGGGCGTAAAGAATACATCTCACGGAAATGTGTTTTCTTGGAAATGTGAAAACAATTTTAAAAAATAAGAAATAAAAACATGGTTATTGGAATATAAAATGAACCTAACTTGTATCATCAAAATAGGTGTAAGCAAGTCCTCTTAATCGAGTATTGTTTTCTAATCATAATAAAACATTTTGTATTTTAGATATAAAATCTTAGGTAATACAACATTTGGAGGAAATATTTATTTGTTTATATTTTAGCATTGCCTATCATTCTGATTAAATAATATTTCTTGTGTTTCCCAGAATAACATGCTCAGATCCAAAAACAACCATATAAATAATGCGAGCGGAATTGACGACGTTCTACTGATCGAAAAGTTCACACCTAGTTTCGTATTTAGAGTTGAATCAAAGATGGCCGCGTTAGTTATCTCTTACTTTTTATGATTGGAACGCGTTTGCCACTGAATGATATAAACTTGATTAACTTCTTGCCTTCAAACGTACGTTTTGAGATAAGCAAGAGGGAAATAGGCAAATAAAAAAGATATAATTGATTCTCACCTCAACGATTACGAGAAAGAAGAAGGAATAAATTATTATTTAATGAAATATTTTATGGAAAATTCGCATTAGATTCAAAGCTGTAAGTAAACATTCGTAATCTAATATTTCAAGATTACCGACATCACGTATCTGTTGTTTACGTATAACGTATTAAATACAGAAGTATGCGACATGCTTTCATTTATTAACAGACTTGTCTTTTTTTAATTTTTAAACAGGAATATATACCTGCAAGAGACGTACAATAAATCTGCACATATGACGATGAGAATACTATTTAAAATTCAGCGTTACATACACACGAGAATTCTATTTAAAATGTCAGCTTTATACCAACAACAAATGATATTTAATACTTTAGTGTTACATACAAATACAACGCTATTTAAAACGTAAATGTTACATTCCAACGAAAATGCGATTTAAAACGTCAGTGTTACATGTCAGCGAAGATGCGATTTAAAACTTCAGTGTTACATGTCAACGAAGATGCGATTTAAAACTTCAGCGTTACATACTAACGTAGATACTATTTAAAACGCAAGCCTTACATACAAGGAAAATGTGATTTAAAACTTCAGCGTGATTTACAAACGAGAATGCTTTTAATACTTCAACGGTACATGCAATCGAACACAGCTTTACGTTCCCAGAAATGCTATTTTAAACTTCAGTGTAAAATACAAACGAAAATGTTATTTCAAAGTCCAGCATTACATACAACAAAAATAGTGTTTACATACAAAGGATAATGCGTTGAAACACTTTAGCGATAAATACCGACGAAAGTGTATTTCACTTCAGCGTGTCATACAAACGCAAATGATATTAAGAACTTCAGCGTTACTTTTCAACGAAAATGCTATTCAAAACTACAGTGTTACATGCCAACGAAAATACTATTTAAAACTTCAGTGTTACACACAAACAAAAATCGTATCTTAAACTTAGCTCTTACATACCAACAAAAATGTTTAAAGCGTCAACGTTACATACAAACGAAAATGCTATTTGAAACTTCAGCGTTACATATCAAAGAAAATTATATTTAAAACTTCAATGTAACATACGAACAAAAGTGCAATTAAAATTTAAGCGTTATTAAGATACGAAAATTCTATGAAATACCTAGGCCTTACGTACCATTGAAAATGCTATTTAAAAACTTTAGTGTTACATACAAACGAAATTGCTATTAAAAACTTTCGTTTTTATGGAAATAAAAATGCTATTACAAAAGTCAGTGTTACATACTAACGAAAATGCTATTTAAAACATTGGGTTTACATAAAAACGAAAATTCTATATATTAATTCAGTGTTACATACCAATGAGAAGTGTACACTAACGAAATCATATTTAAAATTCAGCATTACATACTAACGAAAATGTTTCTTACGTTTTCAGCGTTACATACCAAAGAACGTTATTTAAAACTTTAACGTTACATAATAACGAAACTTATATTTTAAACTTCAATGAAACATACAAACGAAAATGCTATTTAAAACTTTAGAGTTAAATATAAACGAGAATTCCATTAATAATTGAAACTTTACATACTAACAGAACTTATATTTAACACGTCTGTGTTGCATACAAACAAGAACTTCAGTGTTACATACCAAAGAAAATGCTATTTAAAAATCTAGCGTTGTGTTCTAACGAAAATGCTTCTTTTTTTTAACATAGTTCACTCCAAAGAAGACAGGCCGCCACTGTAGACGTAAGTGGCTACTGAAAAAAAGGGCGAGAGTTTTTTTTTGGGGGGGTTGGGGGGTCAGCCTAAATTGGGAGCTGTGCAGCGATATGTCTGTTTACATTAGTTTTAAATTTCTGCATGTCAGTACCGTCAGGAAAGTAGGGAGAAGGGAGGGAGTTCCAGAGTCCAGCAGCACGAGGAAAGAAGATTTTCGAGTAGAAAGCTATTCGGCATCTGGGGACCTTCACAGTGAATGGATGGGATTTGACAAATTGTCGGGTTGGTCTAGTGAATTTACATCGTGGGGCACACGAGCAGCAAGCTCATCAGAGCACAATCCATTGAAGTACTTGCAAAACAGGCACATGGAAGCAACATTGCGACGATGGGACAGGGGCTGGAGCTTGGTGGATAGTGAGGGACCTATTAAGTTGGCGACTCTTTTTTGGACCTTGTCTAAGAGGGAGAGAAACTAGTGGATGATGCACCAGCCCAGATGTGGCAACAATACTCCATGCATGGGCGGACCGTGGCTTTGTAGAGATACAGGATAATGTCAGGTGTGAGAAGTTTACTAGCACTGTAGAGAGCGCCCACCTTCTTTTTGCAGCAGCCTTAGCAATGTCTTCAATGTATTTGTTCTAATTTATGTTATCTGTGAAAGTTAGGTCGAGGGGTTTTAAAGGTTTAAATAGCAGTTAAAACTTTAAAGTAAGATACAGCTATTTATAACTTGAGTCTTAGCAACCAACGCAAATGCCATTTAAAATTTAAGAGTTGCATACAAACAGAAATGCTATTAGGAACTTCAGTGTTACATACAAACAAAAAAACTATTTAAAATTTCAGTTTCACATACTACCGAAAATATTATTTAAAACTTCAGCGTAAATGCAAACAAAAATTATTTTTAGAACGTTCGCGTTACATACCAATGAAAATTCCATTTAGTACTTTAGCGTTACATATAAAAAAATGTTATTTAAAAATCTGGCGTAACGTTCCAACGAAAATGCTATTTATAGTATAGACACTGATGTACGCATCTAAAGAATTCGATTTAAATGAACGCTATCTTGATAAAAAGGGAAGATAATACGTTGGCACAGACTATAAATGTAACGATAGTTTACATGATATAAGTAGTTTACGCAAAATAGAGGCTAGCGAATTGAATATATATGTGTGGGGTGGGATTCCGAACGTAAACGGGACATGCCAACACATTGATCGATTAAAAGAGCCTCATAGTGTTCACAACTGGGGGAAAATGTTATTTTAAACGTAAGACTTACATATAAAGGGAACACTATTTCTAATCTTAGGCATAAGAGATAGATCAACAGAGAGACACTCTTATATAGATGCGTAGACGCATCTAAAGAATTGTACTTTAATTTGAAACAGGTTATCATGATCAGGGTTGTATTATACGTTTAAAAGGGATGAAATGTAACGATAGTCAATATGATATTAGTAGGTTACATAAATTATTAGGTAACGAATAGAATATGTGGGGTTGGGTTTGCATTTCGATGTTGTGATTCAGGAAATTCGCCACGGAAAATTATTAAGATGAAAATGTGTGTATTGTTGTTTAGAAATAAATATGTGAAAATATAAAAAGAAATGTTGATATATACGATAGGCTAGACTGAGAGGCTAACTTGATTTTGAACAGCGCAAACGTCTTGTGCTTAAGAGTCCGCTATACATAGAGAAACCAATTTCAGAATAAGCCATGAAAGTCAAACAAAGTGAAATTCTGCTTATAAGATACGGGTGAAGTATTCGGATGTAGTAGATTTTCTAGTATTGGTAGGGGCAACCGGTCGAGAAGGAAAGCTCCAAAACAATAGTAGTCCTTATTTCATTATTCCAGTGTTGTATCCGATCGTCGCGAATTACACCTTTTCATCAGACTGTAAATATGCGTTTTCAGAAGGAAAGTTGGAAATTGCACAAGACGTTAGTCACTATGAACGTAGACGCCTTTTTAACGTATATCACGTACATGTGTTCAGGATATATCACGAAGTCAACTTTTTAGAGTACCCATTGTCTTCTAACACGGAAAAGGGACAATATACATCTATACTATTTATGTTGTGTCTCTGTTTGAACATTGAAAATTAAATACAAAAAGAATAAACATCGTACAATATAGGTGCAGGACCGGAGGAAAGAGTACACAGAGATCCTTATTCATACCAGAGAAACGCCGGGTGTGCCCTTCTAGTTTATTATATATATTAAATAATGTAATGTGTTTATTGATACATTTAAAGATAAGATACATAGCCTCATGATCCATAAAATAATTTATTCCGACGAGGTGAGGCAATTTTCAAACCGTTCTAAAAATAGGATAGTGTATTTACTGTATATATAGATTATTGATGATCATTATTTATTGTGTAGTAATATGGTATATGGGTGTGCTTGATTATGTAAACAGGTGTAATTTTCACGTCGAAATAAGATAATAGTGAATTTCTACTGGAAATAAAGCTAATGCTTTAAGTTAAGGTTTATAAGAAAGTTACGTCACACACAGGAAACCTCTAGTGAGGCGTGGCAAATAAGCTTTTTAATCTTTGGTCTTAAAGAGACCAGACGTGTTTTTGATACTCTCGCCCAGTTCTCCTGATAACCAACGAAACAAATTCTAATAGAAACTTCCTATGCAATACTAATTATAATGGATGTAATACAAATGGAAACTGTAAAAACAAGATACATCAACAAAAGAAACCCGGGAAAACATAATTGTTGCTATTATATACCGCTGAGACACCGTCGTATTATGCAGACTGTTACACACAGCTGTGAAAGAGAGGCAGAATAAACTGACATCCAGAATACAAATATTGATACTCTTACACGATGTGCTTAATACGAGAATAGAAAAAAAGATTAGCCGCCCTTTTTTATTTTTTGCTATAAACAATCTTCAGTTTTCTGTGATTTATAAGTAATATGACGTTTAGATCCGAATTTAGATGTGGAGTTTCGAAAAGAATATATTCAGACATGCAAACACTTTCTAGCCTAAACTAGCAGAGTTATCTGGCGTTTCTTGTGCGAACAGACAACATAGAATCATATTTTTAAACAGTGCATGTAATATATTTGGATAGTAGTTCATTAATATATACAGGGTGTTTTAGAAAAATCTGCCACTTTACAAAAAGGAAACGAAATACAAGCAGGTGCTGAGAGGCGTGCTGAAGCCCCAGGTAGAAGAGATTGCCACCGAACGCCACGAACAGTAGACCTAAAACACGGTCAACTCTCTAAAAGCTACCCCCGTGGACTCATTTCGTGCAAACCTTGCGATGGGCGTCTGCTCCAGCGTTAGTGGTACATTGAAACATAATGTAGAATGTTACTGTAACTGTTGTTAAATGAACTGTCGGGTCTTCGCATATACAACTTGTGATGTTATTGCCTACTTTGTTATCTTTTGATCAAGTGTCAGATTTTGCTGCACCACCCGATATATATGGTATATATATATATATATATATTATATATATAGTATATATATATATAGTATATATACATATATAGTATATATAGATGGTATATATATAGTATATATATAGTATATATATAGTATATATATAGTATATATACATATACAGTATATGTATATAGTATATATAGTATATATATAGTATATATATAAATATATATATATATATATAGGTATATATAGATATATAGATATATATAGAGAGATAGATGTAGGGATGTTAATTCACGTCGGTTGGGGGGGGGGGGTCGAACCAGGTTTCCAAGTCGGCACTGACTCGTAGTCGGGAATCTCTCCATATATTTATATGGAAAAAGAAAAACACACACACACATATATATATATATATATTACACTAACTCCAAGTTCATCAACTTGTTGATATATACTTTAATATATCTCAACTATCTATGTATTTCCCTCGCTCCTCTCACTCTATGTCGACCAAAGCGATTATCTGATAATTGTAATGTTGCTGTGATAGTTATGTAAATAATAAGCCAATGTAATAAAAACAGACAAAATAGAAAACCGAAAATTATATATATGTTCATGGACTTTTCGACCATATTGTTCAAAGACTTTCTCATGATCACTGATTTAAAAAAACACATAGAAGTTAAAATTTGAAATACGGTGTGCGTTTATGATGTGATAGGTTTATTGATATAGCAGTTATTTTTTTTCGTATTGAAGCTTAGGAATAACTCTGGATGGTGTCTACTCATTCTTTTTTTCCTAACAATGTTCGTGTTTCGCAGGGATTTATTCTATGGCAATCACTTTTACTTCTATATCCATGATCTTCCATAGAATATTATTCAGAATATTAACAGCTATCCTGATGTTGCTTCTCGCCTAACTCCCTGGAATCAGTTGAAATAGTCAGTTGATCAAGAAGTTCATATAAGTTCGGTTTTGGATTAAAGTATAGAATGGCGTGTATTGTCTAATCCTGTTAAAACTCAGCACGTATCTTTCAATCGTAGGCGTGTCCCCTTTTCTTCCATAGATTCTCATGGATGGCTCTGTTCTTGAAGAGAAATCGACTCTGAAACTTATTTGTCTTTCTTTCCAATCAAATCCTTTTTTGGGGTTCATACATTAGAGCCATTGTTTTTTTCAATTTCTCGTAAAGTCGGTGTTTCCTATCGCTGAAAACACATTCTCACACACGAGGCTATTCTCTATCTCTACAAATCTACTATCAGACTTTATATAGAGTACTGTTGTCATATTTGGGTTGATGAATCTCTGCCACATTTGAGGGTTATTGATAAGGTGCAGAAACGTATCTGTAATTTCATTGGCTCAACCTTTTCTTTTCTCTGATTCCTCTCTCTCATAGACGTGATGTTGCTAGTCTCAGTTTTTTCTATAAATACTATTAGTGCATTTGTTATTCAGAATAGTCTGATTTATTATCTGCTTTCTTTTATTCCAGCTAGTTGGACTCGTTGGTCTAGTGGTCTCCATTAATTCATTGTTTTGATACCTCATTGTAATACAGTACGTTTGTTTCAAATACGCAGGCTTGTGGAACTCTCTGTTTTGCTGACTGTATTCATCTTACCTATAGCCTTAGTCTTTTCAAGACTAAGAGCAATAAGCATCTCTTTCTTTGCAATAATCATCTTTTTCTTTTTTTAGCTCCTTGCATTAAGTGGTGTCACGCCTTGTCTGGAGACATTTCTATTTAAAATAAAAGAAAATATTCTTATTCTTTGAAATGAAAATTCTTCCAAAAAACATTAACGTTAAAATTCAACATATGCGGGGCGAATATCAAGTAGACGTAATATCGATGTATAAATAATTGTGGAGAACGTAGTCTATTAATAGCTAACTACGATTTAAAATAAAATGTATATACAATTTTCCTGTTTATTTTAAAATTGTATATATATATATATATATATATATATATATATATATATATATATATATATATATATATATATATATATCAAGGGAGGCGCGAGAGCGTTCTATCCCTTAATAGTCTTCAAAAACGGTCTATGCTAGAAATCTCATTTCTTAGATCAATCATAACTCAAACACCAATAAACCAAATTAGTTAAAACTTTCCACAAAATTTTTATTTGATAGGTTCTATAAGTGTGTAGAATTTAAGCATCATTAGTCAAGGCAGCTCAGAGATTCAGAAAGGTCAGGCATGATTTTGTGTTATCCGTGTGTACGTACGTACGTACGTATGTGCCACCTTGTATCTAATCAACTATTTGATGGATTCAGCTGATTTTTGGCAGAGATAGAGGTTCTAGGGTCTAGTTGATGGCATTTTAATTTCAGTTTACCATATACCTTAGTTTTCCAGAAAATTCCCAAAAACCTGATTATTGTATTGAGGCATAGCCTTTACAAAAGTAGTGACATTCCATGAGAAATGCCAGTATACTGAAATCATATGCCCTTAATAGGGGTAAGATGAAAATTCATATACACTAAATGTACAAAAGCAAGGAAATTCCCAAATGTTTACACTTTTATTGTCATTAAGGGTATGCGAGCACAACAGGGCTATGTATTTTACTGGTAGGAATTCTTCTTCAGCGCACCTCACACACTTCATCCACTCATGCATAGAGATTTATACTGTAGTGATGTGATAATGAAATGGTTTGGTTGATATGTAGTCATACCCTTAATGACAATAAAAGTGTAAAAATTTGGGAATTTTCTTGCTTTTTTACATTTAGTGTATATGAATTTTCATCTTACCCCTATTAAGGGCATATGATTTCAGTATACTGGCATTTTTCATGGAATATATATATATAATTCTATAAATCTAATTAGTACTTTACTTTATATAAGTACAGAGATGAGATATATATAATTTGATACTAGGTTTGAATAAGATTGAATTTTTTTGCTTCCATGGTTACTTCATCGTATATGAATTTGTATGTTTCTGTTTGCCAGTTGGATGAGAATCAAAATAGTGTTTGAGTCGTTGATTCCCCAAAATACGAAAAGTGAAATTATTGAATTAAATGATGGTGAATAGAATTCGACTAATGTCTTACATTTTAATGGAGAAAAATCGTTCACGAATGTGTTATGACTACAAGACATATTAATTTGATTAACGATTTCCTTTTGATTGTCGCTGAGGAAATCATTCGGACATGAAGAGAGTCGCCATCTCTATTCAATCATTAGGAATTGTAGAGTGTCGCTGTCGCTATTTGATTACTAAATATAGCACGATCGATGTATTGATCTGCTCCACGCGATGCTTTAAAAATTTGAATACATCGTCATTTTATGGAATAGTATATGCACGACATACGTTAATAATTTCCTTAATAGACGACAAATACATCAACTTATGTCTATAAAAGAATGCTAAAATAGGTAGTTTTGTGTTTATAAAAGTCACTACTTGAAGCTGTAACATCTAACCATTAGTAAATTACAGACAACTATGCTAATATATATATATATATATATATATATATATATATGATAATTTTATTTACACGGACATGTACAAAATCTGCGACACTGGCATGTCGATGTTATCGATCAACAGTTACTATAAACTGAGATCTCATCAGGCAGAGTTAGAATCCGATCTTAACCTCAGATCAGATATGTAAATCCATTTGAAAAAATGTCTTTCGATTTGAAAGAGTGTTGTTTCATTTAAAGAAATGTGTTATTGTTTTGCGTTTTTGCGCATGTGTGGGTTTTATATATATATATATATATATATATATATATATTTAAATATATATGTATATTTCGACAGCAAGTCATTTATTGTACACGCGTCGTTGAAGACCACGGAGTTTTCTTTCTTCGCTATCTTGTTAATTTTTCTACGCGGCAAGCGATTCGTCGGTGTTCTTTTGTTAATTGGTGAATTATGGCACTTACCGTTGTATCGTGGGCCATTCCTCGAGCGCTTTCGGTCTCGCGACCGTCTTCAGGAGGCTGTCCTATTATTAGTAAGAACCGTATTTATAGTTTTATTATTAGTTATATATCTATTAATTTACATGTGTGTATATATGTGACATTATGACTTTTTTCTATCATCATATTGTAACGATTCTTTACAACTTTTCTTCTATATATTTTTATAGTTCGTAATGGCGCAGGCCCGCGGTCAGCGTTTCTCGAGACACCAGCAAAAATCGAAACAACACGAAACTCACTGCGAAAGTTAGAAACGTCGGTCGGGCCTGTCAGAAAATGTAGCGTTAATTTAAATGCAGAATAATTAACAGAGTGTTATCTCCACATTTTAACAATAGTTCATAAGCCTTTAAACTGGCTTGAAACTTATAATGTCATTAACATGTTTCAAATCGTTCTTACGTTTTAAATGAATATTAAAAGTTATCTTACAAATTTCTGCGTCACTGTTGGTGGTGGGTTTGCTTGCACACCCATCTCCGTTGCTGGCTCGATATCGTAGTGGGGTAACTGTCTTGTGGCCAAACTCTGTCCTCATGCACGGGAGACAAAAACGCTCGAAGGCAAGACTTTTGAGAGAGATTCTATCTATTTATTTCACACTTCAATCGGAGAGATTTCCACTCGTCGGTTCCTTCATTCACACTCTCTTTTAATTTCATACTGTTTGTGGAATGTGACGGATGCAATCGGCTATCTTCTTGTCTCGTCCTTTGGATCTTGCTCTGCGTCTTAGCCCATATCTGGCGATGTCACCCGGACTCTACGCATTCGACGTGTGTCCAACTCGCGCCTCCATGTCTAGAAATCTAATTACTCACTAAGGATATGTGACGTCAGAGCCCTTTGACCCTTCAACCAATGGCACAACAGAACTCGGTATCGCTTTCGAGTCTAACCTTTTTGATCCGAGTGTCATCTCGGCCAACTCACATCCAGTGTGTTATGATTCTCAGAATGAATCACCGTGGGAACATTTTTGTTTGTCCCAAATTATATATGCACCTATTTTGCACTCCATCCTATTTCTTTCACCCAGTTCATAATCCATACTAGCTAACTTTACAAGTTTTCAGAATACAGCGCCCCTCATAATATAACATATTTATTTTTATTCGTTTATTTATTATTTTTTATTTATTTATTTATTTATTTTATATCTATTATTATTATTATTATTATTATTATTATTATTATTATTATTATTATTATTATTATTATTATTGTGCATTAATTGTTGAAGACAGATAAGCCGTTAATATCTGTGGTGAATGCTAGTTTATTAATTGTGGGTTGTAATTTTTTATGTGTAGGGCTTCGAAGATTGTTAGTCTGTTGGTGCATTTTTTTATGTATGATCTTAGTGTTAGTTGTTAATAATTGTCTAGGTTCAGTTGATTTTATGCACTAGTATGATTTAAGTGATGCGTAAGCGTCAGGAGAGGGTTGTTGTTGTATGTCCAATATAAGTACTGTGTTTGTCTGTTAGAGTCTTGGGGAAACATTCCTCGAATGGGCATTGTAACAAATACAGTACGTTTGTTTGGTTTAGGGAGGAGTTAGTAGTGTTATTAGTGTATGTATACACACACATATATATATATATATATATATATATATATATATATATATATATATATATACTCACACATATATATATATGATTATTATTATTGATACCGACATGTACATAATCTGCGAAACTGGTATGTTGATGTTATCGATAAACAGCTGTTAGAGACTGAGATCTAGCCAGACGGAATTAAAAGATGATCTTTAATTTAGGTCATATTTGGAAACAACCTTTCCAAATATGACCTAAGAGAAGAATGAGGTTTTTATTTTGCTTGGTGAGATCTCAATCTCTAACAGATGTTTATCGATAACATGGACATGCTACTGTCGCAGATTATGTACATGCTTGTGTAAGGTGATATTATGAATCGATTGGATTCGAACTTGGCACACCCAGGTCATCAGTCTGCGTCGTTATCCACTTAACTACCATCAGCTCCCTTTTAGTTTGAGTAAGCATCCTTTAAACTCTCAGTTTCAGAACGCGTCAATGTGAGATGAGATCAATGACACTTTGGCCGTCTCTGAAATGATTTTCCCCTAAAGAAAACAAAAGGAAAGGCTCTCTATTAAATAGCATTGCGCTTCCTACGGCCTCTTGTCGAACATCTGCCCTTGCCGATCGAAAATGAGTGTCTCCCAGAAATCACATAGAAAGACCGGAGTTCATTTGTGAAAGGAAATTGCTTGCGTTGTTCAACAGCTTTTAGCAATCGGAAGAGCGATACCGCTAACGAAACAATGTTCATCAGCGAGGATGGGTGGGAGTTCTGACGCCGGAAATGATTAAAGAGAAAAATATTGTGAGTCTTGAATGGAGAAACAGAATCGAATTCACGAACATATATTCGTCAAATACGCATTCAAATTAGCATACAAGTGTGTATGCAAATACAAAAGCACATTCAAGTATACGCATGTATTCAACTAGATATAGTGTGACCCCAATATACATATGTTCATGTGTGTGTAATATATTTAGTGGAAAAAATCCCGTTTAATGTATAAGTGAAAAAACTGGAACTAAAAAGGTTACACAAAATCAAACTAAAAATGACACAAAGTCAACACAGAGGCATGTATGAATGTATAGTTCGCCTTAGCTGTAATAGGTTTTTCATGATATATATCGGCGACCAAATTACCATTTTCCCATTTAAAGATGGAATGCCGTTAAATATCCACTGCTTTCTATGGCAGCAAATTTTTAGAAGCAATTTTTTAGAAGCAATTTTATCACATTTGCAATTTACCCAGTTTTAGTTGTTCGAGATTTAAAAAATGTATGCAGGATGCTTTCTCAAAAATGCAAGTCATAGAATCGTCAATAGAATTTTCAAAAAAACATTCCCGCAATCCAACTGTATTGAGTCCAAATGAACTTCAGTCTATATCTAACTTGTTCAACAATGTTTGTTTTAGCGCCGTTCCGTGATCAACAGACTTTAATTGGAGATGAAATGTTGTCGAACTCCGACACACTTCTCGGTTGGCACTGTTCTGATTCTGGCTGTGACTGCCTTTTTCAGTTCAGGAATAGTATGGAAGTGATTTGGTAGAAATAATTATTGAGATAAAATCACAGATCAAAATCTAGACGTTAAGGTCTGGTGACAATGAAGTCCATTCAGGATGACACTTCCTACTGATGATACGATCTCCATATTGTCCTCGGATAGCACATAAATGCGATAAAAATATGACTGTAGGGCATCCACCACTGACGGTCGGTGCACAAGTGAGACATATAATGAAGTATATGTGTATAAAATATGTTTGCAGAAAAGATTTTTAATTTAATTAATGATTCGATCGGTGGAATTGTTTAAGGTCTTCTTATATACTGATACAAACAAATATTGTTGGATTGCAAAAAGAAATGTGCATTTTATTAAGGACTCCATGTCTAGCGTTTGGAGGGTCGTCCTGTGATTCTATGGTGGTAATTTTTTTCTCACTCCAATACCAGTTGAGATTCGGGTGTTGTGAGTTTCATTGTAAGAGTGGTGGGATTGCAAATCGGTTAAAAGATAAGCCACGCGCAAATGATTGACTATTGCAGCGTGCGATCTGACAGTCTAGTTAGCTATTTTGTGCAGGTTAACAATAGAACAAAAATAGAAAAACCATTAATATATTAATACATTCATACGTAGGTTTGCACCATCCATACACATAGAAAAACAATTAATGCGTCACATCCACCAAACATTTGATCCAATTGATGATTATCTGATGTCGGTCTATATTAAAGATTTAAACTTTACGATGAGTGATCAAACTGGTTCTGGACTAAAGTACTATTGTGAAAATGCAGTAGATTGCGTTTTCTTTAGTAATGTATATGACTGGCGGATATTCCAAATCTCAGATGCTCGGACCGACGGAAAGAGGAAAGGGGTTACAGAAGAAAGTAAAAATGCCTTTGGTTTTTTTTTGTCACCCCAGAGGTGCCCATGCTGGGATTGTCGCTATAATAACTCTCTGACAGTTATCTTAGGTTGTGATCTTAAGTGGCTAAGTGCTAGGGTGTTCCACCGGTGACCAGTTAAAAGACCGGGTCAACAGGAAGAAGGAGGCGGAAGGGGCCAGAACTATCCCACCGGGCATGACAGGAAGTTTGGAGGTTTACTGTGATAGCAAGGGACAGTTTGAAGCTGGGCACTTCCCGGGCAAGATGGCCCATCTGCGTCTCCAAGCCAGAGGACTGTAGGGGACTTGTTTCAAAGTCGCCGGGATATATAGATCTCATTTTGCAACTTTGCCATTCCACTTAGAGGCACGGGTATCTTTTGTAACATTCAACGAATAAATTTGTTACTTGCTAATAAATTCGACTCATGGTTTTTACTTGGCCTGACAGTATTTGTTACAGCACTGAGTGAGATCAAACATCTTTGGACCGGCACAACGTGTGAGATGATTACGGCCAAGTGCTGTGAACGCGCGAACGAGCAAACGCGCGAACGAGCAAACGCGCATACAGATATGTTTACACTATTATTAATACATGCATAAAGAATGAATTGTAAATCTTTAAAATATGAGAAGTGATCACATTAAATATAAAACTAGAAAAAACTCGCAAATTGTTCAGGTGTAAAAGCAAGTACTTAATGATAGTAAGAATAAAGAAATAAAAACACAATTCTATGTTAAAATGAAAACATAAAACATTACGTGCATTATGTAAAATTGTATAGATAATAGTCGTCGAATAAAGCTTCAGTAGTAATTATTTGAATGGTTTTAATAAAATTTGTTTGCCAAAAGGTTCAGATGTACGATAACTGAAGACATTTATACGTGTTTGATAATATTTTAAGCAATTGTTTAACTTTTATTACTACATTATTTAACATTTTTCATAAAAATATTTTTTAAATATATTAATATTATTTGAGTTATGTCGTTTACTTTTCATATTTTCTTTGGAAAGTTGATTTTAAGGTTTTGAAGTTTTGACTCTTACAAATAAAATAATAATCCAGAAATTATTTTTGAAAAATTGAAATTTGGAGACACGTCTAAAACCGTATCAATTCTAACTTAATTCAAGTTAAATTCCAACTGTTAGAGTTTACTTTTCCCGTATGTTAACAATTACACTTTTCTTTTCAAATTAATCAAAATAAAATAAAATTCTTTCTTATTGTAATCGCACCTATTAATGTCCTTCAATTTTGCAGCTTCCGTGAATTTAAAGAAGCGTTTATTCCTAAAATACACAAGTAGTAATTATTACACGGCGATCATACACGTTTATCTTAAATTTTTTAAAAAGCCATTTTAAAAAGAAATAACTTGTCGAAATACTTTGTTCTTCTGTTATTAGATATTGTAGAATTGCGCATTTTAAGAAAGAATGTACAAAAAATTTCCAGACAAAATATTTTGATAAATCCTTAATAAATGCATAAATCTTCATTATAATCGGACAATTATGAATTTTATTATGATTTTTTTTAAACAAATACTTTTTTGATTGGTTTATATTTAATATTGTAACGGTCCAATATGCCTATTTTAATAATTTATGAGCGCCTGGGTTAAAGCCGGCGCATCTTAATCTACAGGTACGTTTCTATATTATGAATTATTTTTCTGCATTTTGCTAATTTGTTTGGCCAATAAAATTGATTTCAAGCTTAGCACTATTCGTCTTGGGCTCAAATTATGTGAGAGATAGAAAGAAAGAGATAGATAGACAGAGAGTAAGACAGAGAGAGAGAGAGAAATAAAGAGAGAGAAAAGGAGAGAGAGAAAGAGAGAAAAAAAGATAGAGAGAAAGAGAGAGAGAAAAAGAAAAATACGAAAGAGAGAGAAAGAAAGAAAGAAAGAAAGAAGGAGAGAAAAAAGAAATAAAGAGAGAGAGAAAGGAATCGGTGTCTTGTTAATTTACTTATATAAGCTACGACTTTGTCAAACAGAACTCAATCCGAGAACTAAAGTATATTTTAGCATGGATTTTGTGTTATACAATCAAAAAGGATTATAGGCTCGCATTTATATTAGTATTATCACAATAATAATAGATGAAGAGTTTGGTGTGCATTAACGCTCCTGGTGTCGTAGTGCCTGTCGCTTTCCCAAACATGCGGTAACAAACTACATCATTAGAAAAGGTCAGGATAGAGCAGAATTTATTTCCCAAATTAACTTGGCTAGTAGCTCCGGCGTAATAGAAGACGACTTGACTAAATTACCATTTTCCTATTTAAAGAGGGAATGTCGTTACATTTTCGCTGCTAGCTATGACATCATATTTCTGATCAGCAATTTGGTCACATTCACAATTTACCTTGGTTTTTATAGCTCGAGATGCGAAGATTAAAAATATATACAGCCAAAAATTAAAATTGATGCAATTATTAATATAATTCACAATCATTCCTGCAATCAAAACATGAACTTCAATATATGTTTCAGGTTGGAAAGAAAGTAACGTCGTTTTTGTCTAACACATTTATTTTGTCTGAAACATTCACATTAGGGCATTTTTAATCTTTACAATAATTTCCCTCATTTTCTATGACTTTGTCCAACGATTAACTAGCTTCTTTATGGCTTCTTCAAAGACATTCTCTGATTTTTTAGAGAAAAACAAATTTAGGTAATTTTTAGTTAGTCGTAATTTATCATAAATGTTATTGTTTAAGTGATGCTGCAACGACCGGAAAAGATGGTAGTCGAAGGAAGAATTGTCAGGTGAATAAGGCGGATGAGGTAAAACTTCCCAATTGAAACTCATAACCTTTTTCTTGAGTGAGTCTTGCTGTGTGAGGTTTTGCGTTATCATGCTGAAGAACTACACCCTTCCTATTGAGTAATGCTGGTCGTGTTTTTGATAGAGCAATTCTTAGATTATCCAGCTGCGAACAATATTTTACTGTTGTAATTGTTTGATTAGGCTCTAGTAACTCATAATGAATCAGTCCTCTCATGTCCCACCATAAAGAGAGCATAACCTTCTTTGGGTGTAGTCTTTGTTTTGGAACATGCTGTTGACTTTGATTTCGGTCTAACCATTGTCTTTAGCGTTGGGTATTCTTGTAAAGAACCCATTTTTCATGTTCAGTCACAATTCTTTGCAAAAATGGTTCTCGATGATTCCTGGAAAACAAAGATGTGTAAACAGTGATTCTTTGATTTCGTTGAGCGTCAGTCAAATCGTGAAGAACCCAGAGTCAAAGTTTTGAAACTTTTCCTAACTCGTGAAGGTATGACATAATTGTGGTATGGGTTGTATTGAATTGTTGAGCTAATCTTCTGCTGATTAACTTTTGATTGGCCTCCGCAGCGTCTTAAATGGTGTCTTTCTCAATTGAGTATGGCCTTACCGAACGTCGCTGATTTGACTGGTCAAAGTCTCCAGAAGAAAATTTTGCAAACCACCGTTGACATTTTCGATCATTAAGAACATTTATCTTATAGACAGTTTAAATATTCCTTGTAGCTTCTGCAGCTGAGTTTTATGTTTTGAATTCATAGAGCATGCAATGTCTCAGATGTTCCTCACTAATATCCATTTTTTGACGGCAGAGACCGTTAAACTTAATTTTTTCCAACTAATTACTGTATATTATAACTGAAAGGTAAAGAAAGATATTAAGACACCAATTTACTAAAAAAATGTAGAACTGTGTACAATTTAGGAGGCTGCAACGTGATGAAGTAAAACATACGACAGTACTTTCTTTCCAACCTGATATAACTTATCCAATAAGTTTTAGTCATGAATGTCCGACAACGTTTCTGTATATCGCCGTTCAATAATTCATGTGAAGGAATCCCCTGACATGTATTTCATCAAACAGACAATTGGAAGTGCTTGTGGAACAATTGTTAAGTTCACGCTCGGATAGACAATTCAGAGCAAGTTTCTTTCCAATCGGATGTATATATGAACGAGTTTCTAGCGAAACCCAAGTCTATGGCCTCAGCAAGAAAAAGACTTTCATGAGACAAAAGCATGTCAAAAGATTTTTTATATGTGTGTGCGTAGTTGGCGTAAACCATCCGGTGATGGGAAATAAAGAAAACCAAAGTGTTTCCATATACGTTCTGTTCTTTGTCATTCTTGTTGTATCTCACCGGGTACCCTAAAAGAACGGGTAATGGAACAGTATTCTGGTGAGAATGTCGAGCCCAACAGTTTTTGACAAAATTGGATGAGCATAAACCCTTCCCCCAAAAAAACTATACGATTCGGGCTTCATGCTTGAGGCAAAGAATGAACTTCATGATTATTGTGTTTGATTTTTAAACAACCTTGTCGTGAATGTATATTTTTTCTTAAATAAAATAACAACACAGATAAAATCTAGATGTTATGGTATGGAAACGATGAAGTCTATTCAAGCTCAGACTTACTACTAATGATACATACGATCATCATACTGTCCCCGCATATCATAGAAATGCGATAAAAAAAGACTGTTGGACATTAATGACTGAAGGTCAGTGGACATGTCAAATATTGACTGAAGTATGTGTATCTATATGTTTTGCTTGCAGAAATGATTGTGAATTCTATCAACCATTCCATCTCTGGTATTTTTGGAGTTCACTTCATACACTGATATTAACATACTAATATGATTGGATTTCAGAATGAATTGTCAATTCTATTAACAATTCAATGGGTCGGATTTGAGTGAGGGTCACCCTGTACTTCTCTTGTAGACTGTTTTGATTTTGTTCACCAAAAATAGCGGTGGAAACTTCTGGAATTGGTGGCCGTCGTTCAATTATGTCCCTTTAGAAGATTGGAGAGATTGCAAATCAGTTCAAAAATCAGCCTCGCAAGGTGATTGGTTCTTGCAGCGTGTCACACGGGTGGTGGCATAACGTAATGTTTTCAGCATCATTGCGACTGGCAGGAGATATCTACTCCTCCCTTACATTCTGTCTTTGTGAAACTACCTTTGCAATAACATTATTTATTTATTCAAACTCAGGAATCGGCTTAGTGTAATCTGACGGGCAGTTGAGATCGCGACATTTGGCGGATTAACAATCGAAATGAAAACTAAACGAGGCATTTGTATATTATACGCAGGTTAGCTCCTTCCACGCATATTTGAAAAAATTAGATCGTCCGATCTCCAAACACTAAATCTAATTGGTGATTATCTAATGTCGCTGTATGACAAAGATTTATAATTTATCCATTTTAAAATGAATTGTTCCAAAATCTAATAAAAGGTCACAAATAAAATTATCACGTGGTCAAAAACTATCGGCACTATTTTTCCTTCGAGGAAGGATTAAAATTTTTGCTCTGTCTTAAGTCTAAAAACGATGAGTTATCAAAATGTATCTAAACTATAATAATATTCAATAATACAAGAATAAAGAATGAATAGCCGAACTCTAAATTCCGAGGAGTGATCATACTAAATATAAAACTAGAAAGAACTCGCAGAATTTTCAGAGGCCACAGCTAGTTCTGCATAATAACAAGAGAAATAAAATAAAAACCCAATTCCATGTTGAGAATGAACAAATAAATAAAAATAACTACGCACGTTGGTAAAACATGAAAGAAAAAACGAATATGCTGTTGCCGACTGGAAATAGAGAACGAACTATACGATAATAACTTTTTAACTCGAACCTTTTTGATCTAATTTCCCGTCAAAAGGAAAAATCACCATAAAAATAAATAACATAAGAGTTTCCAATGTATGTAATGAAAGCAATCATACGTTTATCATTCCTTCCGTTTTGTGTGTGAACTGTCTCCTCATTCCATCGATTGTTCTTCTTTTATGTGAGCTGAAAGACTCGAAATGATCGCTGACTTGCCGACGGAAACGATATATGGATACTAGCTGTAACCGTAGAAGTTTAGCAGCGTTTGGGTCACGTGCGTAAGTCGTGACGTAAGCAGGTGTTTACGTATATAGATACTTATTTGAAGAGAATCGAAATGGTCATGGATACAGAAAAGAAACAAACAAGTCAAAATATCGTAACTGGCTGCTCTATTTGCGTTTTACAACACACACTATTGATATAGACGTGTAAATAAGTAAGTAGTATGTTTGTATTGAAAATATATCACCTTCTAATGACATATTTATTTAGACCCACTTGGCGTTTCTTGATAATGACAATGAACCCTATATTACTATATACGAGGCGCGTTCAATAAGTAATGTCCTGACCCACTTCCAGTTGTCTGATCTTGATGAAATTTTGGATGTGTAATGATTTCTATGTGTATGGGTTGTGTTACAAAAACAGCTCTGAACTAATTATGGTTTCTGATTTAGATGTGTTGGAACTGAGTCAGGTGTGAAATGGAGCCAGTTGAGTATCGTGCAGTGATCCGGTTTTTGTATTTGAAAGCACGCACACCAAAGGAGACTTTTGATGAAATGAAAAAAACTTATGGTGATGATGCTCCACCATATGACCTTGTAAAACGCTGGCATCATCCATTGCCGGAAGTCTGTGGAAACAGCTCCCAGACATGGTCGTCCCTCTTCTGCCATTGATGAAGCATCTGTCCGTCAAGTTGAGGCTGTCATTTTGGAAGATCGACGCATTACTATGCGCCAATTAGCTCAAGAGGTCAGGATTAGTACAGGGTCTGTGGAAACTATCATTCATGACCATTTGCATATGCATAAGGTGTCTTCCAGATGGATTTCCAGGTTGCTTACACCTTTCCAGAAGCAAGAACGCATCGAGTGCTCGAGGATGAAGTTGGAGATGTGCGTGTGGCGATACAGTCCTCCCTCATCCCCCTTACTCTCCTGACCTTGTGCTCTCTGACTTTCATCTCCTCCCAGCCATGGAGTTGTTTTTGAAAGGAAAGCGTTTCCCAGATGATGCAGCCTTGATTTCTGAAGTTACGACGTGTGTCCAGAAATGGATCAAACGATGGGAGAAATGCATAACTCTGTGTGGTTCTATGTAGTGAAGGACTAATAACTGTGCCAAGTTTCATTAATCTACTGCTATGGGAAATGGGGCAGGAGCATTATTTATTAGAACGTCCCTCGTACATCATGTTCTTAAAAAATTCAAGTTTTCATTTTCTTTTTTATTCCTGTCAGTTATTTCTTTACATTACCACGTATACTCCCATTGTTACTATTACGCAATCTCTATTCTTTTCCTTTATCTATGTTATGCCCACTCTATTTTACACCTCGTACCACTTCTTATGTCATTCACTATTTCTCCCACCATCTTCAATATTCAAGTAAAAACAAGCAAGCAAGATTATCAAATTTTAGTTTTCTATCAATAAATATCATTACACTTTTTTAGCTTACATGACATTTAATAACCATTGGAATCCATATAGTTGTCGCTATTTATAATGACGATGATATTGCATCATATACTCGACAGTAGCAGACATGGTAGATGATAGACTGAGCTCTAATATTTGGTTCCCCTTGTCGCTATTTATAATGACGATGATATTGCATCACATACTCGACAGTAGTAGACATGGTAGATGCTCGACTGAGCTCTAATATCTGGTTCCCCTTGTCGCTATTTATAATGACGCTGATATTGCATCACATGCTCGACAGTAGTAGACATGGTAGATTCTCGACTGAGCTCTAATATCTGGTTCCCCTTGTCGCTATTTATAATGACGATGATATTGCATCACATGCTCGACAGTAGTAGACATGGTAGATTCTCGACTGAGCTCTAATATCTGGTTCCCCTTGTCGCAATTTATAATGACGATGATATTGCATTACATACTCGACAGTAGTAGACATGGTAGATTCTCGACTGAGCTCTAATATCTGGTTCCCCTTGTCGCTATTTATAATGACGATGATATTGCATCATATACTCGACAGTAGTAGACATGGTAGATGATAGACTGAGCTCTAATATCTGGTTCCCCTTGTCGCTATTTATAATGACGATGATATTGCATCACATGCTCGACTGTATTAGACATTGTAGATGCTCGACTGAGCTCTAATATCTGGTTCCCCTTGTCGCTATTTATAATGACGCTGATATGGCATCACATGCTCGACAGTAGTAGACATGGTAGATTCTCGACTGAGCTCTAATATCTGGTTCCCCTTGTCGCTATTTATAATGACGATGATATTGCATCACATACTCGACAGTAGTAGACATGGTAGATGCTCGACTGAGCTCTAATATCTGGTTCCCCTTGTCGCTATTTATAATGACGATGATATTGCATTACATGCTCGATAGTAGTAGACGTGGTAGATTCTCGACTTAGCTCTAATATCTGGTTCCCTTTGTCGCTATTTATAATGACGATAGTATTGCATTACATACTCGACAGAAGTAGACATGGTAGATTCTCGACTGAGCTCTAATATCTGGTTCCCCTTGTCGCTATTTATAATGACGATGATATTGCATTACATGCTCGACAGTAGTAGATATGGTAGATACTCGACTGAGCTCTAATATCTGGTTCCCCTTGTCGCTATTTATAATGACGCTGATATTGCATCACATACTCGACAGTAGTAGACATGGTAGATGCTCGACTGAGCTCTAATATCTGGTTCCCCTTGTCGCTATTTATAATGACGATGAGATTGCATTACATGCTCGACAGTAGTAGACGTGGTAGATTCTCGACTTAGCTCTAATATCTGGTTCCCTGTGTCGCTATTTATACTGACGATGATATTGCATTACATACTCGACAGTAGTAGACATGGTAGATTCTCGACTGAGCTCTAATATCTGGTTCCCCTTGTCGCTATTTATAATGACGCTGATATTGCATCACATACTCGACAGTAGTAGACGTGGTAGATTCTCGACTTAGCTCTAATATCTGGTTCCCTTTGTCGCTATTTATAATGACGCTGATATTGCATCACATACTCGACAGTAGTAGTCATGGTAGATGCTCGACTGAGCTCTAATATCTGGTTCCCCTTGTCGCTATTTATAATGACGATGATATTGCATCACATACTCGACAGTAGTAGACATGGTAGATGCTCGACTGAGCTCTAATATCTGGTTCCCCTTGTCGCTATTTATAATGACGATGATATTGCATTACATGCTCGACAGTAGTAGACGTGGTAGATTCTCGACTTAGCTCTAATATCTGGTTCCCTTTGTCGCTATTTATAATGACGATGATATTGCATTACATACTCGACAGTAGTAGACATGGTAGATTCTCGACTGAGCTCTAATATCTGGTTCCCCTTGTCGCTATTTATAATGACGCTGATATTGCATCACATACTCGACAGTAGTAGACATGGTAGATGCTCGACTGAGCTCTAATATCTGGTTCCCCTTGTCGCTATTTATAATGACGCTGATATTGCATCACATGCTCGACAGTAGTAGACATGGTAGATTCTCGACTGAGCTCTAATATCTGGTTCCCCTTGTCGCTATTTATAATGACGATGATATTGCATCACATGCTCGACAGTAGTAGACATGGTAGATTCTCGACTGAGCTCTAATATCTGGTTCCTCTTGTCGCTATTTATAATGACGATGTTATTGCATTACATACTCGACAGTAGTAGACATGGTAGATTCTCGACTGAGCTCTAATATCTGGTTCCCCTTGTCGCTATTTATAATGACGATGATATTGCATCACATACTCGACAGTAGTAGACATGGTAGATACTCGACTGAGCTCTAATATCTGGTTCCCCTTGTCGCTATTTATAATGACGCTGATATTGCATCACATGCTCGACAGATGTAGACATGGTAGATTCTCGACTGAGCTCTAATATCTGGTTCCCCTTGTCGCTATTTATAATGACGCTGATATTGCATTACATGCTCGACAGTAGTAGACGTGGTAGATTCTTGACTTAGCTCTAATATCTGGTTCCCTTTGTCGCTATTTATAATGACGATGATATTGAATCACATACTCGACAGTAGTAGACATGGTAGATGCTCGACTGAGCTCTAATATCTGGTTCCCCTTGTCGCTATTTATAATGACGATGATATTGCATTACATGCTCGACAGTAGTAGACGTGGTAGATTCTCGACTTAGCTATAATATCTGGTTCCCTTAGTCGCTATTTATAATGACGATGACATTGCATCACATACTCGACAGTAGTAGACATGGTAGATGCTCGACTGAGCTCTAATATCTGGTTCCCCTTGTCGCTATTTATAATGACGATGATATTGCATTACATGCTCGACAGTAGTAGACGTGGTAGATTCTCGACTTAGCTCTAATATCTGGTTCCCCTTGTCGCTATTTATAATGACGCTGATATTGCATCACATACTCGACAGTAGTAGACATGGTAGATGCTCGACTGAGCTCTAATATCTGGTTTCCCTTGTCGCTATTTATAATGACGATGATATTGCATCACATACTCGACAGTAGTAGACATGGTAGATGCTCGACTGAGCTCTAATATCTTGTTCCCCTTTTCGCTATTTATAATGACGATGATATTGCATTACATGCTCGACAGTAGTAGACCTGGTAGATTCTCGACTTAGCTCTAATATCTGGTTCCCTTTGTCGCTATTTATAATGACGATGATATTGCATTACATACTCGACAGTAGTAGACATGGTAGATTCTCGACTGAGCTCTAATATCTGGTTCCCCTTGTCGCTATTTATAATGACGCTGATATTGCATCACATACTCGACAGTAGTAGACATGGTAGATGCTCGACTGAGCTCTAATATCTGGTTCCCCTTGTCGCTATTTATAATGACGCTAATATTGCATCACATGCTCGACAGTAGTAGACATAGTAGATTCTCGACTGAGCTCTAATATCTGGTTCCCCTTGTCGCTATTTATAATGACGATGATATTGCATCACATGCTCGACAGTAGTAGACATGGTAGATTCTCGACTGAGCTCTAATATCTGGTTCCCTTTGTCGCTATTTATAATGACGATGATATTGCATCACATACTCGACAGTAGTAGACATGGTAGATGCTCGACTGAGCTCTAATATCTGGTTCCCTTTGTCGCTATTTATAATGACGATGATATTGCATCATATACTCGACAGTGGAAGACATGGTAGATGATAGACTGAGCTCTAATATCTGGTTCCCCTTGTCGCTATTTATAATGACGATGATATTGCATCACATACTCGACAGTAGTAGACATGGTAGATGCTCGACAGAGCTCTAATATCTGGTTCCCCTTGTCGCTATTTATAATGACGATGAGATTGCATTACATGCTCGACAGTAGTAGACGTGGTAGATTCTCGACTTAGCTCTAATATCTGGTTCCCCTTGTCGCTATTTATAATGACGATGATATTGCATTACATGCTCGACAGTAGTAGACATGGTAGATTCTCGACTGAGCTCTAATATCTGGTTCACCTTGTCGCTATTTATAATGACGATGATATTGCATTACATGCTCGACAGTAGTAGACATAATAGATTCTCGACTGAGCTCTAATATCTGGTTCCCCTTGTCGCTATTTATAATGAAGATGATATTGCATCACACACTCGACAATAGTAGACATGGTAGATGCTCGACTGAGCTCTAATATCTGGTTCCCCTTGTAGCTATTTATAATTACGATGATATTGCATCACATACTCGACAGTAGTAGACATGGTAGATGCTCGACTGAGCTCTAATATCTGGTTCCCCTTGTCGCTATTTATAATGACGATGATATTGCATTACATGCTCGACAGTAGTAGACGTGGTAGATTCTCGACTTAGCTCTAATATCTGGTTCCCTGTGTCGCTATTTATAATGACGATGATATTGCATCACATACTCGACAGTAGTAGACATGGTAGATTCTCGACTGAGCTCTAATATCTGGTTCCCCTTGTCGCTATTTATAATGACGCTAATATTGCATCACATACTCGACAGTAGTAGACATGGTAGATGCTCGACTGAGCTCTAATATCTGGTTCCCCTTGTCGCTATTTATAATGACGATGATATTGCATCACATACTCGACAGTAGTAGACATGGTAGATGCTCGACTGAGCTCTAATATCTGGTTCCCCTTGTCGCTATTTATAATGACGATGATATTGCATTACATGCTCGACAGTAGTAGACGTGGTAGATTCTCGACTTAGCTCTAATATCTTGTTCCCTTTGTCGCTATTTATAATGACGATGATATTGCATCACATACTCGACAGTAGTAGACATGGTAGATTCTCGACTGAGCTCTAATATCTGGTTCCTCTTGTCGCTATTTATAATGACGCTGATATTGCATCACATACTCGACAGTAGTAGACATGGTAGATGCTCGACTGAGCTCTAATATCTGGTTCCCCTTGTCGCTATTTATAATGACGCTGATATTGCATCACATACTCGACAGTAGTAGACATGGTAGATGCTCGACTGAGCTCTAATATCTGGTTCCCTGTGTCGCTATTTATAATGACGCTGATATTGCATCACATGCTCGACAGTAGTAGACATGGTAGATTCTCGACTGAGCTCTAATATCTGGTTCCCCTTGTCGCTATTTATAATGACGATGATATTGCATCACATGCTCGACAGTAGTAGACATGGTAGATTCTCGACTGAGCTCTAATATCTGGTTCCCCTTGTCGCTATTTATAATGACGATGATATTGCATTACATACTCGACAGTAGTAGACATGGTAGATTCTCGACTGAGCTCTAATATCTGGTTCCCTTTGTCGCTATTTATAATGACGATGATATTGCATCATATACTCGACAGTGGTAGACATGGTAGATGATAGACTGAGCTCTAATATCTGGTTCCCCTTGTCGCTATTTATAATGACGATGATATTGCATCACATACTCGACAGTAGTAGACATGGTAGATGCTCGACTGAGCTCTAATATTTGGTTCCCCTTGTCGCTATTAATAATGACGATGAGATTGCATTACATGCTCGACAGTAGTAGACGTGGTAGATTCTCGACTTAGCTCTAATATCTGGTTCCCCTTGTCGCTATTTATAATGACGATGATATTGCATTACATGCTCGACAGTAGTAGACATGGTAGATGCTCGACTGAGCTCTTATATCTGGTTCACCTTGTCGCTATTTATAATTACGATGATATTGCATTACATGCTCGACAGTAGTAGACATGATAGATTCTCGACTGAGCTCTAATATCTGGTTCCCCTTGTCGCTATTTATAATGACGATGATATTGCATCACATACTCGACAGTAGTAGACATGGTAGATGCTCGACTGAGCTCTAATATCTGGTTCCCTTTGTCGCTATTTATAATGACGATGATATTGCATCACATACTCGACAGTAGTAGACATGGTAGATGCTCGGCTAAGCTCTAATATCTGGTTCCCCTTGTCGCTATTTATAATGACGATGATATTGCATTACATGCTCGACAGTAGTAGACGTGGTAGATGCTCGACTGAGCTCTAATATCTGGTTCCCCTTGTCGCTATTTATAATGACGATGAGATTGCATTACATGCTCGACAGTAGTAGACGTGGTAGATGCTCGACTTAGCTCTAATATCTGGTTCCCCTTGTCGCTATTTATAATGACGATGATATTGCATTACATTCTCGACAGTAGTAGACATGGTAGATTCTCGACTGAGCTCTAATATCTGGTTCTATTTGTCGCTATTTATAATGACGATGATATTGCATCATATACTCGACAGTGGTAGACGTGGTAGATGAAAGACTGAGCTCTAATATCTGGTTCCCCGTGTCGCTATTTATAATGACGATGATATTGCATCACATACTCGACAGTAGTAGACATGGTAGATGCTCGACTGAGCTCTTATATTTGGTTCCCCTTGTCGCTATTTATAATGACGATGAGATTGCATTACATGCTCGACAGTAGTAGACGTGGTAGATTCTCGACTTAGCTCTAATATCTGGTTCCCCTTGTCGCTATTTATAATGACGATGATATTGCATTACATGCTCGACAGTAGTAGACATGGTAGATTCTCGACTGAGCTCTAATATCTGGTTCACCTTGTCGCTATTTATAATGACGATGATATTGCATTACATGCTCGACAGTAGTAGACATGATAGATTCTCGACTGAGCTCTAATATCTGGTTCCCCTTGTCGCTATTTATAATGACGATGATATTGCATCACATACTCGACAATAGTAGACATGGTAGATGCTCGACTGAGCTCTAATATCTGGTTCCCCTTGTAGCTATTTATAATTACGATGATATTGCATCACATACTCGACAGTAGTAGACATGGTAGATGCTCGACTGAGCTCTAATATCTGGTTCCCCTTGTCGCTATTTATAATGACGATGATATTGCATTACATGCTCGACAGTAGTAGACGTGGTAGATTCTCGACTTAGCTCTAATATCTGGTTCCCTGTGTCGCTATTTATAATGACGATGATATTGCATCACATACTCGACAGTAGTAGACATGGTAGATTCTCGACTGAGCTCTAATATCTGGTTCCCCTTGTCGCTATTTATAATGACGCTAATATTGCATCACATACTCGACAGTAGTAGACATGGTAGATGCTCGACTGAACTCTAATATCTGGTTACCCTTGTCGCTATTTATAATGACGATGATATTGCATCACATACTCGACAGTAGTAGACATGGTAGATGCTCGACTGAGCTCTTATATCTGGTTCACCTTGTCGCTATTTATAATTACGATGATATTGCATTACATGCTCGACAGTAGTAGACATGATAGATTCTCGACTGAGCTCTAATATCTGGTTCCCCTTGTCGCTATTTATAATTACGATGATATTGCATCACATACTCGACAGTAGTAGACATGATAGATTCTCGACTGAGCTCTAATATCTGGTTCCCCTTGTCGCTATTTATAATGACGATGATATTGCATCACATACTCGACAGTAGTAGACATGGTAGATGCTCGACTGAGCTCTAATATCTGGTTCCCTTTGTCGCTATTTATAATGACGATGATATTGCATCACATACTCGACAGTAGTAGACATGGTAGATGCTCGGCTGAGCTCTAATATCTGGTTCCCCTTGTCGCTATTTATAATGACGATGATATTGCATTACATGCTCGACAGTAGTAGACGTGGTAGATGCTCGACTGAGCTCTAATATCTGGTTCCCCTTGTCGCTATTTATAATGACGATGAGATTGCATTACATGCTCGACAGTAGTAGACGTGGTAGATTCTCGACTTAGCTCTAATATCTGGTTCCCCTTGTCGCTATTTATAATGACGATGATATTGCATTACATTCTCGACAGTAGTAGACATGGTAGATTCTCGACTGAGCTCTAATATCTGGTTCTATTTGTCGCTATTTATAATGACGATGATATTGCATCATATACTCGACAGTGGTAGACGTGGTAGATGAAAGACTGAGCTCTAATATCTGGTTCCCCGTGTCGCTATTTATAATGACGATGATATTGCATCACATACTCGACAGTAGTAGACATGGTAGATGCTCGACTGAGCTCTAATATTTGGTTCCCCTTGTCGCTATTTATAATGACGATGAGATTGCATTACATGCTCGACAGTAGTAGACGTGGTAGATTCTCGACTTAGCTCTAATATCTGGTTCCCCTTGTCGCTATTTATAATGACGATGATATTGCATTACATGCTCGACAGTAGTAGACATGGTAGATTCTCGACTGAGCTCTAATATCTGGTTCACCTTGTCGCTATTTATAATGACGATGATATTGCATTACATGCTCGACAGTAGTAGACATGATAGATTCTCGACTGAGCTCTAATATCTGGTTCCCCTTGTCGCTATTTATAATGACGATGATATTGCATTACATGCTCGACAGTAGTAGACGTGGTAGATTCTCGACTTAGCTCTAATATCTGGTTCCCTGTGTCGCTATTTATAATGACGATGATATTGCATCACATACTCGACAGTAGTAGACATGGTAGATTCTCGACTGAGCTCTAATATCTGGTTCCCCTTGTCGCTATTTATAATGACGCTAATATTGCATCACATACTCGACAGTAGTAGACATGGTAGATGCTCGACTGAACTCTAATATCTGGTTACCCTTGTCGCTATTTATAATGACGATGATATTGCATCACATACTCGACAGTAGTAGACATGGTAGATGCTCGACTGAGCTCTAATATCTGGTTCCCCTTGTCGCTATTTATAATGACGATGATATTGCATTACATGCTCGACAGTAGTAGACGTGGTAGATTCTCGACTTAGCTCTAATATCTGGTTCCCTTTGTCGCTAGTTATAATGACGATGATATTGCATCACATACTCGACAGTAGTAGACATGGTAGATTCTCGACTGAGCTCTAATATCTGGTTCCCCTTGTCGCTATTTATAATGACGCTGATATTGCATCACATACTCGACAGTAGTAGACATGGTAGATGATCGACTGAGCTCTAATATCTGGTTCCCCTTGTCGCTATTTATAATGACGCTGATATTGCATCACATACTCGACAGTAGTAGACATGGTAGATGCTCGACTGAGCTCGAATATCTGGTTCCCCTTGTCGCTATTTATAATGACGATGATATTGCATCACATACTCGACAGTAGTAGACATGGTAGATGCTCGACTGAGCTCTAATATCTGGTTCCCCTTGTCGCTATTTATAATGACGATGAGATTGCATTACATGCTCGACAGTAGTAGACGTGGTAGATTCTCGACTTAGCTCTAATATCTGGTTCCCCTTGTCGCTATTTATAATGACGATTATATTGCATTACATGCTCGACAGTAGTAGACATGGTAGATTCTCGACTGAGCTCTAATATCTGGTTCACCTTGTCGCTATTTATAATGACGATGATATTGCATTACATGCTCGACAGTAGAAGACATGATAGATTCTCGACTGATCTCTAATATCTGGTTCCCCTTGTCGCTATTTATAATGAAGATGATATTGCATCACATACTCGACAATAGTAGACATGGTAGATGCTCGACTGAGCTCTAATATCTGGTTCCCCTTGTCGCTATTTATAATGACGATGATATTGCATTACATGCTCGACAGTAGTAGACGTGGTAGATTCTCGACTTAGCTCTAATATCTGGTTCCCTGTGTCGCTATTTATAATGACGATGATATTGCATCACATACTCGACAGTAGTAGACATGGTAGATTCTCGACTGAGCTCTAATATCTGGTTCCCCTTGTCGCTATTTATAATGACGCTAATATTGCATCACATACTCGACAGTAGAAGACATGGTAGATGCTCGACTGAGCTCTAATATCTGGTTCCCCTTGTCGCTATTTATAATGACGATGATATTGCATCACATACTCGACAGTAGTAGACATGGTAGATGCTCGACTGAGCTCTAATATCTGGTTCCCCTTGTCGCTATTTATAATGACGATGATATTGCATTACATGCTCGACAGTAGTAGACGTGGTAGATTCTCGACTTAGCTCTAATATCTTGTTCCCTTTGTCGCTATTTATAATGACGATGATATTGCATCACATACTCGACAGTAGTAGACATGGTAGATTCTCGACTGAGCTCTAATATCTGGTTCCTCTTGTCGCTATTTATAATGACGCTGATATTGCATCACATACTCGACAGTAGTAGACATGGTAGATGCTCGACTGAGCTCTAATATCTGGTTCCCCCTGTCGCTATTTATAATGACGATGATATTGCATCACATACTCGACAGTAGTAGACATGGTAGATGCTCGACTGAGCTCTAATATCTGGTTCCCCTTGTCGCTATTTATAATGACGATGATATTGCATTACATGCTCGACAGTAGTAGACGTGGTAGATTCTCGACTTAGCTCTAATATCTGGTTCCCTTTGTCGCTAGTTATAATGACGATGATATTGCATCACATACTCGACAGTAGTAGACATGGTAGATTCTCGACTGAGCTCTAATATCTGGTTCCCCTTGTCGCTATTTATAATGACGCTGATATTGCATCACATACTCGACAGTAGTAGACATGGTAGATGATCGACTGAGCTCTAATATCTGGTTCCCCTTGTCGCTATTTATAATGACGCTGATATTGCATCACATACTCGACAGTAGTAGACATGGTAGATGCTCGACTGAGCTCGAATATCTGGTTCCCCTTGTCGCTATTTATAATGACGATGATATTGCATCACATACTCGACAGTAGTAGACATGGTAGATGCTCGACTGAGCTCTAATATCTGGTTCCCCTTGTCGCTATTTATAATGACGATGAGATTGCATTACATGCTCGACAGTAGTAGACGTGGTAGATTCTCGACTTAGCTCTAATATCTGGTTCCCCTTGTCGCTATTTATAATGACGATTATATTGCATTACATGCTCGACAGTAGTAGACATGGTAGATTCTCGACTGAGCTCTAATATCTGGTTCACCTTGTCGCTATTTATAATGACGATGATATTGCATTACATGCTCGACAGTAGAAGACATGATAGATTCTCGACTGATCTCTAATATCTGGTTCCCCTTGTCGCTATTTATAATGAAGATGATATTGCATCACATACTCGACAATAGTAGACATGGTAGATGCTCGACTGAGCTCTAATATCTGGTTCCCCTTGTCGCTATTTATAATGACGATGATATTGCATTACATGCTCGACAGTAGTAGACGTGGTAGATTCTCGACTTAGCTCTAATATCTGGTTCCCTGTGTCGCTATTTATAATGACGATGATATTGCATCACATACTCGACAGTAGTAGACATGGTAGATTCTCGACTGAGCTCTAATATCTGGTTCCCCTTGTCGCTATTTATAATGACGCTAATATTGCATCACATACTCGACAGTAGAAGACATGGTAGATGCTCGACTGAGCTCTAATATCTGGTTCCCCTTGTCGCTATTTATAATGACGATGATATTGCATCACATACTCGACAGTAGTAGACATGGTAGATGCTCGACTGAGCTCTAATATCTGGTTCCCCTTGTCGCTATTTATAATGACGATGATATTGCATTACATGCTCGACAGTAGTAGACGTGGTAGATTCTCGACTTAGCTCTAATATCTTGTTCCCTTTGTCGCTATTTATAATGACGATGATATTGCATCACATACTCGACAGTAGTAGACATGGTAGATTCTCGACTGAGCTCTAATATCTGGTTCCTCTTGTCGCTATTTATAATGACGCTGATATTGCATCACATACTCGACAGTAGTAGACATGGTAGATGCTCGACTGAGCTCTAATATCTGGTTCCCCCTGTCGCTATTTATAATGACGCTGATATTGCATCACATACTCGACAATAGTAGACATGGTAGATGCTCGACTGAGCTCTAATATCTGGTTCCCTGTGTCGCTATTTATAATGACGCTGATATTGCATCACATGCTCGACAGTAGTAGACATGATAGATTCTCGACTGAGCTCTAATATCTGGTTCCCCTTGTCGCTATTTATAATGACGATGATATTGCATCACATGCTCGACAGTAGTAGACATGGTAGATTCTCGACTGAGCTCTAATATCTGGTTCCCCTTGTCGCTATTTATAATGACGATGATATTGCATTACATACTCGACAGTAGTAGACATGGTAGATTCTCGACTGAGCTCTAATATCTGGTTCCCTTTGTCGCTATTTATAATGACGATGATATTGCATCATATACTCGACAGTGGTAGACATGGTAGATGATAGACTGAGCTCTAATATCTGGTTCCCCTTGTCGCTATTTATAATGACGATGATATCGCATCACATACTCGACAGTAGTAGACATGGTAGATGCTCGACTGAGCTCTAATATTTGGTTCCCCTTGTCGCTATTTATAATGACGATGAGATTGCATTACATGCTCGACAGTAGTAGACGTGGTAGATTCTCGACTTAGCTCTAATATCTGGTTCCCCTTGTCGCTATTTATAATGACGATGATATTGCATTACATGCTCGACAGTAGTAGACATGGTAGATGCTCGACTGAGCTCTAATATCTGGTTCACCTTGTCGCTATTTATAATGACGATGATATTGCATTACATGCTCGACAGTAGTAGACATGATAGATTCTCGACTGAGCTCTTATATCTGGTTCCCCTTGTCGCTATTTATAATGACGATGATATTGCATCACATACTCGACAGTAGTAGACATGGTAGATGCTCGACTGAGCTCTAATATCTGGTTCCCCTTGTCGCTATTTATAATGACGATGATATTGCATTACATGCTCGACAGTAGTAGACGTGGTAGATGCTCGACTGAGCTCTAATATCTGGTTCCCCTTGTCGCTATTTATAATGACGATGAGATTGCATTACATGCTCGACAGTAGTAGACGTGGTAGATTCTCGACTTAGCTCTAATATCTGGTTCCCCTTGTCGCTATTTATAATGACGATGATATTGCATTACATTCTCGACAGTAGTAGACATGGTAGATTCTCGACTGAGCTCTAATATCTGGTTCCCTTTGTCGCTATTTATAATGACGATGATATTGCATCATATACTCGACAGTGGTAGACATGGTAGATGAAAGACTGAGCTCTAATATCTGGTTCCCCGTGTCGCTATTTATAATGACGATGATATTGCATCACATACTCGACAGTAGTAGACATGGTAGATGCTCGACTGAGCTCTAATATTTGGTTCCTCTTGTCGCTATTTATAATGACGATGAGATTGCATTACATGCTCGACAGTAGTAGACGTGGTAGATTCTCGACTTAGCTCTAATATCTGGTTCCCCTTGTCGCTATTTATAATGACGATGATATTGCATTACATGCTCGACAGTAGTAGACATGGTAGATTCTCGACTGAGCTCTAATATTTGGTTCACCTTGTCGCTATTTATAATGACGATGATATTGCATTACATGCTCGACAGTAGTAGACATGATAGATTCTCGACTGAGCTCTAATATCTGGTTCCCTTTGTCGCTATTTATAATGACGATGATATTGCATCACATACTCGACAATAGTAGACATGGTAGATGCTCGACTGAGCTCTAATATCTGGTTCCCCTAGTAGCTATTTATAATTACGATGATATTGCATCACATACTCGACAGTAGTAGACATGGTAGATGCTCGACTGAGCTCTAATATCTGGTTCCCCTTGTCGCTATTTATAATGACGATGATATTGCATTACATGCTTGACAGTAGTAGACGTAGTAGATTCTCGACTGAGCTCTAATATCTGGTTCCCTGTGTCGCTATTTATAATGACGATGATATTGCATCACATACTCGACAGTAGTAGACATGGTAGATTCTCGACTGAGCTCTAATATCTGGTTCCCCTTGTCGCTATTTATAATGACGCTAATATTGCATCACATACTCGACAGTAGTAGACATGGTAGATGCTCGACTGAGCTCTAATATCTGGTTACCCTTGTCGCTATTTATAATGACGATGATATTGCATCACATACTCGACAGTAGTAGACATGGTAGATGCTCGACTGAGCTCTAATATCTGGTTCCCCTTGTCGCTATTTATAATGACGATGATATTGCATTACATGCTCGACAGTAGTAGACGTGGTAGATTCTCGACTTAGCTCTAATATCTGGTTCCCTTTGTCGCTATTTATAATGACGATGATATTGCATCACATACTCGACAGTAGTAGACATGGTAGATTCTCGACTGAGCTCTAATATCTGGTTCCCCTTGTCGCTATTTATAATGACGCTGATATTGCATCACATACTCGACAGTAGTAGACATGGTAGATGCTCGACTGAGCTCTAATATCTGGTTCCCCTTGTCGCTATTTATAATGACGCTGATATTGCATCACATACTCGACAGTAGTAGACATGGTAGATGCTCGACTGAGCTCTAATATCTGGTTCCCTGTGTCGCTATTTATAATGACGCTGATATTGCATCACATGCTCGACAGTAGTAGACATGTTAGATTCTCGACTGAGCTCTAATATCTGGTTCCCCTTGTCGCTATTTATAATGACGATGATATTGCATCACATGCTCGACAGTAGTAGACATGGTAGATTCTCGACTGAGCTCTAATATCTGGTTCCCCTTGTCGCTATTTATAATGACGATGATATTGCATTACATACTCGACAGTAGTAGACATGGTAGATTCTCGACTGAGCTCTAATATCTGGTTCCCTTTGTCGCTATTTATAATGACGATGATATTGCATCATATACTCGACAGTGGTAGACATGGTAGATGATAGACTGAGCTCTAATATCTTGTTCCCCTTGTCGCTATTTATAATGACGATGATATTGCATCACATACTCGACAGTAGTAGACATGGTAGATGCTCGACTGAGCTCTAATATTTGGTTCCCCTTGTCGCTATTTATAATGACGATGAGATTGCATTACATGCTCGACAGTAGTAGACGTGGTAGATTCTCGACTTAGCTCTAATATCTGGTTCCCCTTGTCGCTATTTATAATGACGATGATATTGCATTACATGCTCGACAGTAGTAGACATGGTAGATGCTCGACTGAGCTCTAATATCTGGTTCACCTTGTCGCTATTTATAATGACGATGATATTGCATTACATGCTCGACAGTAGTAGACATGATAGATTCTCGACTGAGCTCTAATATCTGGTTCCCCTTGTCGCTATTTATAATGACGATGATATTGCATCACATACTCGACAGTAGTAGACATGGTAGATGCTCGACTGAGCTCTAATATCTGGTTCCCCTTGTCGCTATTTATAATGACGATGATATTGCATCACATACTCGACAGTAGTAGACATGGTAGATGCTCGACTGAGCTCTAATATCTGGTTCCCCTTGTCGCTATTTATAATGACGATGATATTGCATTACATGCTCGACAGTAGTAGACGTGGTAGATTCTCGACTTAGCTCTAATATCTGGTTCCCTTTGTCGCTATTTATAATGACGATGATATTGCATTACATGCTCGACAGTAGTAGACATGGTAGATTCTCGACTGAGCTCTAATATCTGGTTCCCCTTTTCGCTATTTATAATGACGATGATATTGCATCACATGCTCGACAGTAGTAGACATGGTAGATTCTCGACTGAGCTCTAATATCTGGTTCCTCTTGTCGCTATTTATAATGACGATGATATATTCCTTGAACTAACACATAATTATCTGAATATTCCATTAATCTTCTTCTTTACCTGTCAAACGTTGAGTGAGTAACGAAGTTAAGAATATTAAGTTTCCTATCAAATTGACTCGTGAACAATCTTATAGTATATCTTTCTTGTGGTCAATTGGTCTTACGGGATTCCAGGACAATTATTAATCTAGTCTGGTGGAGTATCTAGCTAAGTGATGTTACTTGAGGTAACATTACTTGGAAAAGGTGAACCTTCTCTCTTATGTGCCAGTGTATAGCCGTGCTGAGGGGATCTAATTTGGGCTTTGAATACTATGTTATGTTGAATGTTTGGTCATGGTTTACTTGTAAGGGAAGTATCCTCATTTCAGGTTATCCTGACAAACCATTGTACAGAGAGATCGAATACACTCGAGGATGGTGTCTAGTTGCTAATTCAAACTTCCTAGTCAGTATATGCGCGTATGAGTGTTTGTCTAAGCGGTGCACAGTTCCATGCAAGTGATATACAATGAAATACAACTTATCATTTTATTTAACCAATAACAAAACTATAATGTGAATTTAATGAAGAGGCTGAAAATATATCAGATAAGATAGATGGCGAACCCTGCTTACTTTGGAAACTGATAAAACATATTTAATTGTTTTGGATAACTTTGAAGGGTGTGTTTTTTTTTACAATATTAGTAGTATTGTTATTCTGTTAACAAAGTGACTTTAGATACGGTACCTCACACGTACTTAGCAGATATCTTTGTATAGTAAACGATTATTGCGCGTGTTTGTCTGTTTTCGTTCATTACCATGATGTGGAAATCGTTTTTATGAAGTAATTAACTGCTACGTGTACACATTCTGCAACGTAACAATAACATCTGTCGTGTTCTTATAAAAATGGTGTGGCTGATGGTGTAAAGAATCCAGGCGCAGTTACCAACCACAACTTTTAATAGTTTAGAATATAAATTAACTTTGATTTACTGAAATAAGTCATTGATTCTTATAAATATATTGACTATGTGTATTTAGTATTACAAATAATTTTATTTAAATAATCAATAATTATATTTTTCCAATATTCTTGGCCAAAAAAGCATATTGTAAATTACATATGTCTAATGCTCATGCGAACATTTAATTTTTCCATTTTTCATATTTAATGGTTCTATATTGCAGATTACTATATTTCTACGATTTAATATTTACTGTTTGGAAAATAGCATAGACTAAATTGTATATGTGTGTTGCTTATGCGAAATTTCAATATCTTTTCTTATTCAAAATTGTCATAATTTCATTTATATATATATATATATATATATATATATATATATATATATATATATATATATATATATATATATCCAAGCAAGCGTTGTTGAACGTCACGGAACTTTCTCGTTTGAAATCTTCTTCGTGAGGTTCTCAAACCGTCGAGCTATCTTTCTGGTCTCAAGTGGAAATCCGTAGAGTATTTCACCGATTGTTCTTCATTCGGCGATTTTTTTCTCGAGCGCTTTCGACCTTCTTAGTCGTCTTCAGGATTTATATATATATATATATATATATATATATAAATTATATGTTAATTTATGTTGGCCTAGGGGTGGAATATTAAGCTGCAGATTCAAAGGGACCTTTGTTACTGGGTTTGAATCATTCGACCGGCAGTAATAACACATCTTCCTACACTGAAGATTGCATAAACATGAAACACTTGTGTATGTAGGTAATAATAATAAATATTTATTTTTAAAATATTGTATGTATATATATATTTATATATATATATATATATATATATATATATATATATATATATATATTGATTTTATTCCATTAGTTGCGACAAAACAAGTTTTGTTTCATTGGCGCAAATAGCGACCAACTCATCGGGCTAGGGATGGAATTCATAAACCCGGTTTCAACTTCCTTCGGATTCATACCCCCTGGATATTTGTAACAAGTTAATTATATATATATATATATATATATATATATATATATATATATATATATATATATATATATATATATATATATATATGAAGAAGAATGGAAAGGAATTAGAGAAGTAAAAGCCAAATCTAAATTCAATTCAATTGCTCAGAGCAAGGTAAATTCCGCAAAAAGGCAATTTATTCAAGTTAAATTTTCCTTAAGCCAGGCTTTTCAAAGATCAAAATCTTATCATCAGAGGAAGGCGCTGGGATAGATAAGTTGGCAAAGGCTAAGATTTAAAATTTGAAAAAATAAAATAAATATCTACCTGCTCTATTCTGGATATCGAGCTGTATACTCTTTACAATAGGTTTTACCTTTCCTAAAAGTTCGCTTTTAGTACACTACTTTATATATATATATATATATATATATATATATATATATATATATATATATATATATATATATATATATATATAAACAAAGTTGTCTGTGTGTCACGGCATCACATTGAAATTGTAGATCTCATGTAGGACAAATTGTTGAGCTTTATGTTGGAGCTGGAAATCCGCACATCGAAAGCCTTTTACCTGACTTTTCCCTCATGAGAAAGCAAGTAAATCGAGTCAATGTTGATGTCACATTTAATATAGTTACAGCATTCATTGGAAAGTGAGTCGGCAATCAAAGTTGATCCTGCTGAGTTTGGCAGGTGCTTATAGAATCGCGGGCTCGAAAGACTGACGAAGAGTCAAAAAGCCGAACCCAATGGCACCGATGCGGTCGTAGCTAGTCAAACTTAATACAATACACGAGTAACTGTTGTTCCCTCTTTCTTTCTCTCTGTCTCTTTTTTTATATATGTATTCTTGTTTTCTCTATTTATTTATGCTGATGGTCTTTATCCCTCTCTCACTCTTTCTCTCTTTCTCTCTCTCTCTCTCTCTTTCTCTCTC
The DNA here is from genome assembly GCA_963556195.1 of Sepiola atlantica. NCBI lineage: Eukaryota > Metazoa > Mollusca > Cephalopoda > Sepiida > Sepiolidae > Sepiola > Sepiola atlantica. The sequence continues at coordinate 48,035,025 of OY744537.1, read as the reverse complement.
TCTCTCTCTCTCTCCACATGACCACATTCGGTGCCGAAGTCATCCAGTGAATATACAGGGAAGACTTCCACAACAAGGCAGCAGCGGTTTAAACCTGGAAATTATTTACGGAAGAAACACATCATCAACCTCAAGGACACCCACATTGACCCGGAACGATCACCACATGCATCCACAGAAGTAAAACACGCCGTAAACCCCAAGTAGGTTACAATTTCCTATGTTCTTTTTTACTCTGCTAGAATTTGTTGGTTAAAATAATTTATAAAATATTATTGGTGGGAAAACGTTTTTGTTAAACCGTCTTCTACTGAATAGAAATGTAGACAAAACGGCTAACACAAACCCAACCCCATTAAACAGAGTACTTTCAGGTGGATCAAAGATCCCAATCTTTACTGGGAAACCATCTGTTTTTAAGGCATGGCTAGCGGTTCTGAAAAAGAAAGAGCGGATTTATCAGCTGATGGATCAAAAGCTAGTAAACCTGGCGTACGACTTTTCGGACGGTCTAGTATCGATGACGGAGGAATGTATTGACAACAATCCAAATATCACTAGTATAGAGCTATTTGATCAGCTGGCGGCACAGTACGGCGATTTTACAAATTCTGCCGATGCCTCTAGAACTTGAATTAAAATAAAATAGGAACAAGATAAGGTACTCGTTGAATTGTACTGGTTATATGTAAAATAAAACAGGATCAAGGTATGGTACTCGTTTAATTGTACTGGTTACATGTAAAATGAAACAGGATCAAGGTAAGGTAATCGTTGAATTGTACTGGTTACATGTAAAATGAAACAGGATCAAGGTAAGGTACTCGTTTAATTGTACTGGTTACATGTAAAATTAAACAGGATCAAGGTAAGGTATTCGTTGAATTGTACTGGTTACATGTAAAATGAAACATTATCAAGGTAAGGTACTCGTTTAATTGTACTGGTTACATATAAAATGAAAAATGATCAAGGTAAGGTACTCGTTGAATTGTACTGGTTACATGTAAAATGAAACATGATCAAGGTAAGGTACTCGTTGAATTGTACTGGTTACATATAAAATGAAACAAGATCAAGGTAAGGTACTTGTTTAATTGTACTGGTTACATGTAAAATGAAACAGGATCAAGGTAAGGTACTCGTTTAATTGTACTGGTTACATGTAAAACGAAACATGATCAAGGTAAGGTACTCGTTTAATTGTACTGGTTACATGTAAAATGAAACAAGATCAAGGTAAGGTACTCGCTGAAGTGTACTGATTACATGTCCATGTATCAGGCTTCTGATCAAATCAGTGGTAGTTAGTAGGTTTCGAAAGGTACCCTTGTCTTTCTATTTTCTGGGTTGAAGTCATTTACAAGTCCTTGAAAGAAGAAGGACCCCAGGGAAATATGTACACCAGAGAACATGAATCGTAAAACGAATAAACCTAAAAACAAAACTCGAAGAAATAGAGGAGTCCAGAGATACATACTTCTCAATCAGGTCTTCGAAATGTGGGGCATCGTGACAATTAGGAGTACACCAATAAAGGTACTGGTCGACACGAGATCGGCGGTCTCGCTCCTTAAAAGAACAGGTTTTGAGAAGTTAAAAACGAAAAAAAAAGTGGTATCGAGGGGTCCTAATTTAATAGTGATACGAGCAAACGGGCAAATGATGTTTCTAAATAGCATAGTATATTTACCCATGAAAGTGAAAAAAACTATAAAAAAACTCGTCGCGGCTGTATATCCCTCCAGACTTGGATCAAGGGTTTATATTAGTTACAAACTGGTTCAAAAAGAAACCGAGCTCATATAACCGTTGACGGTCAGAACCGTTAACCATTACATTACGTAAAGGTTAGCGGAAACCTCCAATCACTACCGGAACAATAACTTCGAAATAATAGTTTCATGGGAGGCGGATGTAAATAAAAACAAACCCGATTCATTGAATAAACATGTATCCTAAAAATATAAGAAAACAAATAAAAGAGAAACTAGCCGTAGATGGAGAGCGTCAAATCTCATATGAGTCGGTCATAACATTACAGATTGATAATAACAACGCACCGACTCTCTATATTGACTGCATGAAAGCAATATAAGCGGACACTATTAAGAGGACATTCTTTTGATGTGTCGACACTAAAGACGAAACGAAATTATTGTTGCTCGTTTCACGACATAAGCAACAATAATGTTCCTGTTTTATTTCATCTCATGTGTTTATTTATTTTCAATTTTGGCGGTGGAAATGGAATCATAAAGGCATTAAAACGATGAATACCTGCAATGTTAGAACTTTTGATCTCATGTTGTGCGTCGAAGAATAATTCGGTTTTTTGCTTATCGTTTTCGTTTCGGAATTGGTAAATATATTTTTCTTTAAGCTTTTTACAGATACAAAATACAGTGGAAGTTTTGAAAGCATGGACAGTAATCAGGTTTTATTTATTTTATCAGAATATCAGAATATTCATAAAATAAATACTATTATACAAGAACTTGTATGCATAAATATATATATATACATATTAAATGTATACGTACATAAAATTATGGACACGTGTTTCTGGCTCACAGCCGTCATCAGCATGACTAACTTAAACAGAGATCGAACTCTCGATGTTGATGTCTCTAGTCCAGCATTCTACCACTGGGCCGAGACGCTCTGTATAGAAATAAGTACGATTTTTATCACCCAAGTATGTAATAGTTTCTATGTAATTATTTTTATAGGTGATTTTCAGCTCGTTGTTATTGAGCTTACTTTATTTTTAATTGTTTCACTTCCTAAGTGATTAAGATTCAGAAAAACTGCATTATTAGTCGTCCTCATTTCAAAGGCCGTATTTTTTGTTTTTGATATAAATATTAAATGCATACGTACATAAAAGTAATCCATGGACACGTGTTTCTGGCTCGCAGCCGTCATCAACATGACTAACTTACACAGAGATCGAACCTTCGATGTTGATGTCTATAGTCCAGCGTTCTACCACTGGGCCAAGACGACAAGAAAAGAAAAGTGGGAAGAAAAAAAAACTACATCGACACTTCAGAAGACTGAAAAGAGAATAAACCAACGAAAATAGCTGGGCATGGCTAAGAAAAGGACACTTGAACAGAGAAACAGAATCTTTGCTGGTGGCTGCACAGAACAATGCAATTAAGACAAACTACATTAAAACTAAAATAGATAAAACCCAGGAAAACAGGAAATCACAGACTGTGTGGACAAAGAGACGAAACAGTAAATCATATAATAAGTGTATGTAGCAAACTAGCTCAGAAAGAATACAAGTACAGAGATGACTGTGTGGGGAAAGCAGTACACCGCGAACTGTGCTAACAATTGAATTTCGAATACGCAGAAAAATGGTACAAACATAAACCAGAAACAGTACTGGAAAACGAAAAACACAAAATCATCAGGGATATGGATATACAAACAGACAAACTCATACAAGCAAGGAGCCGGATGTTATAAAAATCAACAAGAAGGAAAAATCTTGCAAAATCGTAGACTTCGCCGTACCAGCAGACCACGGAGTGAAAATCAAAGAAAGTGAAAAACGAAGCAAATACACGGAACTAGCCAGAGAACTGAAAGGAATATGGAACATGAAGAAAGTCAATATAATACCAATAATCATAGAAGCACTAGGAACAATAAAAAAAAACTGGAAAAAAGACTGGAGAAATTGGAATCAAAGGGATCATTGGAACTATACAAAGTCAGCAATAATAAAAACAGCTACAATCTTAAGAAACATCATTGCGTTCGGAAACTAACCCGCATAAGCTACGAAGGGGCACACGGAATCTACTACAGGAAGAAAACAAAACCACAGAAAGAACACATCACAATGAAACAGAAAATGCAAGAGACATCGCTTTATTAGCTCTCCCCCCCCCCCAATAAATTACACCGGCCTCAACTGACACGATACAAAAATGAACCAATTAACAGAAATAGCCATCAGCCCCCCCCCACAAAAAAAAAGAAAATAAATGAAAAATAATCAGCTCCCCCCAAAAAAAATTAAAAAATAAAAATAAATAAATAATTTTTTTTAAAATGTTAAATTTTAAAAAAATGGTACCAGCCTAGCCTGACACCAGACAAAATATTTGCATAGGGTAAAGGAGGATGAGAAGACCGGGAGGGGACAGCACAAACCAGACCTCCAGTGGAAGTGCAGAGACTGCTAGAACCTTGGGGAGGCTTATTGCCACCCAAATCCCAGAGAAGACCAATGGTCCTTACCAGCGAGAAATCAATGGTAAAGAGATGTTGTGATACTGCAAGTTTATTTGCGGTGGCTATCGAAAAGAGGTGGAGAATACTGGAAATCTGGCGAGACTTGTTGTCACTCAGACTCCAGGGAATAACACCGGTTGTCGATGAGCAATCACTGATGACCTGTGTGAGAACTCCTAGTGAGTAAATAATAATAATAATAATAATAATAATAATAATAATAATGATGATGATGATGATGATGATGATGATGATGATGATGATGATGACGACGATGACGATGATGATGATGATGATGATGATGATGATGATGATGATGATGATGATGATGGTGGTGGTGGTGGTGGTGGTGGTGGTGGTGGTGGTGGTGGTGGTGGTGGTTTCCTTTCCAATTCTGCAAAAGGTTTGCCTGTTAGCAACGGTGAAAGAGAATTGACTTGACGTTCAAAAAAGAAAACTCAAACTAAAACATCCAAAAGTTTAGACTACTATTAAATAATAATAATAATAATAATAATAATAATAATAATAATAATAATAATAATAATAATAATAAACACTTACTACCTATGCAATACGGAAAGAATGTCACCATTAAAAACTCTTCATATGCCGAGTGTGTCATAGAGTTGTATGAATTCGTATATCACAACTACTACTACAACTTCTACAATCATAATTATTATTATAATTTTTGTGACTTAATTCAATCTAAACAGGGTGGTTTGCCACTGTAGACGTAAGGGGCTACTGAGAATTATGGTAAAAATGTAAGGATTCATCCTAAATTGGGAGCTGTCCAGCAAGATGCTTGTTGGCATTAGTTTTTAATTTCTGTATATCGGTACAGTCGGGAAAACAGGGAGCAGAGATGGTTCAAAAAGCCGGCAGCTCAAGGAAAAAGCTATTAGAGTAGAAGGCTCTCCGGCATCTGGGGACCTTAACAGTGAATGGATGGGATTTAGCTAATTGTCGGGTTAGTCGAGTGTATTTACGTCGAGGGGGCACCAGAGCAGCAACTTCCATTGAAGTACTTGTAAAACAAGCACAAGGATTCAACATTGCGACGATGGAACAGGGGATGGAGCTTTGTAGATAGTCAGGGATCTATTAGGTTAGCGACTCTTTTTTTGACCTTGTCTAAGTGGGAGAGAGAGACTAGTGGATGGTGCATCAGCTCAGATGTGACAAAAATACTCCATGCATGGGCGGATAGTGGCTTTGTAGATATATAAGATACTGTCAGGTGTGAGAAATTTTCTAGCGCGGTAGAATTATAATTATGATTATTTTGATAAACATGTTTAAATTATTATTAATAATATTATATCATTAATAAGAATTTCACTATATTTGCTATAAAGAATTCTTGAGATATCAAATTAAGAAAGCTAATTATAACAACCCTCTGCATTAGCGAGAATAATAATCGACTTTTTGCTGCATTTTGACTCGTAATTTTAAAACCGTTGAGTAATGTGACACCCCAACGCTGGACCCCAATGGTGTTGTATTTCTCTCAGATACGTCTGGAGATCTCTACCAACAGTCGTCTATTTTATTTTATCTATACATTCTGTCGAAATATATATTTATATGTTATCTACTAAGGTGGTGGAGGAAATGATTTTTTTCCAAAGAGAGTCTCTAATCTAATAGGTCCCTCCGTTTCGCTGGCATACGACACAATACGTTCATCTGTTGGTACCTGTTAGTGGTGTTTGATAACCGTTGAAAACCACCTGATGGCCATATTACTAGACGATTCGCAATTACGAAAATAATCTATTAATTATTTTAAAAAGAATCAACTGCCAATGGCTATCGTAGTCGATGGTAGCGGTGAATTTGCTGCTTAGTCAAAGTTCATGAATCTGTACAAAAAAATATTGTTATGTTTTTTTTATTTGTTTATAACAGATTTTCCTTCTATCTTCAAAAAGCCGGGATTTCTCTAGGTCAAATATAGAGAAACGACTGTTTCATACGTCTCCTTCGTAGAAAGGCTTTTTTTCTGTGCCTCTTGTTATCAAAAGCGTATTAGTTTTTTTTTTAAAACGTGGCAGACAAAAGCCGGTGGCAAGTTCTATTCTATTCCTTCTTTTTTTCGTTTCGAAAGGTTTGGGGGTTTCGTCGATGTAATTCGGGAATGGCAATTATTTCACAGTAAAATCAACCATGATATATCAGCCATAATGTGGAAACTTGAAAAATGTTAATATGTTATTTTTAGAAATTAAAGAACTGTTCTGTGAAGAACAGTTTGTTTGATGTTTATGAAAAGCATTCACGAAAAAATAGAAATACGAATTGAACATCATTCTGAAAATGGACCACTCCAGCCGTCAGACTTTGCTAGGCCATTCTTATAATGCAAAGTTGCAATGACGAACCATTCTTTTCAGACTTGCTTTAGAATGATTAATGAACAAGTAATGAGGTTTCTGAAGGATTTGGCTGTCAGCCATCTTAGACACCATTTTGAAAATCCAACTTTTCAAGCAGCCGGATTGTAATAAGCATGTGATATGTTATCAATCACCTCGAATTCGATTATCAACCGTTCTGAAACATTATCTAAGACAAATAGTATATGAATGATTATTATTTAAATGATCTGGCATCAATCTTCACCCTCATATGGGTAAACGCACAAGAAATAATATTGGAGACTATTAATAAATTATTATTCAGTACATATAGACTACTACTAATAATACTACTACTAATACTACTACTACTACTATTACTACTAATAATAATAATAATAATAATAATAATAATAATAATAATAATAATAATAATAATAATAATAATAATAATAATAATAATAATAATAATAATAATAAACAAAGAAAGAAACACCTGATGTACATGGATAACCTTAAACTGTTTGCAAAAAACAAAAAAGAACTGGAAAAGCTGATAAACACAACCAGGATATTCAGCCAGGATATCCAAATGGAGTTTGGAATAGAAAAATGTGCACTGCTAGAGATCAAAAAAGGAAAACTGGAGACGACAGAAGGTATAGAACTCCCCAACCAAGAGGAGATGAGGGCGCTAGGAGAACATGGAGCTACAAATGCCTGGGAGTTCTGGAAGCAGACACAATCAAATATACAGAAATGAAAGAGAAGATTGGAAAAGAATATCTACGAAGAACAAGGAAACTCTTAGAAACTAAACTATATAGCAGAAACCTAGTAAAAGGGATAAACACATGGGCTGTATCACTAATAAGATACTCTGGACCATTCATAGGCTGGACCAAAGAAGAACTCAGGCACCTTGACCAAAGAACAAGAAAACTAATGACTATGCACAATGCTTTGCACCCAAAAGACGACACGGACAGACTCTACGTGAAAAGAAATGAAGGAGGTAGAGGACTGGTAAGTATAGAAGACTGTGTGGAAGACACCAAAAAAGAGCTGGAGAAATATGTAACCCAGAACACGGAAAGACTGATCACCACAGCAAGAGACACCAGCCCAACAAACAACCCCGGAAGTACTGAACCCAGAAACAAAAAGACAAGAAAGGAAAAGTGGGAAGAAAAACAACTACATGGACGCTTTACAAGACTCACAAGCGATGAAGCCAATGAAAACAGCTGGGCATGGCTAAGAAAAGGACACCTGAACAGAGAAACGGAATCTCTGCTGACGGCCGCACAGAACAATGCGATTAGGACAAACTTTATTAAAGCAAAGATAGATAAAACCCAGGAAAACAGCAAATGCCGACTGTGTGGACAAAGAGACGAAACGATAAATCATATAATAAGTGAATGCAGCAAGCTAGCACAAAGGGAATACAAGAACAGACATGACAGCATGGGGAAAGAAGTACACCGGGAAATGTGCAAACAACTGAATTTCGAATATGCAAAAAAACGGTACACACACAAACCAGAAACTGTACTAGAAAACGAAAAACACAAAATCATATGGGATATGAATGTACAAACAGACAAACCCATAACAGCAAGGAGACCGGATATGATAATAATCAACAAGAAAGAAAAATCCTGCAAAATCGTGGACTTTGCCGTTCCAGCGGACCACAGAGTGAAGATCAAAGAGACGGAAAAGAGAAGCAAATATACTGAACTTGCCAGAGAATTTAAAGGAATATGGAACATGAAGAAAGTCAGTATAACACTAATAATCATAGGAGCACTAGGAACAGTCCCCAAAAACATGGAGAAAAGACTGGGAGAAATAGGAATCAAAGGGATAACTGAGACCATACAAAGGACAGTAATGATCAAAACAGCTACAATCCTGAGAAATGTCCTCGAATGCGGAAACCAACCCACATAAGCAACGAATGGAGAACAAACACATGGAAGCACAAGACAGCAGAACCGGTGAAAATACAACCGCACGAGAGAGGCGCAAGCATAGGCTGACGCCACAAAATTATGGACAGAGGGTCGAGGAGGGAAAGCGCAAACCAGACCTCCACTGGAAGAGCGCGGACAGCTCTGGGACCTTGGGAAGGCTTGTTGCCACTCGGGCCCCAGAGGGGACCAATGGCCCTTATCAGCGGGAAATCGTTGGTAGGTGGCTGTTGCGATTACCGCAAGGTCATCAGCGGTGATGAACGAAAAGAGGTGGAGCATACTGGAGGCCTGAGGAGACTTGTTGTCACTCGGACTCCAGGGAATACCACAGGTTGTCGGCAGTGGGTGACCACTGACGATGACCAGTGTGATAACTCCTAGTGAGTAAATAATAATAATAATAATAGTAATAATAATAACGCTAATAATTATAATAAGTATGGAAAGAGCGAGATTGCACAAAGAATACTAGGATCCTGATGAAGTTTATTGTCACTCAAATTGTAGATAAATTCAAAGGCCATTACTAGCGTGAATTTTATTGTATCAGCTTTTTGCGAAAATACAAAGTAATGCGCAACGGGGATCGAAAGAAGCAGAGAGTACTGAAAATGTGTGGAGACCTTGTCACTTGGTATCCAAAGAATACGAGCTGCTTAAAGGTCAGGGAGCGATCGCTACAAATTACTCGTTTGAAAACTCCTAGTTTGATGATGATGATGATGATGATGATGATGATGATGATGATGATGATGATGATGATGATGATGATGATGATGATGATGATGATGATTTAAACTACAAGAAAAACACCACCGCATCAACAGAAGCTGCAAGGGATAAGCTGCCCCCACCCAAGAAAATGGTGCAGGCCTAGGCTGACGCCACACAAAATATTTGTAGAGGGTCAAGGGGGAGGAGAAGAAGAAATCAGTAAAATGAATAGTCAAAGAGGATATAAAGACCGAAGAGAGGGAGGAGGTACCAGCCAGACCTTGACTAGAACGTAGATCGTACTGGAATCTTAAGGAAACTTATTTCAATTCAAATTCTAGATAAGACCAATGATCGATATCAACGAGAAATCAATGGTAAACGGCTCTGACAATAATACAAAATGATGTGTTATGTTTATCGAAAGGAAAGCTACCTAAAGTGCTGGAAAGTTGTGGAGACTTGTTGTCACCCAAACTCTAGCGAACATTGCTTGTTATTGTCAGTGAGCAATCACTGATACAAACTCGCGTGAGAACTCATAGTGAGTAATTGCATAATATTCTAAATTGGAATATATAATTCATGGTTAGGAGCAGGAGTACACAAAGGTCCTTATTCAGTATCGAGCAACTTCCGGTAGGCCTTCTCTTCATTAAACCGTATGAACATATGCATGCATTGTCATGATGATGTTCTTTACAGTTACTTCAGACATGCATTTCGTGTTACTATGTTATGTTTTACAGTACTTTTTCAAACAATAACTTTCGCGTACTTTATACAGTTTTTGTTTGCACTTGGGATCCACACTACGGAGTGATTCAATGGTAATTTTATATAGGAAACATAAATTACCGCATAAATTGAAGTTTCCCTAATGACTTGGTGGCAACTGTAAAGACAAACAGATTTTAAAATTGAACTTTTTAAACTTGGTTTCCTCGCCTCTTATTTCGTTGTTTTTTTTTCATTGCTTTCAGACATCGTTTCCGGCATATTGTCTGTCTCCTGTAACGACATAGCTCTGACAAGACATAAATAAAGTAGAATTACTTTTGATTGTTTTAATAGCTGTCCCAACCCCGCTTTGCCCTGCATTATTATTACGCAACAAAATATTATTTTTAAATCAATCATACATCTTCGCAAAAACATTTAACCTGTTAACACTTAAATATGAAAATAATTAGACATTTATATTTTATTAATGAATTCGTGTTGAAATTAGACAAAGCAGAATCGTTCTATAAAAAGCATCGAATTTTAAGAGAAGCTTTGGAATCAGTGTACCACCTTAGAAGTAGATTAGGTTGATGAATACTAGACAAATTCTGCCGAGAATCAGAACGATGACGTAACAATATTTCCAACGCAATCTTATAAAAAGCAAATGATTTTCATAAATATTTAATAATATATAAATACATACTTAACGAGTAACTGGTAATCTAATGTATATGTATATATATACTTTATCATGCTATATAAATATTTATTATTTGAAATAGTTAATATCATTTATTTATTAGAATAGACATAAATATAGCTTTTTTGCTAACGCAATTATTCAGTGTCCACCAAAGTCCATCTTAGCTTGTGTGAAAATCTAGTATCACACCTCTGAGTTCTGTATGAAAATAAATCTTAGGAATATCTTTAGATTAAGTCTGTGGGTGCAAATTTAGAGCCTAATTTGGGAGTGAAGCCATCGGTGGTGGAGAATTTTTCAGTCTATTCCGGATCTGCCACAAGCCATAATTATTCTTACCTGTTCATCGGATATATCCACGAAGTTCCTAGCATAGTTAATGCTGTTCGTAAGTAACTCCTTGGAAATCGAGGGGTAAAATTCCATAATATCGAATTGTATAAAGGAGGCATTCCTCTTATTTTCAATTGATATGAACCATTTGATAGTATCCGAAGAACCATTCCAAAGGTTAAATTTAGTAGCCTCCAGAGTTACGTTAATGATATTCTTGAAGAACTCCCTAGATACATGGCCGAGTTCTGATTTCGTAGAGTTGATCAGTCTAGATTGTTTCTTAATGTGGAAATATATATATACATATATATATATAGTTGATGAGTATCGTCTCAATATTTTTGGATATACAGTGCCCCATGTAATCTAAGGCAGAGCTTAATAATAAGGAAAAAAGTATGTGTTTATGTTTAGTCACGCCTAGTGATCCATGAGATTACTCTGAAGTGTTTCAGGGTTTCATGCTTTGCTGACTTCCTGTTAGAGAGAGCTGAATTGTACTTTAATAGGGTTTGCTATTATTGTGTATCTTTTTGATATTCAGGCATATATTAGTTGATAAACCCATAAAAAAATACCAACACAATTCTTACATATGTTGTAAGAAAAAATCGGAAATACTATAGTTTATCTGGATTCTTATAAATGATATCCTAAATATTTATGCACTGTTGTCATAGAAATATTTTGAAAGCATCAGGAATTGTTTCCATGGATAGGGAAGAAATGTATTTGTGGTGTCTGCGATTGTAAAACTGTTCATGTTGATTGATACAAATTGGAAAATGGCGGGAAGGGAAGAGGCGATTCTCTTTTTTACCTTCTCGATTTTTTGATTTGTTTTCTTGTTTCATTTACATCTTAGCAGACTTCATCACTTTAAATGCAATTTTATTTTTCTCTTTTACGTTAATCGATTTTCCCAAAAAGCAATTTCAATGTTATTTCAGTATTATTTATGTCCTTTTTATTTTATCTTATTTCATTATATGTGTTATTGCTACTTTACATCAAGCGACCACAAGCAATTATCACTTTTTTTATAATAATCAAAATGATCTCCTTCTGAAAATTATATAATTTATTTTAGTTATTGTTTATAGATAATCATATATATTGAAGCAATAACACAACTTATAGTATTACCGTTGATCACAAAGCAAGGTTTGCTGGTGTGTGACGTATCTGATGTGTTCTTCAATCCCCATTGATTAAATCAACTTCGTCGGTAGAATGAGCGTATCGAATTTAAGTAGTCATAGTGGTGAGGTGGCAGCCGAATTTCTAATCTTCTTTTCTCTCTTTCGTTGTAGACGTCTTCTTCTATTTCTTCTTTTTCTTATTCGTCTTCTTCACAATAACAGCTTTCATAAACATTATTAATAAACAACAATTACAAATTCAATTAATGTTTCAACATCTCTTTTATTCTTTCTTCATCGCATAGATTTATACGCATAAAACATCTAACACCTACCTATAAGAGGCGGAAGTAACAACTCAACTTTTATCTCTCTCTCTCTCTCTCTCTCTCTCTATATATATATATATATATATATATATATATATATATATATCCGTTCAGTAAAAAGTGAAAGATACTCCCTGCAGATTCGCCATGTAAGACTGGCAGTTTCCTGTATATTTGATGTCGCTACCGGGACACGTAGCTCTTACTTAAATTTCATTAGAAAATGCCACTCTACTTAATGTGTAACTTTACGTAGAAATTTACCATACTAGCCCTGGAATCTAAATATTATTACAGCTTAATCCAGTGGTGTAATAAATGCTTACGTTGACTGTGAGATTGGCTAAATCGATTCATAAATCTTGTTGAACCTACTTAAGTAACTTACGAAACTTTCTCTCAAAATATTTATTTTGCGGCGGCATTAAATTTCCCTAAAAGGTTCATCGTCATACCAGACATACACACCAAATAAAATCATTAAGAGACGCCGTAAATATTGTCGATGATATACACTCTTCGTTATCTCTTACATTGTTTTTTGCACTATAATGTAGAAAGCCGTTTGAAAAATATCTTATTATAATGAAGATAATGTGTCAGTCTACCTTGAACAAAAATTAGGTTACTACTTAAGTCCTAATTCCTGAGTTGTTTACACTTATTTCAGGTGATTTTATTTGTAAAGTGTTGACACAGAAAGAAATAATATTTTATATTATTTACACCCTTTTTCTATCTATTTGAATGTACTTACATTCAATTTTATTTACACCCTTTTTCTATCTATTTGAATGTACTCACATTCAATTTTATTTACACCCTTTTTCTATCTATTTGAATGTACTCACATTCAATTTTATTTACACCCTTTTTCTATCTATTTGAATGTACTCACATTCAATTTTATTTACATAATTTTTCTATCTATTTGAATGTACTCACATTCAATTTTATTTACACCCTGTTTCTATCTATTTGAATGTACTCACATTCAATTTTATTTACACCCTTTTTCTATCTATTTGAATGTACTCACATTCAATTTTATTTACACCCTTTTTCTATCTATTTGAATGTACTCACATTCAATTTTATTTACACCCTTTTTCTATCTATTTGAATGTACTCACATTCAATTTTATTTACACCCTTTTTCTATCTATTTGAATGTACTCACATTCTATTTTATTTACACCCTTTTTCTATCTATTTGAATGTACTCACATTCTATTTTATTTACACCCTTTTTCTATCTATTTGAATGTACTCACATTCAATTCATATATACAACGAAATCATGGTTCACAGATCCGGTGGTATAGTTCATTAACGTACTGATTATCTAAAATTCACCGTAATAAATTATGATATTTTCTGATCGTTTGTTTTCATTTTTATACGTAAAAATAATAAATAGTTTTGTATTATAAACAGTTTTGTTTAAATAATTTTTTAACTTTTAAAATGTGTTCGGCTTTTTTGTTTTGTTTTTCTTTTTTATATAATTTTATTTTTTATTTTACTGTCGCTGTTGTTCTCAAATATGGAAGAATAAGATGTTAGCTGATAAGACAAAATGTAAATACAGGTGACTCCCATGAAAAAGAAATTACACACATGGAATCGTTAATAAAATCCACAATAGTTTCTGCAATCCAACTATATTTGCTACAAATAAACTTAAGTCATAAACGCCTAAATTATATACTCTAAATATGCACCTTTGCTTTGACCAATCTTAAGCACTACCTGGTGATCGTTAAGAAGTTTGGATAGTCTTGGGCAGACGAATAAATGTGAAGGACAGACAGTGGTTTCAACCGGATGGCACAACTCTCCTCACTTCAAATGAGTCGTTGCAATTGTTGTGGGGGCACTTTGATGATCGTCTCATCAGTTGAAGGTATGATCCTGGTTGGGCTTTATTCTCACCAAACCTTAATTTCAGCGATTGTTATCTATTTGGTTATCTAAAAGGTAATGTTTATCAAAAAAATCCCCAGACCATAACTGACCTTTAAAGGGTCATAACAGTCAAAACCAGTGCAGTGCTAAAAAGGAGTGTCCCAGGTTGTATTTTTAGAGTCACTTTGTATGTACAATGTGTGTCTACATTGCCTGTAAGTATAGATTTATTGTACAATGAATAAACGTATTAAATTGAAACTTAACTCAGTTAGATAATCAGGAAAAACAGTAACACAAAACTGTAATTTATTATTTTCGATTTTTATTTAGAAAACCACATATATCCGCATGAATCGGTATGATACGACTTTTTGTCCAGCCTATTCTGGTTGTTGGCGTGGTTTCGCTAGTTCTCTCTAGAAATAGTTACCTAAGTAGGAAAAACATGAAAGTGACATTAGACTTTATTCAGGTGCGTCTTCTCGAACTCTTTATGCCAAACTCCGTGCGCACGTGCTGCAGCGGATACATTTGTTAAGTAATAATCAGTTCTGGGACTCAAATATTCAATCCTCACGAGAAACGATACTAACTAAGAATGAAAAAGACAAACTCCCTTAAGACTTCGACCTGGGCATGGCTGACGGAACGAGAATAATCTACCTCCGTGAAATTAAATAAAGGGTTCACTTTGAAATTCGGTATAGATTCTGGAGTTCGACATACATAAAGATTCTAGGATTCAAGAAGACGTACTTGTAGGAGGTCGGAGATTACATCGGCTGAAACGTCTTGAGAATAAGATCCAAGACGAGAACAGCATTCGAAATATTCCAAAATTTAAGTTCAAATCGCCATCGTAACACTCTAAGAACAGTACATCGTTAACTTACCCGTCCCGAGAAAAGGATCTGGAGAGAGACATTACATCATTATCCCTGGTGTAAAATAACGAGAAGCATAAAATGAGAAAAAAAGTGCCAGTCGACCGGTTTCGCCCACACTTTACGATAAATGTATCGTGGGATTTTTAAAAGGGAAGAATGTAAAAAAATCCCACGATACAGTTCTTGTAAAGTGTGGACGAAACTGGTCGACTGGAACTTTTTTTCATCTCGTATTTTTTTAATCATGAAAGATAGAATTCGGTATCCCTTCGTAATTGCTCTAATATAAATATATATATATATATATATATATATATATATATATATATATATATATATATATATATATATATATATATATACGTTAATACCTAAGAATGTGGTAGAATACTAACTCGCGTTTGAATCTATTTAGATGCTAGACAAAATAAAACATTTTAATTTCAGTTGCATTTCTCACGTAATTGCTTTTTAATGACTTCCATTCAAAAAAACATCCACCATTTTCTTTATAACCCAACTGATTCGTGCACAAGAAGCGTACAATTAATGTTTCTATTTACCATTTGTGGAGGATGGAATAATTCTGATCGAGTTTTGAATATACATGAGAGACATTTTGATTTATTTTTTCTTTATTCTTCATGTGATTTTTCTCCGATGGAATCGCTTAATAAAAAACAAATATCCAATTCATTTGATAACGTCCTTGGCAAAAGAAAAACAGAAAGAAACCGTCTTCACCGAAACAAAACTAATTTCTCTTTTACCAGAACGCCAGCTTCAATGGTTTTTTGATAGAAAGGAACTAATGGCTGGACGGATATACAAATTAAGCACATATCTTTCAGCAGACTGGAAAGTAAGAAAGGACAGTTAAATCCAACCACACGCAGAGAAGTGCTTTTTTGCTAATTAAAATCCGCAAACAAGTGTTCCACCTTCAGTTTCTACTAAAAGCTAGTATTACTCCTGGCACAAGTAATGTATTTAGAATAGGTAGAAGATATTGAACTTTGTAATGTAACAGTAAATATACCAATCACAGATAAGACAAACATTTGTTATTTAAGTGTTGGTTTTGTTAGTCTATTTTAACGGCAAATCAAATCTGTTGGGTTATTTAATAACATAAACATTCTACTTACTTTAACCACTTCATTGTGAACAATTAAATGAATATAATTTGTTATCCCACCCACCCACCCACCCACCCCCCGACATTTTCTAAATGCATTTGTGCGGAAATAACAGTATATCGTATCGATTTGCGTAGCAGGTTCCGGTACTAATACGGGTGTATGTAGCCGTGTGCCTCTACTAATAAGAGAGTGGTATGCGTAGCGCGCTCCTTATACGCAAATACAAAATGGTTGCTGTTAGTTTGTTAAAGAGTTGTCTGTCCTTGTCCATCCCGACTGTGTGTACTGGCGTTCACGTTGATCGTTTTTGTTTGGTGTTTTTCTCTCACTAGACACAAAACGAACAAACACGGATTATTTGAATAGTTAGTTTTTAAAAAAGTTTCTCCTGTTTATTGATCATTCGATAGACACGAAACAATGTATGTGTTGGCAATTTCGTTAAACACCATTTACGAGATTTATATGCACTTTCGTCTGCTCACTTGCTAGCTTGCTGATTCGTAACTCGTCCGTTTTCCCTCCTCGCTTCCTCTCCCCCTCTCTCTCCATCTCTCTCTTTCTCTCTCTCTCTTTCCCCTTCTTCTCTCTCTCCCTCTCTCTCTCTTTCTCCTTCTTCTCTCTCTCTTCCCCTTCTTCTTCTTCTCTCTCTCTCTCTTTCCTCTTCTTCTCTCTCTTTACGAACCTACTTTCCCTGGGTTCTCTCTGTCTTGTTCTACCGTATGTCTCTTTATTTAACTCTATCGTTTGTGTCATCGATTTACGTCATCTACATTTTTCGCTGTAATTTCGATACAAGATCTTTTTCAAATATCGTTTTAACGACCTATTCGACCTATTTTGGAAACCTATTGGTTTACTAGATGCTAAACAACTACGTTTTAATGATTCTTCGATTTTCTCTTATTTTCATGTTTTCAAGTCCTTCTCGAATAATTGACTCTGAATTATCCATCTACGCGTCTGATTGAGCTACATTTGAACACGGTATAACGAATCCCATGGTGCGCAACGTCATACATTATATCAATAACGCTTTCTTTGATTTTTCTTTTTTATATAACTGTACGTGCTGATTTCATAAAATCTTAAACTTACTATATTATTTTATTTTAATGAATGGTATAATTGTTACAAGCAATTAAGGCAAAACTATAATTGAATATTGGAATGTTGAGAGCCAAATAAAAGCTCATTAGTATATGCGTAAAATATCGCATCTCTTATACCGAAGTAAATATTCACTCGTAGAATTTGGTATATTCGGACTACTGTTCTCATCTTGGGTGTTTTTATCACAACGTTTCGGCCGATGTAACCTTAGTCATGGAAGATAGAACGAGAGCATGCTACCCCCGTGTATTAAATAAAAGGTTCCGTTCGAAATTCCGTCCAGATTCCCGAGTTCGGCAGAAAGATTGCCGAGTTCGACAAAGTAAACCTGAAGAAGGTCGGAGGTTACATCGGCCGAAACGTTGCGATAAAAACACCTAAGATGAGAACAGTAGTTTGAATATACCAAATTCTACGAATTATACAACCCTCATCTAAAAAATTCCGAAGCATAAATATTAACTGTTCCTTGTTATTACGTAACCGCTACCATCTCAACATTTGTCTGTTCGTTCGCCCGTCTGCCTTTCTGGCTGTCTGGCTGTTTGTCTGTCTGTATGTATGTATGCATTATGCAATGGTGTCTGTCTCTGTCTGTCTCTCTCTCTCTCTCTCTCTATATATATATATATATATATATATATATATATATATATATATATATATATATATCATTTAGTGGGTTGGCGTCTATCAATTTCGGTTCTTCAGACCATATAAGTGTTTCGTCACGGTTGCTATCCTTTTATATATTTTGTACTGGCGAATTATGGACACGGAGAACTGTTTTAACCTGTTAGTTTTTTATGTTTACGTTTGTTTATTTATTTTGATGTAGGCGAAAGAGAGGTGTTCTTCATGAATAAACTGAAGTATACTTTTACAATGTAATACAATGAATTAGAACAAATACATTGAAGACATTGCCAAAGCTGTTGCCAAGAAGGTAAGCTCCCGCTACTGTGCTAGTTGACTTCTCACATCTGACAGTATCCTATATCTCTACAAAGTCACCATCCGCCCATGCATGGAGTATTGATGTCACGTCTGGGGTGGTGCATCATCTACTAGTCTCTCCCTCTTAGACGACGCCCAAAAAAGAGTCGCTAACATAATAGGTCTCTCACTATTTACCAAGCTCCATTCCCTGTCTCATCGCCGCATTGTTGCATTAGTGCGCCTGTTTTACAAGTACTTCAATGGATTGTTCTCCGATAACTTGCTCGTCTAGTTCCGCTGGCCCGACGTAAATACGCTTAACCAACCCGAAAATAAGCTACGCCCCATCCATTCAATGTAGGGGTTTCCATATGTAGGAGAGCCTTCTTCTTCAATAGCTTCTTTCCTCGTGTTGCCGACCTCTAGAACTCTCTCCCTGCTCCCTGTTTCCCCGACTGTACCGACATGCAGAAATTTAAAACTAATGTAAGCAGGCATCTCGCTGCACACCTCCTAACCGACAATGACCCAAAAAACTTGCACCCTAATTCTCAGTAGCCCCTTACGTCTACAGTGGCGGCCTGCCTTGTTTTGGGTGAACTATAATATATATATATATATATATATATATATATATATATATATATATATATATATATATATATATATGTATATATATATATTACTATTTCATGTATCCACATAAAATTTTATAAGGAGATATAGTTTTTATGTATCCATTTTTAGTATTTACTTCAATAGTGCCTGATACATAAGTTGAGCTAGGTGATAAGTTATGAAAATATATGTATATCAATTAAGCTACATAGAGGCTCCCGCATTTTATCCCCGGGAGGGGGTTCTTCAGGCTAAAATGCATAGAGTTATTTTTTATACACGGCTAGCTAGTTAACCAATCATAGGCTTTGGTGTTCTCTTAGCCAATCGCTGGGCTTCTCACGAACAAAGGTCCGATTATTTTTACTTCCTATTTCCTGTTCTATTGTTCTGTTCGAGGGGTTTTGTGTAGCTTAATTGCCTTAAATATATTTTCATAACTTACTCTCTCTCTCTCTCTCTCTCTCTCTATATATATATATATATATATATATATATATATATATATATATATATATATATATATATATTGGTGACTACAGACATGATAACATTTTTATTTTGTTTTGTTATATTAGATGCGACATATGTGTTTTTAACTCTCGTCACGCTGGCCCTAACCCTAACCCTAACCCTAACCTGCTACCAATATTAATCAGTTTAGTAGTCATTTTAAAGGGAGTAGTTGTAAATTCCTTAGATTTATGGATTTATTTATTCCTCTGTGACGATAGTTTCCTCTGTGTGTGGTGTGGGTGTGTTTATTCTGTGTGCGTGTATTAAGTAGTTTTTGTGTGTGACGTTTGTAAAAATCATTGTTTCTTTACTTTCTTTTTTCTTTCTCTGGCGACATAAATTCACTTTTGTATAAAGAGTGTGTGTGCGTGTGTCATTCTGTGTGTGTGTGTGTTTATTAGCTTTTGTGTATATATTTGGACATGTTTGTGTGTTTCTGCTTTTTTTCACTGTGTGTGAAATTGTGTGTGTTTTTTTTCTTTCTAGTCTCGGTGCGTATTCTTGCTTCCTGTAGAGTGTGTTTCCCGCGATAGAAACGAATGCAGCGAAGGTGAATACAAAATCATGCCGATATATAAAACAGAAGATTACTCCTATTTCTTTCAAACACAAATTCGCACTAACACTAAAAATTGATAGTATAACACACAAACACACGAAGGACATGTAAGCACATAGATGGGTGTGCTTGTATATATAAATGTATATATATATATATATATATATATATGTGTGTGTGTGTATGTGTGAACAACTGTATATATATATATATATGTGTGTGTGTGTGTGTATATGTGTATATCACTTTTTTGTTTTATTTTACTTCAGTCGAAGTTCTCAGACATCAAGGAGACCCTTCCTGGGGCTTACACTTGATGTCTATATAATATACATAGATATTCGAATATTCTATTAAAGTTCTCCTTTAGTTATGAAACGTTTAGTTGGGAAAGAAGAGAAGAACATTAATTTTCCTCTTCCCAATTGACCAGTTAACTATGGTATAGTATATATATTTTTTGTGTCTTGGTCTTACCGGATTCTATGACAAGAATTCATCTAGTTTGGTGGAGTACCCAGCTAAGTGGTGTTTCTTGAGGTAACGTCACTAGGAGAAGGTGCACCATTCCTAGTATAAGCGAGTGTATAGCTGTACTGAGAAGATCTTATTGGGGCTTCGAATACTATGTCATTTTGAATATTTGGTCAGGGTTTACTTGTAAGGTGAAGTATCCTCATGTCAAGTTGTCCTGACGAACCCTTGTACAGCGAGACCGAAGACACTCGAGGATGGTCTCTAGTAGATAATCCAAACTCTCCTTGTGTTTGCACCATATAGATCTCGATATAATAAGAGAGTATGCATGTATGGATAGCAGGTGCATATACACATACTAACCAAAATGGAGACATTGATTTGGCCACACACACACTATGAAAAACCGAAGTATATGTCATCCCTATTCTCTTATAACAATTTAACATGTAAACATAAAGAACAAAAATATATACAAATATTCTAGTATAACAGACACAATAGACATATACGAAACTAAACACGCACACACACAAAATATACCAAAACAGATACAATAAGGTTCCACAAGACATACGTACACACATCTACAGGCACACACAACAGGAAGCAGAAATGAACACCCAAACAAGCTAAAGAAGAGGATCAAAAACGCATACAAACACATACACATTATAAAAGCACAAATACACAAACAAGCTCACATACAAATAAGAATAAATACACACACAACGAATAGACACTGTAATACACGCACATTTCACACGGAAGAAAATAAATGTCATCATTAAGAGAAAAGTAAGTCATTAAACCAATGATTTTTATAACCCATACGCATAAAAGTTAATACATACACGCAGACAGAATAAGCATACACATGCACACAAACACAAACACGCACACAAACACAGAGGAAATTATCGTTGCTGAAGCCTACAGAAAGACATATAAAGTAAATTAGTATGAATCAGAATCGTACAACATTGTTGACCGGTTTGATTCTGTTATCAGCATTCTTGCAGGAGGGACCACATAATGGTTGCCAACATCCTAAATCAAAGTGAGATTATGGAATCAACTGGATTAGAACTTGGCACACCCAGATCGCAGTCTGTGTCGTTAAACACTAAACCACGGTCACCTCCCTTATAAATCTAATGAATTGACAACTATTCCCTATAAAGTTGTTCTCACTATCAAAAGAATCACAGCCTGACGAGTGTGTAAAAAGCAGCTGAAACACATACATCACATCTAAGCATGTTATATAGAAAATAAATGTTTGAAAGTTTCAAATGTCCTTGGCCCCCTATTAATAAATATATATATATATATATATATATATATATATATATATATATATATATATATATATAAAGGACGAAATGCATACGTACATAGATAATAAACATAACAAATATTGATTATGTGTAGCCCCTAAAAACCCTAGATCAGCACTGTAAGTGTAGTATTAACACAGCATGACGTCGCTAGTTATAAATGCATCATTCCTTTCATTAGGTTGAACGCTCTCTTGACGTTAAGCCGCCGAATTAAGTGTTAAAATTATCACTGTTTATCTAGCTATTATGTCGGGATTTGAGTTGTAACATACTCGGAGCCCGGAGTTTCGAATCACGCGACCAGTAGTGAATAGTTATATCTCTACGCTGACGAGTCCCGATTAAAGTACGAAACGTATACGTACATAGATAATAAACAAAACAACTATTTATTAATCTTTGAAAAGCCTTGCATTGAATAATCAAAGATGAAATAGAGTTGTCACCAATACATCTTTATCTATCTTCCTTCGTGTATCTTTATATATAGTCTAAAGAAGCTTTGAGTCATTTTAAACAAAAGAAAAAAAAATGCAGTTTAAATTCCCAGAGAAACTAACTAAATCCAAGATATCGCAGACTTTGCATTCGTTGGAAACTTCATAAATAAAAGAGGGGATTTAAGTATCTAACAGTGAAGCAAAAACAGGGGACCTTAACTTAAGCGTGAAATATTAAAAGGGGGATCATCAGCTGTTTTCCATGTAACTGTTTCGGAGATTTAAAAACAGGGCAGGTATAATATTCATGGCTCTCCAATGGTACTGATCCAACGATCATTTCCCCAATAATCAAGTGTATAAATAATTCAGCTTAAATGTCACTAATATATACATAAATAACTAATAATATCATCATCATAATAATAATAATAATAATAATAATAATAATAATAATAATAATAATAATATATTACCCGTGTGGGCCAAAATAAGGGGCCTATCTTTAAATTTGAATAACTTGAATTTGAATAACTTCCACAAAATAAAAGTTAAACTCACCAAACTTTATGTGTGTGTAGACTGACCCTTCCGAGATTTTTTGAAATAAACAAAACAAATTTTAGCCGAAAAACACTTCTTAAAACTTACAAAAACTAAAGTATTGTTTTTTACACTGTTTTGAGTTTTTTAAGCAAAAATAATGTTTTCTAAATGAGGGTACGTTCCTTAGGGCTAATACGGCTCATGCTTGCTTCGTAAGGGGTCCTTTACTTATTCTAAAAAAAAAAATTTTTAAATCAATAAATAATAAAGTTATGAATTTTTAAAAATAGGACCCTTATTTTTGCCCACCCTGTATATATATATATATATATATATATATATATATATATATATATATATATATATATATATTATCGACAACCTCTTTGGTCATTAGACAACAATTAAGCAAGCTTCTATGAAATCCAATGTCTTCTTAAGATATCTTAACCTTAAGCCTTAAATTGTAGACATTCCATGAAATTCAACTCTTCTTCGGACGTAAGAAATACGTTATCGCTTTATTTTGCGCAGATTAAATCGATAATATCTTATTACTATCATCCTTTTATCCTTCTTCAGACGACACTTCTCTGGTGAATGTCAGCTGAAATAAAATATCTTCACGGGGATCATTTTACTAAAATAGATGCACATTTCACTAATGATTTTTAAACAATTTTTATTTTATTTTTTATGTCATATTTGTTTTGTTTGTTAGGGAAAACGGGAGTCGCGTGGAAGTATTTGCAGCCGACAGACGTGCCTGAATGTCTAAACACCGACGATAATGAAGACAAAATCCGTAGATAGAAATCCTCCTCTACCCTCGCCGCTGACAGAAGAAAGAGTCCGCCCACATTGTCAATAAAGGTTATTTCTTCAAATCGATGATTCTCTATCTTCGTGGTTATGAGACAATTAATTGCAGGTTACCACAGTCGTTGGGAGGAGAACCGACGAGCGGTACAAAGATACGTGATGAACACGGATTTTAAATTAATTGTGAACTGTACGGTTTTGGGACTTCCTAAGAGGGGAGATATACTACACTACACACATTTGTTCTACTGTTTGTATAAAACTAAATTAAACAAAATATATCCCACATTTGGACTTATTACACTAATCAGCTTTGTTCCGAAATTCATAATGATTGATTCAATTAGTTGAGGAGAGAATCATGTATGTACAAATATATAACATATGTACATTCTTAACTTAATGTAAATAGAGATTGTGAATAGTATCAACACCTCACATCTGTTTAACCTGTGTTTAATTATTCGCATCAATCGTTCACAATATGTGTTTGATTATCGTGTCTTATTATTCTGCTGTCCGGCATCTTTCTTTGGTGATGCACGGTTGTTGTTCGAATGGTTAGTTATAAATACGATAACACATATAATGTTTCTATTTCCTCTTTATTCAAGTGTCATCCTGGCTCTTAGAAAATTCAGCGAGAACCGTAGCTCATTAACTGTACCCGAAACCACTCCCTATCTAGAGTGAATGGGGTATCACTCATCGGCAATTTTTGCGTCTGCCTTCATATTAATCAGATCGTAAAAGAGGTCGTTTCACCTTCTCTCTTCTCGCCCATGACGTCACATCCACGCGAGATGTTTTCCTCTTTGCCCACTCCTCTCAATATATAATTAATCTGCCACCTAAAAAATTCTAAACTTCTCTCTGACCACAAGTATGGATTTAGGAATCACGTTTTTACTGCGGATATCCTAACGGACATCTCTGAACACATATGCCATACAGTGGATAAAGCAGGTGAAGCTAGGGCGGTAGCGCTTGATATATCCAAAGCCTTTGACAAAGTTTAGCATGAAGGTCTTCTTAAGAAAATTAATCCATACGGTATTACTGGACGAATATTTAATATAAGCAGATCCTTCTTAGTTAAAAGTAATATTCAGATCGTCCTAGATGGCCGGATATCTAAACAACATCACATGTACGTGAGTGTGCTCCAGGAGTCGATCCTTGGACCCTTATTGTTTCTGATTCTCATAAATAAACTGTTTAAGATGGCTATATTTGCTGACAATACCACACTCAATTCTCGAGATGTAGGCAAATCGAACGCACACATATCCAACGCAATGGCTGAATCCTTAGACAATGACCTACAGTCTATAGTGGAATGGGTTCAAAAATGGATGGTTACATTTAATGCTACAAGACAAAGCTCCTTTCCAATAACAATTATGAGAAACCTTACTAACGACCGATTAACATTGATGTGTGGTGACGATACACAGAGACCAGGGGATAAGCGACCACGATTAGAATGCGCCTGCTGCAAGGAAACAGTGACTGCACGCGGGAGTGAACCTGGAACTGTCTGACTTTAGGGCGACGGTCAGTATTATGCAAAATAGGCGCTTTTGGCACTCCAAAAAGACTAAATAAAAGATGTGACATTTTTGTTAGAGGCAGAGAACATTTTTGGACGCCACTTAGCTAACGTCGTTCGCATGTGTTTGAACTGTCATCGGCAACATTATTTCGTTTTGAGCTACCGCTCTATTAATCTGAGATGTTTTCCTCTCTGCCTACTCCTATCAATATATAACATGTATTTAATAATCCCAAGATGTGGATATACCGTAAAACAAACCCAACCAAACTTTTTTTTTATATATCAAATGAGCTCTCTAGAATTTGACTGTTAATTAAATTTCGTATGCGTCTTCTTTAATTTGTAGATCGGTAGTTTTGTTTTACAGCATATCAACCCTTTTCGGGTGATTTAATGCTAAACCTGGTAATTTTGGTAAGATGTTTATGCTTCAGGTTCTTTATATCTTCAAATGTTTAATCATGGTTTTTGGTTTGGTTGTTTTTGTGTCACGGTATATCGACCCTTTTCGGGTCATTTAATGCTGAATCCGGTCATTTTGGTGAAGGTTTTTACGCTTCAAGATCTTTATATGTTTAAGTATTTATTCATGGTGTTTGGTTGAGTGAAAGAGAGGAGAAAGGAGGGGGGGGGAGAAAGAGGGACGAGGGAATAATAGAGGATGAAGGGAAATTGCTGTTTATGTTTGGGATTTGCAGAACATGATTGAGTTTTACAAAAGAAAAACACAGTAAAACATCAATGTTTCGTGCATTTTGAGTTAGGAAGTCAATAACTTCACACAGCCTGATTAGGTAGCGCCAGTAAGTTTTATTTGACCCATAGATAGGGTTCTTACAGGTACTACCACTCCGGGTCAAAGTGGACCTGGGAGCAACAGAAACTAAGGGGCGACCTCACACTCCTCACAGCTCCAAAATGGAGGCCTCAAAACTGGATTATTTTATGGTCATACCCAGGACCCGTCCTTTTTAACACCCGTACTGTCGACATATCTAACAGTATATCTAGAGTTCAATGTACATACTAACTTATTTCATTATTTTACCTTTTAAGTGACCCACGCTGTCACAATGTCCGGTGTAGGAAATTCGTAAAAGATGAGAAGTTTTTTTCTTCTTTTGTTTGTCCGTTTGAAACCTTACACTCGCTTAACAATTCGATTGTATCATTTACAAAAGTGATTGATTGGGCGAGAACAATTCACAACTAACGACTTCTTTCTGCCGAGACTATTTGGCGTGTTAAGAGACCATCAATGTCCGCCGTTTGTAATTCAGAAATCACTTCGATCAATGAAAAGGCTCTAAGTAAACACGTTCTTAAAAGATCAATACTATCATGGTCGATAAAATGTCAATGTGTTTCAGCTGCTTATAACCTTGTTTGGTTCAGGAATCGAAAGCCGTCTAGGTCAGAATTTACAGACAACTGATTTTTCTTGTTTTCGCCATTATGTTAGAATCTTTAGTAAGGTGTTTAATATATTTAGTTTAGGTACAACTCACACGAGATTATTGTTTGAGGAAAAGTCGTTTTTTCTCCCAAAACCTTATCTGCTGGTATGATACAATCATTTTGATTAAATCACGATCGTATATTTTACTGTGTCCATCGGATGTTTGATCTGATTAAAAAAGAATTTCAATAATAACTCTATCATTATTCCTATATACATGCATGTATATATACATATATATATATATATATGTGTGTGTGTGTGTGTGTGTGTGTGTGTGTGTGTGTTGATGTTTGTGTGTTGGGCTAACTAATAGAATTTATATGGGGTCTACCGTTGTCTACTTTAAAAAGAGTATACTAACTATAAAACCGCACTTAATATCGAGAACTAAAACGGCACAACGTTCTCTTAATACTCATGGGAATAAGAGGAAGATACTGAGTGAACCTAGCTATGACATCGGAAATATTATAACGATCACTCATACATAAACCAAGTTCTACATTGTGTAATAGTACATAGGGGAGAGGTTCTCCATATGGTTAGTAAACTACTCCCCTATAGGTGAACTACTAAATAAGAGAAACGAACTTAAAAGAAACTATTTACCACGTCACAAAGCAATTCCACTAAACCAGCATGCAATACACATGATTCAATAAGTATTTAAGCTCAACTCCATGTATTGATTCCAATAATAAACTGGGCAATCCTTTTAGGTAGAAATATATTTGTTCAAATGTCTTACATAATTTTTAAATTATTATATATAAATATACTAGCTGGGCTTGTGTTAATCATAGTATTTTAAAGTACATTCAAATCCCTTTAGTGTATTACTTATTTTAGACGGAGAAAACTGTTGTCAATCGAATTGCATTAATAATGGAAATAGTCATAGTTTGTCGAGGTTTAAGTAATTTCGTCATTTATATTTTGATACATGTTTGTGAATGTTTTATTATATACTCGTGCTAACTGATTTCTTTTTAATTGTAGATTCATAATATTCTCTTCCGTAAAAGTGTGTGTGCTAGAAATTATTAAATTAAGTAGAAAATTAATTAATAGAATTTAAACATTGTTCATGAGATGACGTTGTGTGTTATTTTCTCGACGGAGCAATTGGTTTTGTAAGTTGTTGCTAATCTGATTGTTCTTGCCATGAACTTGAAGCAAACAATCGAAAAAGAGATTTGATCGCAACGGGGAGAAACTGGAGGAACGCTGTGGATCTGGCTTCAGACCGAAAACGATGATTTACTTTGACTGTCTCATTCGTCGCAGGACGCACGATTTACTGGGTTTTAGTCTGAGTCTGAGCTTGAGTCATTGTGTGATGTTTATTTACCTTCTGTCAGTAGTTTAATGATATACTGTTCAGACTATATTTGTTTTTCTTCTAGTTTAGAATGTCGGATATTTTTTTCAACTTTAGTGGTATTCTATGGATATTTTTAAGTATAACACTACAGCGAGACGTTGAAATCAAGCTTGATTTTTAACAAGTAAAATGTGTAATTCTGCGCGAAAAGAAAACACTTCAACGTAGCTAAAAAGATTTAAGCGTAATAGTCGTTTTATGAGTAAAACGAAACAGAAAAATGGAATTGCAGAAAGAAAAACAAAACAAAGAGCGTCGAATAGAAGATAAATTACAAGAACAACACATGGAATATTAACAGAAAATGGATGTGGAAAAGAATGTAATTGTAGAAAGAACAACAACGCGAAAAGCGGCGAATAGAAGAAAAATTCCAAAATGGAATAGCAAAACAAAATGCATGCGTAAAAATGTAATTGCAGAAAGAAAAACAGTAAGAAAAGCTTTGAGTGGAAGAAAAATTGCAAGAACAAAAAATGGAATATCAAAAAAAAATGGATGCGGAAAGAATGTAATTGCAGGAAGAAAAACAAAAAAATTTGAGTGGAAAAAAATTACAAAAACAAAAAATGGAATATCAAAAGAAAATGGATGCTGACCAAATGTAATTGCAGAAAGAACAACAAAAAAGGTTCGAGTGGGAGAAAAATTACAAGAACAAAAAAGTGAATATCAAAAGAAAATGGATGCGTAAAAATGTAATTGCAGAAAGAACAACTAAAAAAATTTGAGTGGAAAAAATTACAAGAACAAAAAATGGAATATCAAAAAAAATTGATGCGGACAGAATGTAATTGCAGAAAGAACAACAACAAAGTTCGAGTGGAAGAAAAATGACAAGAACAAAAAATAGAATATTAAAAGAAAATGGATGCGTAAAAATGTAATTGCAGAAAGAACAACAGAAAGAAAGGCTTTGAGGTGAAGAAAAATTACAAGAACAAAAAATTGAATATTAACAGAAAATGGATGCGGACAGACTGTAATTGCAGAAAGAACAACAGAAAAAAAGCTTTGAGTGGAAGAAAAATTACAAGAACAAAAAATTGAATATCAAAATAAGATGGATGCGGAAAGAATGTAATTGCAGAAAGAACAACAGTAAAAAAAGATTGTTTTAAGCGCGATCTCATGGGACACGAGAGTACACACCGCAGAATAGAAAATAAAATAAAAAAGTGAGGAAGTGAAAAATATTAGAAAGTGTGTACACGTAAGAAAAATTGAATAATCATATTAAAATGCAACTTGACTCAGATTTCTTGATAATAAATCTTTACCAGGAAAGACAACGAAGACTACACGTTTTTTTCTAGCGTAGTTAACGATTTCAAATTTGCGCAAGGATTTGTATCGAATACGAATGAAGAAATCAGAAGAATTGTCCTTAATAAACTGGAAAATGAACCAGATTTAATACTCCATCATATCGTAGAGTAATGATAATAGTTTATTAGCGTGTGTCAAAATTTTAAACATATTGAACATAGTGGAGTGTCACATATCAGAAAAATCCGAAACAAGAAGAAAAGTACTTCATTAACTTTATTTGATAATCAAAATAAATGTCATCTACCCCATAACCGTGTTCTAGTTGCGGACAGCTGCATTGGTGCAAAGCTTGTCCATATAAAACGTAATAGTGCTTTAAGTGCGATCGCATGTGTCACAAAATAAAATTTTAAATAAGTTTTATTTGAATCGCTAAATGTGACGAAGTTGAAAATATTAGTAAGTTTATTCAAGTAAGAATGTTGAATAGAAATATTAAAATGCAACTTTATATAGGCTCTGATTTGTCAATTGTAAATTCTTGAGACATAGACGAAAATTAGAAAGCCGACTAAAAAGTAGCCAAACGCGTCACTGAAGAACAAATCAAATTTAAGGGCGAAATAATAATTATTGTTACACTACAAGGAAACACTTTAAAATTGAAAATGTTTATGATGAACAATTCGAGTAACATTTTGCACAGATTGGATGGAAAAATTACAATTATGGGATATGTCTGTGCATTCTATCTTTAAATAAATAAAAACCTTAAATGCCGCTGCAAAAAACTTAAAAAAAGAATTAAAAGAAACCTATTCGGGAGAATAAAAGAAATGGTTCAGAAGTTGTTTTTTTTCTGGTGGACTAGAAAGAGATATAAAAATGACTGACAAAGCTGAATTTAAAATATATATTGTAGTAGTTACATGAAGGAAAAAAATTTCCATTCGCTTAATTATATAAGATTGACGAGAAAATAAATAAATTTAAAAGAAGGTGATGTAGGATAAAGCAAGTGGTTTTCGCCTTCAGCCCACGAATAGAAAAAGAAATGAAAATGTCTTAATCGAATCATGAACAGAGATGTTAAAAGGGCAGACTCAGTGCGAGCGAGTACGTTAATAATTATGCACGCTCCGGCAAATGTATCGGCTCGACAAAGTTCAACTAATTTTTTTAATTTTCACAAAGTGCTTAATCAAATCATACAAGATGTGTGAGAGTCTCTTAATGAGATGTTTAAAAACATAGTAAAAATTGGGTCTAAACGAGAGAATGCCAGAAGACGTTTTATTTATAAATAATCACATCAAGAAAAAACCGTAAATTACAGACTCTAGTGAATTAAATGCGAAAAGTAAATGGTATTGAAATAATCTGAAGCCAGTTTAAAAAGGAGGTGTTATAGTGAAGGGGAAAATCGACTTTACTTTATTACTTATATATATATATATATATATATATATATATATATATATATATAAATATACATATATATATATATATAAATATACATATATATATAAATATACATATATATATATATATATAAATATTTATATATATACATATATATATATATATAGATTTAGATTTTTCATTTATAAAATAGATCATTCAGTGAAGACCGGGGTTATTCCAATAAAAACAAGCTCGATGATACTCGATTACAGAGTACAGAGCATTTATATGTGATTTTATGAAGGCTTACCAAAGCATTCCTTTCAGGACACCAATGATCACCATTAAAGATATTTTTTCTTACAAATATTATTTATTCAAATTAAATGTTTTTTCCTACACGTGTTTCACTACCAAGCAGTTACTTGCTTGGCAGATCATCAGGGAAATTAAATGTCTGGAATACTGGTTTCAACTGCCGACAATACACAATGTGGCGTTGCAATAGTTGAGGTCACTTAAGAAGAGAAGAGGAAAAAAAATAAAAATAAAAGTTAAAATTAAAAAACAATGAAGAACAATGATAAAAAAAGAAAGTCCTAGAAAAGTCTTAGAAAAGTAGCTCGTGCATTATTTCTTCCACCAAGCCAACAAGCAAATAATCGGTCCCAAATACATTAAAAAAAAACAAAAAACCGGAACAATGTGCGATAATACACTTTCACGTCGGCCGGCACAATGATGAATAAATCCCCCCCCCCCCACAAAAAAAACCCAAAAGAACTAAATCATTTAAGACCGCTCACAAGTTACCATTCCAATCCAATGATAGTATGGGAATTCTAAATCCAACTTCTCACAAAGAAAAGTCAACATAAATGTTCGTCCGAGTTCGAAGAGCCTTATTTCAATGACTGATTTCTTACCCTTCGAAACAAACACACGACGAGTTGAATGTCAATGTAAACGATATAGGTATTCGTATTAATCAATTGTCCAACTTCTTGATATTGTCTATTATTTATTTTTTTCATATTTTATCAATACACCAAGAGATTAAAAGAAAAGGTAGACTTCCTCAAACTACACCTGTTCTTTTTGCGACGCGTTTTGATTGACTAAACCAAATATTTCTCTCCATTTGACCTATGCGTGTGATTCTTGCGATTCACTGGTCAATGACGTAATGGTGGCAAATGTTTTATACATACAAATAACATGACGTCAGCACAGACGGTGTCCTTTCCTTTGTATTTTGCTGCTCACGATGCAAAGGTTTCTGAATAAAAATTTGGATGCGAAATTTGATTTTATTATTATTGTATTTTCCACATATATAAATACAAAAGAATATCTTCATAAGCAATTTGTTATGCAATTTTAAATGCATTTATTTTCTTGTCCATTAGTCATTTCGCGGCCAACTTCGAGATTCTACACTCACCTCGTACATTTAAACACGTGCACAATAATAGCGACTATTACGTTTTCGTATAACGTAGTCGACGATTTTATTTAAGCCTTTCCAAATTTTTGTTCACAGCGCATCGGTTAAGCGTTCGGTTAAAAAAAAAGAATTAAAAACAGGTGGTGAAAATTATAGCACATGGAAAACAATCAATTTCATCCTGTGTTGAATGTAGTCCGGTTTAATAAAACAGGCGTCTTTCGAGCTGTGATATCGCAAATATTAAAAATACATGACGTTGGCGTATTCTATTTTTAGTTCATGACATAAAGCATCTCAATTTCATGCCATGTGCGAGTTTACCAGTTGCGGACTTTTGTCTATTGATCATTGTTTCAGTACATAAAAACAGCAAATTTACTCGTCTCGTACATGCTTTTATAATTCGCCTGTGCTTTCCCCTATGTGCTTTTAATGCTCCCTCCTGTGCCTCTGATTGCCTCTGATTCTGTTTAACACTTCAACCACAACTTCTCCCCAACGCATCAACGACTAATACAAACACCTTCTTATATTCCTCCCACTTTTTCCTCACACCCTCTCATTAGATATATACTATTTTCCTTTCCCTATTCCATTTAAACTCAATGATACACCTCGTTCCGAATATTATTAAAGCATTTTTTTCTGTCACAAACAATTTTATACTAATGATTAAGGTCATTTACACGACCAAAATATTGGGTAGCTGGAGAGTTGAAGAGATATCTCTGTGTTATTATTCCTAGTAGTTTGTTCTATACTTATCCACCAACTCTTTTATATACTATTTATTGCATATATATATATATATCTATCTTTATATATATATATATATATATATATATATATATATATATATATATATATATATATATATATATATATATATATATATGGAAATATTGCTAGGTAGCGAAACATGTGTAGGGAACTATTGCTATACAAAATAAATAAATAATAAAATAAAAGATGAATTATCTCTGCAAGTGTAGGGAGGGTCTTGCTAACCTATCCCATCAGCATTTTGTTTGGTGTTTTATTATTGTTTTCCATTTAGGGTGTTTGTAGATTGTCTCACTCATGTCTATTTATTTTCGTAAATAAAATGTTATTGAAACCATTAGGGATCTTTTAAGTAAGGTAAAAGCCATGAGGTTAATGTGGTATTTTGGTGATAGTATCTAGTTTAGAGTAGGCAACAAGTTGTTGTTGTAAACAATAAAGAGATACCACCACCTCCTATCCCCTAAAATAAATAGTGTGTCATGCCAAATCCAAAGAAAATATTTTGTTATTTTTATTTGTCTAAATAAATTGGCCTTTTGTCTAAGTGTAGCATCTGTTCTTCACATCTCAACGATGTTTGACGTTTTACTAATGCCCGACGTTTTTATGTAAATCATCTCCATTGAAAATGTTATCCTAAAACAGATATCTAAATCGCCATTCTTTTTTATAAAATCTCTTTTATTAATGCTATTAATAATTATAATAATAGTAGTATTTATTAAACGATTGCGTATATAAAAAACAAATTTGCAATACAAATTAGAAATATATATTACAGAATATTAATTTGTTAGAAACTTTAAAAAATAAATAAATATGCAAATTAAGAATATCGAGATTTCTTTGAGAGTTTAAAGATTAATATATATATATATATATATATATATATATATATATGTATATACGATATTTAAAAAACATTTTGTTAAAATTAAGTTAACATAAGTTGTTTACAACATAATTTTTCACAAGTTTCATATTTTTACCATTTTGAAGCTATAAAATTTATATTCTAAGCCAAACATAATCTTATTTAAAATGAGTTGCATATCTAAAGAATATAAACGATCTTTAACATAAATTAAAATAACAAATGTCCATACAACATTTTTTTTTTCTTTCTAATACAGATCATTTTAATTCCACGGGCGTCGTAAGTGTGTCAACTACTATATAATAAGTATATAGAATAATAAAATTTAAAGTTACTTTCTATAATTTACCATGAAATGTCTATGCCGCAAGAATGTTCAAGAGGATTTTTCTAAACCTAACCCTCACTCTCTTCCAACATACTACTTTTCCCCATGTTTTGCTTATTTTTACTTTTTTATTGTATTGATTATTGTATTAGGTTGTTAAAAGGAATAGTGGTTACATTTAATATATATATATATATATATATATATATATATATATATATATATATATATATATATATATATAATGTATGATGGTTTAAAGCAATGGTGGTTTCATTCAATGTATACATAATGTATGATTGCTTAAAGCAATGGTAGTTTCATTTAATGTATATATAATGTATGATTGTTCAAAGCAATGGTGGTTTCATTCAATGTATACATAATGTATGAATTTTTAAAGCAATCGTGGTTTCATTCAATGTATACATAATGTATGAATTTTTAAAGCAATCGTGGTTGCATTTAATGTATATATAATGCATGATTGTTTAAAGCAATGGTGGTGTAATTTAATGTATATATAATGTATAATTGTTTTAAGCAATGGTTTTGGTTTGTTTGTTTTTTTACGGCATATCGACCTTTTTCAGGTTATTTAATGCTGAATACGGTCATATTCGTAAAAGGTTTTCAACGTCAAGTTCTATAAATCTACTAATATTTATTCATGGTTCTTCGTTTGGTTTTACAGCATATCAATCCTTTTCTGGGTTATTTTGTAATGGTTTCTATGCTTCAAGTTCTATATATCTAGAAATATTTATTCGTAGTGTTTCGCTTTATTGTTTTGTTTTACGGCATATCAACATTTTGGGGTTATTTAATGCCAAATACGGTCATTTTGGTATAAGTTTTGTTATGCCTAAACTTCCTTATATCTTCAGATGTTTATTCATGTTTGTTAATTTGGTCGTTTTGTTTTACAGCATATCAACCCTTTTCGTTTCATTTAGTGCCGAATACGGTCATATTGATAAAAGTTTGTATGCTTTAAGTTCTAAATACACTCCTGATTTTTTTATTCAGAAATTTAAATTTGTATTAAATAGGGTCTCATTTTATAAAAAATTAAATTTCTGAATAAAA